>JARHVA010000716.1:3285000-3685000 GCA_037957365.1 Torreya grandis
AAATAAACACTCTAATAAAAATAAGCACACTTTATGAATGTAAACAATCTACTAAAAATAAACACACTTGCTGAATTTAAACAATCTGCTAAAAGTAAACACATTGATTTACAATCTTGAATTAACTCTTAAAACTGAAAGATAATTTCCTATAGGTTATGAAATATATTTATAATTAATGTTATGAAAATTAAATATAATTACTAAAATATATAAATACATAAAATACTATAAATAAATATGTTACTAGTTCCTAAGGAGAGTGGGCCCTTACTCGTCTTAGGAACATGAATGAAAAGAAAACTTAGTACTTGAAAATTGGAGATATCTTCATTAATTGATCAAAATATATTACGTGAAATTAAATTTAACTTGTGTTGGAATATTAAATAAATAAATATATATTTATCTCTTATATATCCTCTATATTAAGACATGAAGATCTACTTGTATAATGTTATAATTGTAGATCACTAGATCTCAGCAGCCAATCTTCTATTATCAAGATAAATATCCTAATTTCAATGGTTATTGAAAATAGATGATTGATAGTTTAAAATAGGAAGATCCATGTTTCCCCCCCCCTTTTTTTTTCAAGTAAAGGATTCATACTAGTGTGACATCCACATCGGTGTAAGGGGATACATGATGATGACTTTTAGCACTAGTTATAAGTTGTAGTGCATACCTGCACTAGCTGGTAGGTGTTTAACCATTTTTTGGATTTTAGGTCATCTTATAGGATTGATGATATGTGGTGACTACAATGAAAAGTTTACAAGGTGATGGAGTTAGTGGGAATGATCACCAAGGCTCTAGATCAGCACTCGACGTGCACATTTCACCTTGGTAGAATTGATCCATAAGGCTATAAAAAGATCTCAAACTAGTTGATATAGAGAGAGGGAAGATAGTGCATTGAATCTCTATAAAATTTGAATTACTTTATATGCATGCATCTAGTAACCATTAGACTTAGGAGTAGTATGGATGCCATGAAGGTTTCATTTGTAAACACCTAAGCTCACTTATGAGTCTCTAGGTCATTAGGTAGTTTAAGATAATTATACTTTGTTCTAAATGCCATGAAATGTATACTCTATTTTATTTGAGATTTGATTAATGACAAATAATGGTTTTAGTAAACATGATATATGGTTTATGCATATTTGTTATTTTTATTTTAATGTGAAATGATTGTAATGTTGTAATTTTAATATATTTATGTTAAGGAATCATTATATGCTTCTAGTTCACTTCATTAATGGAGTCCCTATAGTAAATGAAGATGTCATCATAGATCTATTGAGAGCATGAGTGTATATCCTAAACTAAGCATTATTATCCTTGATAAGAAGCATGAGCTTAGTATGAGTACTTAAATTGAAAGTAACCCTTTGACCCTTCAAGTGCCTATATGATGCTAGGATTAGTTTAACAAAGGCTTACACCTATATGAATCTAAGAGTAGTCAACCAAAAGCCTTGCACCTATCTTATAATAGGCTTAGCCCATGAAAGGCTTGCACCTATAGGTATACTTAAAGCCTTCTTTGAATTGACCAAGTCCCATAATTAATATCTTTCACCATGACACAACTAGCCCAATGCAGGCCCTTGTCCCTTCTCAGCTATGTTTTGGGTGAGTGCATAAGGCCTATGCCTTATGTGGATTGAAGTTGGCATAGTTGAGTGTAAAATGTTATTCATAACTAGAATATACCGTGTTTTCACCTAGTTGGAATAAGACAAGAACCAACTAAGGTAACTATGTGCCCTTTTCTATAACATTTTAGTTCCATTATTAGGACCCATGTTGAATTTTGTTGTTGCAATGGTGTGATAGAATGATGTATCGACTCTCCCTCAAAAACATTGAGTGTTAGCTAAAATAAGTGGAAGATAGCTTTGTGTTGAAGCATCCAACTTGCCAAAGGTAAAAGATGAGAATATTGGTTTAGAATAACCTATATGATGCTTTGTATGAGGTCTTTTTTTATGATCTACCTAAACATGTGTTTTGATGGTTAGATGCATATTAAAATCAAAGAAGAAGAAACTATGGATAGTGTTATGAGGGGACAAAGGAGCACCTAGAAAGGACTAAGACACTAGATTCCACTTGAACTAGAGTGGTAGATAAATGGTGTAAAGGAGTGTTGAATAGCTACATACTTGAGTTTGTATTCTCAACATACTCATGCCTTGAGGAAGTAGAGTACTAGTTCTTACACAACCCTAGAGGCATGTTTGTGAAAGAATTTAGCACAAAGATAAAAAATCTAATGGTGGATTATGATTTTGAAACTTTAGGGATGGAAAGATAAAGTCCTTTCATGTATGGTTAGTGCAAGTGGGGAAGGGGATGTGTAGGTGATGCATAATGGAAGGGTACGAGAAAATTGACACATGAGAGCATAGAAGATAGATCTATAATAAGAGATGGTGTATACTAATGAAAGACCTAGAACTTGAAAGTGCCAAGAGAACCCATAGTGAGTAAGAAGGGCATGTGGAAGGATATCTTAACATATAGTAGTGTGAGGATGAGAAATATAATGAAGCAATGGATCGAGATCAACATTTGACATGGGTAGAATTAATTGGGTTCTTATAATATTTGGTGACTAAAGATATTCTTGACATGCCTACAAGGAGATGATCACAACTACCTTTAGATCAGTGGGTGTTACTTCACCACAATAGAAATTTCACAAGATCATTCCAACTTAGCCAATATCAGTAATGTAAAGTGGGTAAAAGCCTATAAGAATTGGTCTAGTACCATAAGTAAATATCACAACACCATTGACATTAAATACACCAGTAGTAATGATGGGACCAATGTCTAACCCATTAGCTAGAGGAATTAGAGGACCGCCACTAAGATAAACACTAGGGGCATTAGTGCCTCATATCCTAGTTTCCCCCCATAACAAATCTACTATGAGATGGCTATGCACTTACAAGAGTATCAAGGCATAGAGAATGTCATAGAGTATGTGCTAAAGTGTGAACTACAATGTTACGTGTGGGCCATAACCCAATTATAGCATAAGGCTATTTAGTTTGTGACCACTCTACTTGATCATGCTCACACCTGGTAGAGAAAATTTGATGCTAACTAGGCTATGGTTGAATATGATACCATAAAGGATGCATTATTAAAGGAATTTAACATTTTAGAGTTTTAAAAATAGAGCATCACCATGCTCAAGGATATTATTGAAGGGCTCTCAAAAAGTGTGTACCTATACAATACAAGGTTCAAAAATATTCTATCAAATCTCCCATATGATATTCACCTTTCCTAATATGCATAGTGGTTCATTAGATGGTTGTTCATGCCATTCCTAAGAGTGATTTCCATGAAGACATTTACATATCCTTGAGAAGCACTTAAATCTGCACCTAGGGCTAATGTAGTTAGAAGCATAGATACCAAGATCAACCCATTTATGGAGGCATAGATTACATCTATGGATTCCTAATTTTGAAAGCTTACCGCTAGCTCATCACATGATGATCAAAGTGGACTGTGGTTCACTGATTATGAAATAAAAGGCCATAATAGGAATAAATACCCATGAAAGAATGTATGAACCCTAATTCTAAGCTATGAAGTCTATCAAGAGGTACATGGAGCTAGCCAAGTCAACACAACCTTCTATTATCAATTTTGTGATGCCTAAACCCATACCAGTGTTTATTATTGGGTGATTGATGAAATTCATGAGAACATGCAAAGAGGTGCATGGTAGGACACAACAAATACTAGAGGACAAACAAACCAAGGTAATGAGAGCTAAGATAAAAATAATGCAAGTTATGGAATGCAATGAGATGCTAGAGGGTAAGGTGGAGGATGTGGCAGTTAGAGGTTCCCACCATGATCATGTTATAAGTGAGGCTTGATAGAGAATTATTAGTATAACTTCCCTACACATCTCATGTGTGGGTATTGTCAAGGGTGCCTTAAGGTTTTATAATGAACTGAATTATATAAATAGTTGATCCAAGGTAGGCCTAGCATAGATAACAGTGTAGGGATGAGTAAAGACAAACCAAAAATGGAAAAATGGACCCCAAAGGCATAACCAAACCACACAGAGATAGTCAAGGTATAGGTGACTACTCATAGAGGATTCACCACTCAATCTCTAATTACACCAATACCTGAGTTACACTTAGAATATGGGGACAAGGGTCACACTGAGTGCATAACATAGCCTGAACCCAAAGATTCACCTTACCCAAACCTAACATGCCAAACATATGTATTATAATAAGCCATGAGTGTAATCCAAAACCTATAATGGGATCTCTAATTTGTAAGACTTATAAGCACAAGCTACTGCCTCTCATAAGAAGAAAGATAGATAAGAAGTGGAGATAAAAGAATTAACTAAGATCCTATACCTCCTATAGATAAAAGGATTATTGTTCCTAAATAAAAAATTACTCCTAGAGCATGTGGGTCAAAATCAATTTGAGGTAATTTCACCATATATGGATAGTGCACGAGAAGTTTAACATCTGTAAAATGCATAGTACAACCAAGAACTCCCCATGGTTGCACTATTGATGGATGGTCTATCTGTGAGGTCCTTGTAGACATAGGTGTTGAGGTCAACATATTGACAAAGAATGCTTGGGAGAAAATGGGTAGGCCAAACTTGAAACCTTCCCCTCAAGTACTTTAAATGGCCAATAAGAATTGATCACAACTAATCAGAACTCTAAAGAGCATAGTTTTATATATCATGGGTGTTGAATTCTACATTGACTTTGAAGTAATCAAGTTAATAGAGCAAGACAACTACTTGGTGTTTCTAAGAAGTCTATGGTGTTATGAAAACAATACAGATATGTGCTTCAAAAGGTTCTACATAACCTTTGATAATGGAAAAGAGAGGGTAGTTATACCCCTCTCAAATTACCAAGGATCCCCTTATGTCAAGAGCATGAACATTGAAGATGAGATCAACTACATCTATAACATCATGATGTAAGGCATTGAGAATCTAGACCCAAATGATCAAGGAGTCCTCCCTTGGAAAGATAGATAATCAACCTCAAACATCATTGATGTTACTTTCAACTTATGTGTCAAGGAAGCATATGGGACCACTGGTCAAAGGTGTTAAAACCAATAAAAATAGGTTGGGTCTAGATTGATTGTGCTTCCAAAAGGTGGGTCTCTTATACCAAGAAGAAGGGAAAGAGAGTGTTTTACATTAAAAAGGGAAAACTTGTAATTATACCAAGATATGAATGGAGTAGTTTAGTGGAAGACGATGTCTATGACCTTAAATCATGCATCCCAAAAGAGGTAGATATAATGAGCACACTAGTGTATACATTGAAAAGCACTATCGCTTATTGGTGGGCAATGTAAAATCCTAGCTTGCCAACTTGGTGAGATGTTAAGGCAACCATTTGTATTAAATTTAGGAAGATTAATAATGACTTGGACATCTTAGCCTACTTTGGTAAATCTAACCCTATAGTGCATGTGCACTTTTATGAAGAAACATTGATTGTTTATGGTAAAAATACCCCAAGGAATCTATGGGTGCATGCCTTATAGAAGACCTTAAATACTTGGGCATGAGCATGGTATGTTTTCAATGAGATGTGTCATGATAAAAATAATTAGGATTCCCTTAAGGAGTGGTTTGTTTACACCTTCTTCTCCTTTTTTTGCAAAAACTTGAATTGATTGAGCCACTACATATTATTTGAAAGTTAATGTTTAAGAACACTATAATATTAGAGGAGTGCCTAAAAGACATGTTTAGTGAAATGGGGTTAGTACTCCCAACCTTATTCAAATATTAAACTCTTAATAGTGAATCTAGTGATGAAGATGATGAAACATGGAAGGTATGCAACTAGAAAATTTTGACAAGAAAAAGGAAGTTAGTGTGCCAAGTTAAGGATAGCACCCCATAAGAAGAAGACCCCACCCATATTCATATATAAATGATTGAGGGAATAAGATAGGCTAAGGATTCACACCAAGAGAATAATGAACCCTACCATATACTATTAAAAACTACAAAGGTAGATATCAACTTAGAAAGGGAACCAAATATTACTACTTTGGGTGCCTACTAGTCTAACATAGAGATGGTGCATATTATTGATATCCTAAAGGCATACTAAGACTTATTTCATTATAACTATAGGGACTTGAAAGGCACACACCCATCCCTTGGGAAGATGAGAATAAAATTAGTTGATGATGCAAGACTTGTTAAGAAGTGACCTTACAAGATGAACCCCAATCTTCATACCAAGGTCAACATGAAGATTGATGGTATGCTAGCCATAGGTGTCATCTACCCCATGCTAGAATCTGAATGGGTTATCTCCATGGTTATCAGCATCAAAAAGGATGGGTGCATCCAAATTTGTGTTGACTATAGATTGTTTAACATTGCCTACATCACCAACCCATTTTAAATTCCATTCACTGATAAAGTATTGGATGGCATCATAGGTTATGAGATATACACTTTTACTGATGGGTTTTTAAGATACCATCAAGTCTAGAATGAGGAGGACAAGCCCATAACTACCTTTGTGATAGAATGGGTTTGTTTCTCATACAACATGATCCCCTTTAGATTGAAGAATGTGTTAATCATATTCTCCTGAGTGTTGATCACCATTTTCAAGGAATTCATTAAAAAAATTCCTCCAAGTATACTTATATGATAGGACAATGTATGGGTTAGTGAAGGATCATTATGACAACTTGCACCTGATGTTTGAAAGGTGCATGTAATTTCAAATTTCTTTGAACCTCAAGAAATGTGTTCTTACAACACCATTTGGTAATTTTCTTAGGCACATCATATGCAAGGATGGCCTTCTCATTGATCCATCAAAGATTACAACTATCCTTCATATCCAAGCCCCATTAACATAGAAATACATTCACACCTTTATTGGATATTACAAGTACTATAAGAAGTTCATAAGAAACTATGACAAGATTATGGCATCCCTAGAAGATTTCTTACAAAATTATGGCCCATTTTATTGTGGCATAATGTAGGAAGATGAATTTGAGACCCTAAAGCTCAAACTGACAAGTGCATCGATATTATAATTTCTTTACTAGATGACTCCACTCCATGTCCATATCAATGCATCGGGTACTATGATCAGTGACATTCTTGCACAGCTAGGCAAAATCAAAATGAATCATCCCATTTCATTTGAAAGCAAAAAACTAACCAAGGTAGAGAAAAAAATACACCACAACTAAGTGAGAGGTTCTTGCCATGGTCTATGCCTTATAAAATTTTTGGTAATATTTGTTGGCAACCCCTTTCATCTTCTTTAATGATCATGAGGTGTTTAAGTACCTGATGAATAATCTTTTTTTACATAGGCATATTTTGTTTCAAGAGTTCTAGTTTTCTTTTATAGTAAAGCTTGGAAAAAAACTTAGGCCCACACCATCTATCCTGCATCAACTCTAGTGATGTGACAACACCTATTGAAGATGATATGCCTTATGTGTAACTTTACATTGTCTAACATATCTTGGAAGACTTGGTACATATTTCCATATTTATGACATCTATATCTACACCCTAGACCATAATAAGTAAGGAGAAGAAGCCTTTTGTAGTTCATGTCACCCTTTTTCAACTCATTAGTAGGGAACTATAAAAGTTGAGCCATGATGAAGTCTAATGCCAATATGTCCTAGAGAATGAACGAGACCCAATATTGCAAGAGTTACATGAGGGGATTGTTGGATGCCATTGTGTTAGAGATGCTACAACACAAAAAGTACTACAATTAGGCTTATGGTGGAAAACTTGTTTTAGGAAGTAAAATAATTTGACAAAGTATGTGACATTCATCATCACACAAAAAAACCAAACCACTGGGATGAGATGCCTCTCATCCCTATCCTTGCCTAGGTGCCATTTAAAAAATGGGCCATTTAATTTATTACTCCTATTACTCCTACTTCAAGGCATATAGGTGTATGATATATTTTGGTGGCCACATATTGCTTCACCAAGTGGGCTAAGGTAGCACCAACTAAAGATTATATAGCCACCATCACAACAAGGTTTATTTAGGAAAATATCATTAGTCGCTATGGATGCCCACTTATCTTGACTAAAAACTATGGCATGCACTTCATCAATGAAACCATTTAGATCCTATTAATTAAATACATGGTGGTGCATCATAAGAAGACACCTTATAATCCTCAAGCAAATGGTACTATTGAGGCATTCAATAATATATTGGGAATGTGCCTCACAAATATATATGAAGTTGGTCAAAAATATTGTGATGACCATGTGTCAGTAGTATTGTGGGTCTATCACACTATGTATAATAACTTGAACAAGGATACACCATTTCAATTGGTGTTTGGTATAGAGGCCATTTTACATATGGAATTTATATTTCCCTCATTGTACATCATGTGTATTGGTCAACTAGATGGCCAAAAATATTTAAGTGCACTCTTGGAAGACTTGGAGTGCTTAGATGAGATATGCACCCAAGTAATATCAACCCAACAAATAGAAAAGGTGTGTTAAAAGATATGGCATGATAAGCACATCAAGCACAAGGTTTTATCGAAGGTAAACTAGTCTTGATATATGGGTCAAAGTACCTTAAGCACCTAGGTAAATTGTAGATTAGGTGGATGGGAATTTATATCATCCAAAATATATTAGAGACTGGCATATGCAAGCTATACATGTTAATGATTGAAATGATCCCTTGACATTTCAATGACAATAGATTGTATCCCTATATTCACTAATATGGTGCTTGTGCCATTAGATACCAACTTTTCAATCACAAGTCTATTATTTTTTCTTGACCATAATGATATTTGGGACAAGCCAAATTTTTCCTTATATTTATTTTATTTGTGTTAGGTGAATAAGGGTGGAATTTTTAAGCCTATAAGAGAATTATTTTGGTGATCACATACATAAATCCAATTGGGTGAGTTGAACAAGGTCAATTTCTAAGATCCTACAGCTAGACACCTAAGTTTAGTGTGTGTAAAGTTTACTAGATTCTAAAAGTTGAGTACAAGTTGACAAAGGTAGGTGCACAAGATTCTAGTGTGTAATAAATTGAGAATAAAAAGTAAAGTGCTAGAGAAATAGCACAAGGATTTTTATGGGGTAGGGAAGGCCAAATAAAGAGACATGGAAACATAGAGAAAATGACCAAGAAAGAGAGGCAAGATTGAAAGGAACCCTAGCACTAAGAAGAGATGGAATTAAGGAGGATGAATTGTATGCATGTGAAGTGTTACACCTAGGTTGCCATAATAAGGGTGAAGGTCATGCCAAGGTGAACAAAGTGAAATAAAAATATTGTCAAGATAGCTATCACCCACCTAAAAGTTGGAAAAAAATTGATCATTTGAATCACTATAACTTCATAAAATAAAATGTTAAGAAAATTTAATGTTGTGATTGTGGAAGCACCAAAATCCATAATAAATGATAATTTGGTGATGAATTTTTGCAAATTTCACAATTTTAGTATATTTAAATAAATACACATGTCACCAAGCCATTAATCACCAACCATTAATGAGGTAGCTTAAAATAGAGTATAAAGGGGAAAATGACAAACTATAATAGGTTTAAAAACTTATAGGAATTAAAACTAAAACATAGAGATGAATAAAGTCTAAGCCATCAACAACCAAAAAATGATACCATAGAGAACCAAAGCATCCAAAGCCCTCAAATGAGAATGGTCAAACCATTGTAAGATTGCATTTTATTTAGAATTGAATAGGAAGTGAGTAGATAAGGATTGAAAAATAAATGGGGAAATAGGAGACCTACATAATGATGAGGCCACCATTAATGGTGCACAAAGCTCAAGAGCTAAAGATACAGTTACAATTCCCATGACTGTGAAGAAATTTAAAGCACAATTAAGGACTTCAAAAAGATCAACCAACTACACTTTAAAAGTAGCTAGTTTATAATGGGTAAGAAAAGGTTAAGTACATGTCTACCACAGGTGTAGAAGGATACCAAAAAAACATGGATGGTGAAAGAAGTAGCCACCATGAAATGAGAGGCATAGTTGATAGAAGGCATCAACATCATGGTGATAAACCTTGAAGCAAACACAAATCTTGCTTATAGAGAGATGTAGTTCCCCATAAAGGTTATAGTGGGGGAGAGATGGGTATCCTTTGTACACATGTACAAATTGAATGATTATAATCATTACATAGGGAATGCTGTGTAGGAACTCAACTAGGACTGGATGGTTGACATAAGAAAGAAGACTAGGGTAGGTGCCATACTCTTTGATGTCTCCATCTTAGATACATTAGTGACCACCAACACAACCTAGCTATTCAAACTACCAAGCCTTGGCAAGTTGGAGGAATTGGTGTAATTCATCCTCTCATGTGTACATGGTGATTGCTTCTATTTTACAAGACAATACATGAGGATATTAGCATGCCTTATCAGTAGGACCATTGGGATACCAAGCATAGAGGTAGACATCCATCAAATGATGGAAGATGAAGTGGAGGTTAAGAGGGTCATGAAGCTTTTAGGCTACTACAAATCAGGGTTCACATTCTTGATCAAGGATATCTAGGACTCTGACAAGAGGGTAATGATGTACTTGGTGATCTCCAAACTATGCCATGACTATAAATGGTCTATCATGTGAATTACCTACAACATAGCATAAGGGGTGAAATTTAACATCTTCATATTTATTGCTAAGAATATTTTTAAGAACACGTAAGAATGCCATTGGGTAGTTGAGACCTTTAGGTGGGGGTATATATTGATCTTGATTATGATGGAGGGGATAGGTATGATAGATGATGATGATGATAACCTATGGGCGTTCCCACTCCACCATGAGTCTCCTATGATGAAGTATCAAGACTTCATTTTCCCACCTAGTTTCTTGTAAAAGTATAAGAAAAGGGTATAAGGGTGGTGTAATAAGTACATCAAAGCCTTTAGGATTGAGTGGTGCATCCCTTAAGAGATTTCATAACATTTAGTAGGAATGAAAACCTTTCACTAATGCATCATTTTTGTGTAGTGTGACTAGTGCTCATAGATGGGAACATATTCAAGTGGCTCAAGTTACCTTACGTATTTTATACGAGGTATTTCATGAGGGTGCTAAGGAGGATTCCAAATGCACAATAGTTAGAGACCCCATTCAAGATCATGGATCAAGACAGGAGTAGGTTGAGGTACTAGTATGTGCAACCTAGATCTAAGGCCACTAAATATGAAGAGGATAAATTCAACATGATGGACCTTCATCCCATCTAAAGAGAAACAATAAATGGGCACATATTTAAATTATACTATGAAATTAAGCCATGAAAAAAGGGTGGTGATCTATGGAAAGATGATGATCACCCCTCCCAATGGATGATGAAGGGAAGGATGAATTGAAGACACAAGAGAAGATCCTCCATAATAAGTAGGGAGAGAAACTTGAAGAGATCATGGAGTGCATTAAGTTGAAGATTACCTTCAAAGAATAAATTACACTTCCAACTCCTAAAAAGAGCATAACCATCACACCAGAGAAGATCCTCCATAATAAGTAGAGAGAGAAACTTGAAGAGATCATGGAGTGCATTAAGTTGAAGATTACCTTTGAAGAATAAATTACACTTCCAACTCCTAAAAAGAGCATAACCTTCACACTAGAGAGTATTTCCTCTAGAAAGAAGCACACTAAGAAGAAGACTAAAGGACCCATCATGTTCCCTACTATAACTCTGGTAGAGATGGAAAAAGAGGTGACCCTTGTACTTAGAATGGAGGAGACTAAAGAAGAAAGAGCAGGGACATATATCCTATAGATAGAAGAGTGAAAAGAGCCAATCACCAAGGATATACATAAAGCCCTTAAAAATAGCATAACCACTATAATTGAAGAAGCATAGGAATTGATAAGCCCCTAATCTAATGAATAACCCTCCACACCACCTTCACAAACTGAAAAAGAGAAAGGTTTGGAAGAAAATGGGCTTGAGTGAGGAGGACATTGAAAAGGCACTAACACTTGAAGATAAGTGCATACTAGCCTAAGAAAAGGAAGTGGCCAAGGTAGAGTAAAAGGCCAAGAAGGTTCCTGTAAGCACAAAGCCAACTATTGAAGTATTTAAGCAAGTGCTTAATAACCCCACCAAGAAATTAGAATAAGCTACATAAGAGGCACACTCGAGTAGTGAAGGGGCACCTGAAGAAAAAGAAGGTGATACTGGTGTCTTAAAACAATAAAAGGAGTTAGTCAATGAACCCAAATAACAATAAGGTGATGCTATCATCAAAGGAATATACATGGAGGTGAGTATTGAGAAACCTCAAGGGAAATAAGTAGATGAAGGGGAAAAGTTTGAGGAAGAAACCCTTAAAGATCAAATAGGTGAATCCTATGAAGAAAATGACAAAGAGAGTAGTGGCACTAGTGAAGAGGAGGAATAATAAATAGATATGGTCATCATAAATAAGGATGATACATAATATAAAAATAAGTGAAAATACACAAAAGGGATGGGGGATGATGAACTTTACATAGATGCCATCATACCCCGCAAGCTGCCATAACTAGGATATGTAAATAACTTGTGTTTATGTTTGATCATTATATGGATGAGCCTCATTTTGAGGTGCCTAGAGAGGATACTTCAATCCTAGAGGATCTTGGGTAGGGGAAGGATTCCTTTCTTCAAAACCCTCACACCATGAACCCCATCTGGTCTAGAAATGTACTGATTAGAATGATCATTGAAGTTGTGTGCCAAAATATCATCAATGATGATAGGGTGAGAAAATGGAAGAAACTCCAAAAATAAGCTAAATATGAAGTGTAGGATACCAAATTCAAGCTGAGAATCTCTGTGAGTGTATATAACCATCCCTTCTGGTTAGCATTGATACTTCAAACCTTTCATAGGTTGATAAAATCTATGTGCTAGTGGAGAATATGCTCACAAGGTTAAAATCTGAGCTAGTACAACAAGAAGAATAAGATCCCTATGCCTCACTATAGAAGAAGATAGTTGGTAATATTGAATAGGTAGAAGACCTCTTTGAAAAATATAAGAGGGTGATTATGCATTTGATGCCATCTTCTTTAGCTTCTCAAACCAAGTATCAATCATAGACACATGCCTAAAGCAGATAAATGAGAAGGAAAAGCTGATGGCATAGGTGTACTTGGTAAGGAGGTTAGAGTGGGTGCAAGTCATGGGGAACATTGACATGCTTAGTGATTAGATTAAGAAACAAGAGAAAAACTTGGAATGAATCTTTTTCACTCTACAGACTAAGGCCTGTGAGCAAGGAACAATCTTATATAGGAGTGTGGAGAAGGCAAAGCCAAATGTAGAGGCCTTTTAAAAGGAGATGGAGAAGACTAATGTGTTGTGATTAGTGTTTCATCCATTAAAATAGACATTGTTTCTAAATAAATAAATCTCACCATTAAGGGCTTTGAAGACTTCAATTCCAAGCCTAAGGAGAGTGCACTTGAGTTTTGTGCTCTAAAGACCTTGAAAGCCTAGTCTGAGGATGGGATACAATTTTTGGATGGGGTAATGTTGTGCCCCTTATTTTAGTAAGTAAAAGATTCACACAAACACAACATTCACATCAAGATGAAGGGATCATTTTTTGTGATGATGGCATTTTCATATTTTAGTGCCAGCTAAAAATTGCAGTGCATACCTTGCACTAAGTGGCAGGTAGTTAACTAGTTCTCAGCTCTTTAGGGCATCTTTTAAGATTGGTGATATGTGGTTATTTTAGCACAGAGTTCACAAGGTGATGAATCTAGTGAGAATGATCACCAAGGCTCCAACTCAATACTCAACATGTGAATTCCACCTTGATGAAGCTTATCTAAAAGGCCATAAAAAGAGATCAAACTAGTTGATGCAGAGAGAGGGAAGATAGTGTAGTGAAGCTTTATTGAATTTGAATTGCTCTATATGCATGAATTTAGTAACCATTAAAATTATGAGTAATATGGATACCATGAAGGATCCATTTGTAAACACCCAATCTTGCCTATGAGCCTTTAGGTCATTAGGTAGTTTGAGCTATGAATACTCTATTTTAAATGCCATGAACTATATACTCTATTTTTTTAGCTTTGATTAATGAGAAAAAATGGTTGCAGTAAACATGATATCTAGTTTATGCATCTTTGGTATTTCTATTTGAATGTGAAATGACTTTAATGTTGTAATTTAAATACATTTATGTTAAAGAATGGTTATGAGCTTTTGGTTTGCATTGTTAATGGAGTCCCTATAATAAATGATGATGTCATCATATATCTATTGAGAGTATGAGTATAGATCTTATACTAAGCATTTTTATCCTTGCTAAAAAGTGCGGGCCTATATGAGTACTTGAAGTGAAAGTTACCCTTTGACCCATTAAGTGCCTATATGATGCTAGGATTATTTTAACAAAGGCTTGTACCCATATGACTCTATGATTAGTCCACCACAAGGCTTACACCTATCATCCACTAGGATTAACTCATGAAAGGCTTGTGCCTATGGATCTACTTAAAGCCTTGTTTGAATTGACCAAGTCCTATAATTGATATCTTGTGCCATGGCAAAACTAATCTAATGCAAGCCCTAGTCCCTTCTCAAATGCACTTTGGGTGAGCGCATAAGGCCTATGCCTTATGTGACTTGATGTCAGTTTAACTGAGTGTAAAATGTTGAACACAAAGGGAGTATCCCATGTTTACACCTAGTTTTAATAAGACAAGAACTGACTAAGGTAACCGTGCATCCTTTTCTATAATAATCCATCCATTATAAAATATACTACATATCTACTAAGAATGAATTCCTAGATTTACTAGATCAATTTGCCTTCTAAATATGATATGACATATTTACACTAAATGATATATATAGATAGTCTATTTATAGATCTAATGTTTATAGTAATCATATAAATAGTTAGTGACCAAAATAATCTTCAAGTGCATTGATAGATGGAAAGTATGGATATTTTAGTTCTATAACCTCAAAAGTTGGAATGGAAGAGTCTAAACCAGTACTAGCAAAGTAAAGAGAAACTCTGTATCAACTCTAATAGATTCTAGAGTTATTTATGTGAAAACCTGGTGAATTCCATAGCAACTTGCCTCAAGGAACCTAGATGCTAAATAAGTATTTAGCAAGACTGCTAGGATGATAGGAATGGTAGAATGCTCTAATGAATAATTAAATCATTTCTTGAATGAGTCTGTAGCTATGGAATAGGTGAGTCTGTAGTAGTGGACTGTGTGAGTCCATAGCTATTGGAAAGTTCATAGCTTAGTCTAGTGAAGACTTTAATGAATTAGAAGTGCATCCAAAGAGTTCGTAGCTTGAAAAATGTCAAAATATTTCATATAGGTTGCATTAGAAGATCATCAAAAAGTTCTTATTCCTTATAGACTATTGTATCATCTATATATACACAAAATTGAGAGACTAAACATGCAAAGAGTTAGAATTAAATGTTAGAATTAATAATTTAGACTTTAGTTACATTAAGATAAACCATTTATTTACTACACTAGGATTAGATATAAGCTTAAGATCATTGCATTGTTTAGTCTAGAGGAGAGGTAATGAAAGAAAAATGATATTAATAATGAGTCATATTTTAGACTCATGATTTCCAAAACACATTACCTTTTGTAAGTCCTTTTGGTAAACTCAATTGATATTTATCCCCTCATAACTCTAAATTATATCTTGTAAGTGGTGGATAAGGTTATATATGTTAAATTCATTATCCTAATGATCATCTAGGGGACTAGTGAAACCATGATATGTTTTCACCATTTGTTACCAATTATAAAATTGGTCATCTATTTGAGTACTATAGCTATGTCATGGTGGAATAGGAGTTAGAATAAGTGGTGGCCTAAATCTAATATCAACCCAAATGTATTCTCCTCTTAAATTAATCACATCAACAATCATGTCATTTATAGCTTGTAATCTTTGTAAGTTCCATCTTAAATTGGTTGGAGACATAAAATCTCTTCTTTTCAATGGAATTATCAGTGTATCCTAAATCCTAACACTAGATATAAATATATCATCAAAATGTTGTCTTGTATATAGATCAAAGGAGACAATACTATTATACAAAGCTTATAAGTAATAATCCTTGATGTTTGGATTCATCAAATAAGCATATCTAAAGTTAATCAATAAATTTTTGGAATTGGAAAAAGTAGGTCTAATACATAGCCCTGTAGTTTTGGATTTTCTCACATACTCCTCATATTTGGCTTTATAATCTATCTTATTTTTATAATTAGAAATAAGAGATCTTAGTTGAACTTCTCCTATATATATATATATATATATATATTTATCCTATATATATATATATATATATATATTGACCATGAACTTATTATAGTCCCCTAATATCAGATTATATAAATAAAATTCACAAAATAAATCTTGTTATTCTGGAGTGGATTCCTAAAAAATATTCAAAAACATAGGAGGATATTCAATGTTATGAGGTAAATCACATGAAATTCTCAATCAATATCACCTATAAAATTGTTCATGTAAATACAAGATAGAAGAGGGAGAAGGAGCTCTACAAGCTAGAAGGTATTCCCTTATCTAACATGAAACTTTTAGATTTCCTTTGATTTTTTGGGTCTATTATTTTTCTTTCTCTAAATTTTACTTCAGTTTCTATTTTTCATTTTCTAAGGCTTTATTTTGTTCCTTGATTTATCTGAATTCAAATTTATCTAGGTATTTAGCATGAGAAATAATAGTTTGATAGGCTTGATCAACTGAAGATTTAGTAGAAGAAGATGAAGTTTGCATAGAAAGCTATTGTTACTGAGAATTCTAGCATTGATGTTTTAAAAATATGTTTTCTTCTTTTAATTCAGTGATATATATCCAATAATTTAATATTTCTTCATTAAAACTAATTACTTATTTCTCAAGCTTTATGAGTTTATTCATATGATCCAAAGTCTTATTTTAAAACTATCTAATCCTTCAGTCCAAGAAGAATTGAGTAAATCCTTACATTGTAACTGAGCCAAAAGACTAACAATATTTGTAGCTTGTTGTTTGATGATGACATTAGCTTTAGATAGTACAAGGATGAGATGCAATTCTAGATCTCTAGTGGAGGTGGATGTTTTTTCTTCTTCAGAGACCATAATACTTTTTCCTTTGTCTAGTAATGGTTTTATATAAGGAATTAAACAAGATGGAAGGGATTTTGCTTCTTGTAATAAGCTTTATTCTATAAATTTATTTCCTTCCTAAATAGCTTCCTTAGTAGGATCCACTACTGTTGACTTAGGAATATCTATTATGATAGGTTATTCATCAGGAGCTACTGCTATTAACTCATGGATATCTTTTATGATAGTTTCTTCATAAGGAGCTAATGTTATTTATATTATTGTTAGTGAAGAAAATAATGGTGATTATTGAAGGATATCAGGGGTGGCAGTTGATTATATCTCTTCTTTATCTTGTTTCAACATTAATTTTCTACATCTTTTTTTATCTCCATGGGGGAACTAGGATGCTTTAAAGAGGTATCCTCAGTTGCTTGTGATGATCTAGCTATTTTAGGTACATGTGTTTTTTAGATGTGGTCTTCATTTTAACAACCCTAAGGCAAAAAAAAATTACTGGGATAATTTTAACATGAAATATTTACCTTTTACAATGGTGGGATGAATTTTAACCACTTCCCTTTTTTGTGGCACATTTTTGGGAAGTGGGTATGATTTAAAGGTGTTGAGAACATTGAGGGATTATGTGGTTGAAACCTCCCTTATTTTATGCCTTATGTTGTGGGGATATGATTATCCTTATGGTTATGGTGCATTTTTCAAGGGATTTTGAAAAGTATAAATAGGGGAGAGGGGTAACACATCATTCATTACATTTTGCATTGAGTTTTGAGCTTTGAATTCTTTTTTCGGTCAGTGTGATCAGTTTTGAGGTGTAGCTTTGCATCTCAGGAATTTTGGTGTAAATTCAAGATGGAGAAAATTATCTCTATGAGAGGGGTATTTTTTAGAGTTTTTTTTACTCTTGTTTATAATAATATTGATATCCTCTTGGTAGATGTAGCCCACATTGAGTAAACCACATTATATCAGTGTTATGTGTGTATTTTTACTTAGATCTAAATTTTTCTTCCATATGTCTCTTCTACTATGTTTCTAAAGAATGATTTTTATGTTGCCTATTATTGCATAATTAATTAATTTTAATCACTTACTCCTAAAAAATGGTATCAAAGATAGCTTTAGTGGCTTTTCTAAAGTGGTGAATTATAAGGAAAAATATTAACTTGAGTGGGAGCTATGGCAGATAATGGTAGATCTAGAGTTGAAAAATTCAATGAGAAAAATTTTGAACTATGGAAGATGTAGATGGAAGATTACTTGTTTAAAATAGATCTTCATCTCCCTTTGATGGGGAAAATATGACAACCTTCAAGTATGAATCAGGTAAACTATAATTTGCTTGATAAGAAAGCATTGGGAGCCATATGGTTGTGCCTTGTTTTTTTGATTGCCTTCAATATTTTAGAGGAGATGACTAAATTTGTTTTGATGAAGAAATTAGAGGAGTTTTATGAAAAACCCTCTACCTCTAATAAAATATTTTTTATGAAAAACCTATTTAATATGAAAATGTTTGAAAATGGTTCTGTAGCTGATCATTTGACTGATTTTAATACGATTTTGAGTATACTAACTTCTGTTGGTTTAAATTTAAAGTTGAAGTTAAGGATTTATTACTTTTGTGCTCCATACCAGATAGTTGTGATAACCTAGTTATGGATGTGAGTAATGCCATCCCTGCTAAGGGAAGTTTAAAGTTTAAGGATGTTATAGGTGTGTTTCTTAGAGAGGAAATGTGAAGGAAGAGCACTAGGGAATCATCTTCAGGGAATGCTTTGATGGTGAAGATTAGAGGGAGATAAAAGGATAAAAGCAAAGGAAACCATGGAAAGTCAAAGGGTTGGGGATGATCTTAATCTAGAACCAAGATGGTGTGCTAGCACTATGGGAAAAGTGGACACATAAATAAGGAATGTTGGGAACTTTAGGACAAGAAGACCAAACATAAGGAGACCAAGGAGGTAAACATGATAAAAGGTAATATTAGTTAGGATGCTTTAATTCTTTCCTTAGATAATGTTTCTAAATCTTGGGTATTAGATTTAGGGGCTTCTTTTCATGCCACCCCATAGAGGCATCATTTTATGGATTATGTTCAAGGAGATTTTGGACATGTTTATCTTGGTGATGATGAAACATGCAATATAGTAGAAAAGGTTGTGTTCAGATAAAGATGCAAAATAGGAACACATGGATACTAAAGGATGTTAGACATATCCCATAGTTAAGGAATAATTTAATTTTAGTGAGCTAATTAGACAGTGAGGGTTGTTTAGTGATGTTTTCAGTATACTCTTGGAAAGTTACTAAGGGTGATCTTATGGTTGAAATAGGTAAGAAAATGAGCACTTTTTATTTGACTAGTAGTGTTGATCACTATAATTTAGTTGTTGTAGATAGAGATGTAACTTTATGGCACTACAAGCTCAGTCATATGAGCTAGAAGGGCATGGAAATCTTGAAAGACAAATTGCCCAAATTGAAATAGGTTGATTTGGACTTTTGTGATGATTGTGTGTATGGGAAGCAGAAGTGAGTTAAGTTATTAAGGGTTGGACCTAAAAAGAAAGATAATAAGTTAGAGTTGGTTCACTCAAATATATGGGGGCCAACTCAGGTATCTTCTATTGGTGGTTTAAATTATTATGTTGTATTTATTGACGATGTAACTAGGAAAGTTTGGGTTTATTACATTAAGAAAAAATATGATGCATTTGAAACATTCAAGAGATAGAAAGCTTTAGTTGAGAATGAAATAGGTCTCAAGTTGAAATGTCTCAGGTTAGATAATGGAGGTGAGTATTGTAGTAAATCATTTGATGACTATTATTCATAGAATGGAATTCATAGGCAAAGGATAGTTCCAAGGACACCACAAGAGAATGGAGTGTTAAAGAGGATGAACAAGACAATCAAGAAGTGCGTTAGGAGCATGAGGTTTCATGAAAGGCCACCCCTCATGTTTTGGGTAGAAGCAGTTAACACAGTGGTATATTTGATTAATAGAGTTCTTTCTATGCTTTTGAATGGAGGCATACCTGAGGAAGATTGGTCTGGTAAGAAATTTAATTATTATTTTCTTAAGGTCTTTGGATGTGAGGCATTGGTTCATGTTCCAAATAAAGATAATACCAAGTTAGAGGCTAAGTTTGAGAGATGCATCTTTATTGGTTATGCTAAGGATGATTTTGGATTTTGAGTTTGGAGTCTTATAGAAAAAGAATTCTGGTCTAGGGATGTTGTCTCTAAATAAAAATAATGTATAAGGATCAATTTTAGGAATAGGAAAAAAAATAGTACACAATGTTGGATGATATTACGAATGGTAAAGTTTACAAGGAGATAGTTTAGAACCTCTTATAAAATAACCCTAAACTCTTATAGTAAGAAGGTTTATAAGGGTAAGAAAAGCTCCTGAATGTTTTTCCCATCTTTGATTTATTTGTTACTTGCTAATAGTGGATAACCATAATGTTTTGAGGAAATAATGCTAGTGAATGCTAAGAAGAAGTGGGATCAAGCCATGGAAGAAGAACATAGTTCTCTCATGGAGAACCAGACATGGGATTTAGTGAAGCTACCCAAGGGCAAGAGAGAATTGTAGAATAAATGGGTGTACAAAATTAGAGAAAATGATGGAGGAAGGAAAAGGTACAAGGCCTAGTTGGTGGTCAAGGGGTTTTCACAGAAGAAAGGTATTGATTTTGATGAGATTTTTTCTCCCATTATTAAAATGAATTCTATTAGAACTGTGCTTGGTATAGTTTCAGTAGAGGATTTGCATTTAGAAAAATTAGATGTGAAGACTACATTCATTCATGGTTATTTAGAGGAGGAATTTTATATGGAACACACATAGGGTTATGAGGTTGAAGGAAAGGATACATCTGTGTGCAAACTAAAAAAGAGCTTGTATGGACTTAAATAAGCTCCATGACAATGGTATAAAATTTTTGAGAGTTTTATGTTGGAACATGGTTACTCCACATGTCATTTTAACCATTACATATATGTCAATAGATTTGAAGATGGTAATTATATCATCCTATGCTTGTATGTAAATGACATGTTGGTTTCAAGAAAGAACATGCAATAGATTCAAGTACTCAAGAAGTAGCTTGGTGATTCCTTTTCTATGAAGGATTTGGGTGTAACAAAGCAAATATTTGGTATGAGGATAAATCGAGATAGGAAGGAGAAGAAACTGATCTTATCTTAGGAAGAGTACGTGAAGAAAATTTTGGAGAGGTTTAGTATGCATGATGCTAATTTGGTTGGGAATCTTTTGGAAAACCATTTCAGATTATCAAAGGAGTAGTATCCCAAGATAGAAAAAGAAAAGATAAATATGTCCAAGGTACCTTACTCATCAGTAGTTGGTAGCCTAATGTATGATATGGTATGTACTAGGCCATATATTTCCCATGGAGTGGGAGTAGTAAGTAGGTACATGATTAATCTAGGTTATGAACATTGGTAAATAGTGAAATGGATTCTTCAATATTTATGAGGAACCATGGGTAGGACATTATGTTTTGGTGGATCAAACACCACTTTAGATGGTTATGTAGACTCAGATATGGTTAGGGATGTTAGTAACTGGAGAAGTATGATAGGTTATGTATTTACTATTGGGGATACAATATTTATTTGGATTTTTTTGGATATAGAAGGTTATGGCTTTATCAACCACAGAGATTGAGTATGTTACTACTACAGAGGCTAGCAAGGAGATGATTTCATTACAATAGTTACTTAATGAGTTTAGGCATAATTAGGAAGTTAGGGGACTACATAGTGATAGTCAAAGTGTTATACATTTATCCAAGAACTCTGCTTTCCACTCGAGGATGAAACACATATAATTGTGGTATCATTTCATCAAGATGGCTTTGGAGGAAAACATGGTGAAGCTAGAAAAGATATATACGAGCTAGAATCCTATGGATATGATGACTAAGGTAGTCACATTGGATAAGTTGAAGTTATGTTCAGCTTTGATTGGTCTTCATGAAGATCATGGAGGAATGTTAAATGTTGCTCAAGGGGAAATGAACTCCAAGTGAGAGATTGTTAAATGTGGAGTTCATTTTAACACCCTAAGGTAAAAAAAATTACTGAGATAATTTTAACATGAAAAATCTACCTTTTACAATGGTGGGATGAATTTTAACCACTTCCCTTTTTTTTGGCACATTTTTGGGAAGTGGGTATGATTTAAAGGTGTTGAAAGAATTGGGGGATTATGTGGTTGAAACCTCCTTTATTTTGTGGGGATATGGTTATACTTATGGTTATGGAGATTTTTTCAATGGATTTTGAAAAGTATAAATAGGGGAGAGGCATAACATGTTATTCATTATGTTTTTCATTGAGTTTTGAGCTTTGTATTCTTTTTCTAGTCAGTGTGATTAGTTTTGATGTGTAGCTTTGCATCTTAGGAATTTTGGTGTGAATTCAAGCTGGAGAAAATTATCTCTGTGAGAGGTTTCTTGTTTAGAGTTGTTTTTACTCTGATTTATAATATTATTGAGATCCTTTTGGTGGACATATCCCACATTGGGTGAACCATGTTATATCAGTGTTATGTGTGTATTTTTGCTTAGATCTAAATTTTTCTTCCATATGTCTTTGCTGCTGTGATTCTGAGGAATGATTTTAGTGTTTCATACTATTGCATAATTAATTAATTTTAATCACTTATTCCTAATAATGTTGTTCTTACTAAAGGAACATATTTGGATTCAGGGTTTAGATGAGACTGTGAAACCCTAGGTCTTAATTTCCTTTTTACTAGAGTCTACTGACAACTCTATTTAATCATATGTGGTGTTTATGATCTAGGCTTTCATCTTTTACTAGATAAAATCCTAACCATAAAAGAGTAAGCCTCTTCTTTTGCTTTTGGTATTGGTGTTTTTATATAATATTTTGAAATAGATGCTGGAGACAGATTGATTTTGGATTTTCAAAAAATTTTCCATGTTGATTTATTTTGCTAAAGGAAATGATGTTGAATAATCAAATGGATAAGGCCATGATGATGAAGTGGAGCTGATCTATTAGTGACTAAAATATGAATGGATCCATATAGGTATAAGGGGAGGTTGACCCTATGTTGAATTTGTTACTAGCCATATTTAAGGTTAAGAATGATCTTCATAGATTCACACCCCAAAATGTTGCATTGGCCTTCACAGATGGAATATTTCATAACCCAGAAGGAAATAAATTTGTTGGGTTTAGGTAGGGTTACGATGCTAATCCCTTTTGACTTTCCTTGATGATTATGTACATATGCAACATACAGTTGTTCATTCCCATTGAACTATGTAATTAACTCAAAAAAGGAGTTCTCCCAAAAATTCTCTTACCTTCTTCAACAATCCCAAAAATTTCACTAATGATTATTTTGGAAAATGGAATATTAACACCTCTAACTATAGTGGAGTCTTATGTTAGATTTGAAATGAATTCATTCACCAAAGTTTCATCATGCCCTTCAAATATTTGAAAAAATGAAATCCAACCAACTTATTTAAAAACTACTGCAAAAATATCATTAGTCATCAGTCTGGATACAGACTCAGGTTTAGATCATTTCTTTTGTCTCATGATCTCTGGTAAATTTTTGGAAGATGGGGGTGGTTTAGAAGGTTCAAACTATCAATGATAATAAAAAAGAGATTACAAAATGAAACATGAAGGGAGCAATCAAATGGGTATTAACTTTATTTTAATGGTTATTAGCATGATCCATATAAATCATGATATAGCAAAAAGGTTTTAAATGAGACTATATTTCAAAGAGATTTAATGTACTTTCACACTTATTAAACTTGTGTGCCATCAAACATATTATCATTATTTAAAGTAATATGGATTGAGCCTGGAAATGGTTTGTACATGTGAATAAAGTTAATATGACATTTTTTTACTTGTCTATCCTTTGAATTATTATCTTGCCATGTCATCAAATTTTATTATTAGTTGACATGAAATTCCTTTTACTTATGTGTCCTTTCACTTATATCCTTTCCATATCATCAATTATTCTTGTTTAGTTATTATTTCAATGACTTTCAAGATGTTTTTTCCTCAAACCTCCTCTTTAACATGAGCATACATGAACTAAAAGGAATTATACTAACCTAATGTAGATAAATAAAACTTCTTAATTACATAATCATACTCATAGATTTCATTCTTTTTTTCCCACTTGATAGAACAAATGCATGAATTCATCTTTTAAGAATGTATAAAAACAAATACATCAATAATTTTATTTTCTGAAACAAATTGATATTTTTTTTACTATTTTCTAATTTTTGTATTTTACCCTTGACCAACCATTTACGGTTTTCGGTCCAAGGCTCATTATTCAATGCATAACCATCTGAAAAGATGGTTTTATAATCAACACTATCAATAACATCTTTAAAAAAAATTTCACTATCAATTTTTTAAAAAGATTTTTATTTTATTATATATATATATATATATATATATATATATATATATATATAAAGTTTTTGGAAGAATAAAACTAGGAAGTGGTCTCCTTTTGTTTTATTGAATATATCATCATGGAGTTGTTATCATGGAAGAACTAGGTCCTTTCATGAACACCACTTCATGCTTGATGTTTTGAACAAACTTTTCCTTATTATCATGTTTTTAATATAATTTTATTATATATCCTTTAACCAATAAATTATTTTTATTTAAATCTATTGGAAATAATTATATTGATCCATTCTTAAATATATTTTCTATTTGATATGGGCCTAACCATCTTGTTCTCAACTTATCTTTGAATTGCTGAAACTTGGAGTCAAACAAAAGTGCCCAATCTCCTTGAAATATTATTGCTTTGAAATTGGAATCATGTCATATTTTCCTCTGATGTTGCATCATTTATATTTGTTATAAAGCTTTTATCCTTATCTCGTCAAGTTCATTTAATTGGAAAATTCTATCTTGTTATGCCTTATCCAAATCAATATCTACTTCCATTACTATTTTCAAAGTTTGTAATTAAAATTCAATAGAAAGTAAAGGTTTCTTACCATACATGAACTCATAAGGTGAAAAAATAATGGTTTTCTTCTAAGTAGTGTTGTAGGCCTATATTGCTTCTAGTATTCTAGTTACCCAATCTTTTCTATTGCTATTGACTATCTTGATCAAAATGTTCTCAAACTCTCTTTTGGTAACTTCTACTTGGCCATTGGACTATAGATGGTAAGGAAAATATTTACTATGATTGAATGGGTATACTTCCATAAAATGTTTGATCATATTAGACATATATTGTGGTCCCTAATCTAAGACTATCTCCCTAGGTGTACCAAATCATTGCATGATTTTTAAATACATAAAATATGCTACTAACTCTTCTCTAAAAAAAGATAAGGCTTGAAATTTATCCCACTTAGTGACATAGTCTATACATACTAGGAGGTATTCCTTTCTTTGGGATGAAGGATCTACATGACTAACAAAGTCTATTCTCTATTTTTCAAATGGTTCCAATACTACATGTGGATGAAGAGGCATATATGTTGATAGTGTAAGTTATCCTATCCTTTGATATGGATCACAATATCTGATATAATTATTAAATTACCTATAAAGGGAAGGATAGTAATATTCTATTCCTAAGATATTGTGTATGGCTATTTTTATTGAATAATGACCTCCTCCTAGTTCATCATGATAAGATCTAATGATGTCTTATGCTTCATTATCTACTAGTTCTAGATGTCAAAATAACCCCTAAACAACCTTAGGACCCTCTAAAAACTATCCCACAACTTGTCAACCCCAAAATTAACACACCTTAACCAAAATTAACATTACCATTAATTACCAAAGACCACCCTAACCATGAATGATTATACCTAACCATTGATGGTTATCCTTTGACCACCTGAATAGTCAACTCTAGTTAACTCCAAATTATTTTTTATATTTAGCTTGTCTAATTCATGTGTGAGCCAATGCATGCAAAAACTAAATTTAAAATACTTATTGAACCTCTTGTTAACCTATTTTTTCACCCCTCATTCCTTCCTATAAAAAGAGAGGAAGAGGAGGTGAAAATGGATGAATCAATCAATCCATCATCATCTACATCTAGAAGTAGAGCCTCTAGCATTAGAACTTATTTTTAAGGTCTTCTTCTAGTGAAATGGCAAGTATGATAGAGATCCAAAGTGCTACTATCTATTGGCCAATAGCCAAGTATCCTTATTCTACCAAAATTACTCTAGGGTCCACCAAAAGATTCCTCAATCATCTTCAAATCAGTATCCAAAAAGCTAAGTATCTATTTTCAGTAATTAGTTACTTTATTTCTCTTTTACAGCCAACTCATCCGAAACCCACTTTCTAGAATTTCATTCTACAACCTTATCAAACCAATTTATTAAACCATAACAAAAGCATAGTAACCATCGATGGTCACCCTGATCACAAATGGTCTATCCATAATCACTAACAGTTGTGTAACCACTAATGGTCACCCTAATCATCGATTGTCAGCTCAAGCATTGATCTAACTTTAACCCACCAAACCTCAACTAAATCCAACTTTATTTCTCTTTACCTAATCATAGAACCCCACCCTATTTTTTAGACCACACCTGACTCATTTAGCATTAATATTATTTTTTTGTTGCTATAATTAGTCAAATTCACCTATTCATTTATCAAACACTTCTTGTATTTGATTTTAGTACCTTTTATGATATATGCAATTAATTTTTTATTTATTTTTAGAACTTAATTATTTAAAAGTGTGGATTGATAGCCTCCAAGGAAGCTCATGATTCTTAGATCTAGATTGCTAGGCAATCTACCCTATCTATCTAACTAATAAACCATTTATTTAGTTCTTTTTTATCTGCAAGTCATTCCTTCCAAGCCAAAGAGGAGTGTCTACAATCATTTGGATTAATATGCACACAATATATTAGGTTTTTCTACCATACCCTTCTCAATTTTCTTCTCTTTTTCTTCTTAAGAATATAAGAAAAAATTCATTGAAATATTTTGGCATGCCTTATAGGACCCTTGAGTCTTTTCTTGGGTTCATAGTTGCATCTAGGTGCTTCTTCTTCTTGTCTTTCTACTCATATAACAAAATTAAAATTTCATTTTGGGCTTAAAATTGACTACATCTATTGTTTGCTTGCTTATTTTAGCTCATAGCTTAATTAATCATAGTTCACTCTTATCACACACACAAGACCAAACCAATTACACTTAATCAAGCATAAAAAACATTGGAATAAGGTCTGACTGGGATTTCATCACCTAGTGATCACCTTTCCCAGCCATCCTACTTAGATTTCATCACCAAGGGGAGAACCAACTTAGCTCTTTGGTTGAGTATAATATCTAGCAATTGGTATATCTTGGCTAAGCACTTGACACTCTTATCATTGTAGTGTGTGAAGTGAGGGGGTAGGCCCCAATGTCAAGCCACATACTGATTTTCAACACATATCCCTTTGAGAGCCTAAACATAACCTGAAACCAGGCATAGACTTATTTTCTAGTACCCACTCTATAATCCAATTTTAGTCACGTAACTCTTAAAACTTAAGACATAAGCCACAAAAGAGACTAAAAATAACCTTAAGATTTAACATGCTTTAGTGTGTGTTTCATTTCCTTGAATTTTTCTTGTCTTTTCTTTATTTGAGTTGTAAGTTTGCTTGTATCTTCCTCTTTCGCTTATCTACATGGTTTTAACTAGGCAACAACTAAGACACCAATAAAATTAGAACCCACCTCCTAATCATCCATGTTATTCTTCTACCTCATCTATAGAGTACATCTCATATGCAAAGAGTTCTCCCCATCTTTTTGAAAGTCTAACCATCCCTCAAAAATTGACCCAAGGTAATGCAAATTTTACTGCCTTTTTGGATAATAATCCCATAGCCCTCCAACATTACCTAAACACCTTATCTCATCATACCCCTACTTTAGTTCTACATATTGACCCACCCTATGACATTACATCCCACCTTATGGGTGACACTTCTATAGCCACCATATCTACCAAACCTTTAGTTACCTAGGCATCATCCTCTATGACTAATCCACTTAACCAAGCAACACCTAAACACCTTCTTTCCCAACTAGCAGCCTTCCTAGTCTATAAGCATCCCAATCATTAAGGACTATTACTTCCCTTACTATAGGAATACCTTCTACTAGTACCACCACCGTTCCCCTTATTCCCAACCCACCTACCTCCACTCTCTTCTAGATCTTGGTGGTCCCCATACCTTCTACCCTTGTACCCATCACTTCCAAAGTTACCACCTACCCTCTATCTACTAACCCAACCTTACCTCTTGCTGAACCTATTTTAATCTCTCAATAACCCACAACCCATAATAGTATGTACCTCTACCTTCTACCCAACCACCTATCTCCACATACTCATATTTGTCATCATCCCAACCACCCATGCCCACATACCAATATGTGGAAAATTCTCAACTCCCCACCAACTATATATATATCACACTTACCCAAACCCAACACATCCTACCTTATAACTATGGAGGTGCACAACCCCAAATCTAGCCTTGTCAAAATGTTAATGGATAAAATGACTACTTTGGAGTCATCCATTTTTGGAGCTCATAATAGTTTATCATATAAACAAATCTATAATGAACTAATTCACCCATCCATCCCCATTCAACCATATCCTCCTTAATGAGAACTTTCAATTTTTTTGAAATTTTAAAGGAAGACCTTCAATAGCACTTCAGATTATTTAGGCACTCATGTTATTTGATTGCCTATAATGATTCTCTCCTTCTTTGTACCTTCCCCATGTCTCTATCTAGTCTAGAACTAGATTGGTATAGTGTTATAACAAAGAAATCTCTCTTTTCTTTCACCCATTTGACTCAAACTTTCTTGGATCACTTCTCTATAGACATCTCTAAGAAGGTTTCCATCATTGATCTATACTGCATTCAGAAATTTGATGATGAATCCATTCTTGACTTTGTAGCCTATTAGAGAAGTCTGATAAACTAACTCTCTTTCTCTCTACCCCAATATTAACTAATTAAACTAATTACTTGAGCTTTCACCAAACACATCTCCTCTAATTTACACATTGAAAGCTTTAGGACCTGTGATGAGGATTTCACCATGGCATGGAAGCAAGAAAATAGAGCCATCAATGAGGGAAAAAAAAATTGAGAAATAAGAAGTCTACCTTCAAATCAAATTAGGCTTCCTCCTATAAACCTAACAACCAAACCAACACTAACTCTAAAAATAAGGGAAATAAAAATGTGGTTATCCTTATGACATCCCCTCCACCCATTGTTAACCAATCTAACTTTTCTAATTCCTCTAATCAAAACACCAAAAACCCAAACCACAACACCTAGAAACATTTTACTCCCTTGAGGGAGTCATACACTTTGGTATAGAATACAATGTTTAAAATCCAATCATATACAGCTCTCTCTAATCAAACCTCTATAGCAATTTGACTCCTTTCATCTTGCACTTGGTTGGTATAAGGAGAATGGATTATGCACCTTCCACTGAGTCATTAGACATGACATTAGTAGGTGTAATACCTTCAAGAACATTATCTAAACTCTCATTGATAAGGGGGAACTTGTGTTGGATAACCCCAATGTACCCCCAAACAAATCACTTGACATCTTTAGATAACCATTTCCAAACCATGCTCCTTCCACCAACAATGAAAATAAAGCAAAATTCTCTCATGCCCATAAGGCCCATATTGTCGATATGGTTCTTGGTGAACTCATTACTAAGGAAACCATTGACCAAATCATCTCTTCTCCTACTCCACTTATTGAGGTAGTGGATTCAAAAACCTCTCCTTTTATATGTATATCAGAGGAGGCATCCATTACTATTCTACCTTTTTCTCAATCATACAACAATCCACTCTTCCTTTAGAAAGCACTCTTAATGTTTCATTAAAATTTGTCTATTTCAAGTCTAAATAAAAATAGAGAATAATGATAGCGATAAGTGATTATAATGAACTCATATTGGTTTATGCACCATATCCATATATTGTGAGCACTTCTCTTTGGCTAGGGAGGACTACCTACAAGTAAGAAAGCACTACCACATATTGTTTATTAGTAGATATTTGAGTGGGCTACCAAGCTATGCACTTGTTCCAAGAAGTGTAAAACTTCCTTAGAGATAAAAGTCCACTTTTGAGAGACAAAAGAGTAATAAAAAACCAAAAGAGAGGTAAAGGGAGAGTAAAAAGAGAGATAATTTTACCATTATTCACAACCTGAGTATAACAAAAAGTAACAGAGTGCAGGTGGTATGTTCTATTTATATTTTGGAAGTTATTTGGGTGGGTTTTAGAAGGGTTAGGAAATCCATAGTTGTCAATGTCATTTATGTTATTGAGGTTGGTAAGGAAGTGACTAATATTGATTATGCTATCAAGGTCGATGGGTGAAGGTGATATATGTCGATTAGGCTACCGAGGTCGGTAGGGGCAATAATTGCCTAAGAGCTTGTAGAAGGATTTTCAAGTCTAGAAAATGGTTTTTGCTTAGATATAGAAGGTTAGGAAAGTTTTGAGAGAGAGAGAGAAAGAGTATGGTTTGGATGGATCTAGTTAGGCATTTGGTGTGTTGGGTTAAGGGGAAATAAGTAGTGAAGCTTTATAACTCCCTCACGAGGGTTCGATCAGGAATCTGTAAAGAAATGAATAGTAGATATAAAGTGATAAAAAAGTAACTACTTAAAAGACCTATAAAATAAGTGATGTACTTAGCTATAGTCATAACTAAATGATAGGTTTTGGATGGATGGCTCCTATCAGGTGGTCTGAATCGATGCCTTGAATAGAGAAAATAAGTAGGTGTTGCTAGTTCTCAAGAGTTTGGTTCCTAATCTAGATTGACTTATGTAAGATAAAAGTAAGCCAAGATGTTGAAAGTTGAATTTAAAAATATTTTATGAAAATAACGAGTTTTATTGGTTTTTATTGACATGAACAACATTTTAGAGTTTATCTTATATATTCAATGTCAACGATCCTACCGACATCAATCATGGGTTAAATGACATCAGTGGCATAAGAATAGGTAAAACTACTATTTTTAGCCTATTTTATATTACTCCTCATGCGAAATTTGGTATCCATTAAGAAATGGTAGAAATGGGAGGTTAAGAAGGATGTATTTGGTTAGGAACTCATTTTTTAGGTGAGAACAAGTCTTGGGTAACTAGAATAAGGGGACTAAGTCTTGAGGTGACTCATTGGGTGAGAATTAGAATTAGGATGAGGTGGCTAGGTAAGGTGGCAAAAGCAATTTTAAATTAACTTAATTATATATTTCAAATTAATTAAATATGTGATGAGTAAAGGCATGGGTTAAGGAGGCTAATCATTATTATTGAAATAGGGCTCAAAGGGGGTTTTGACATGGGGATATACACATGTGTGTGACTCAATTTTAGTGTCTACATTTTCCCCTTTTTGTCTTGTAATTTGCACTAAAAAATTACAAGACAATAAAAGGAATTAGATGCTCAAGGTATTGGATAAGGTATCCCCCCTAAAAAAGGGAATTAATGGAGGAAAAATCAAAATTGGGTACTGATTTGATAAGTGAATTGTGTGAGTGGAAGAAAATGTGGTATTACTACTTGTGCATATACTACTATGAGATATAGTCAACAAAAGCAAAAATAGGTAAGGTTGAGGAGGACTCAGATAGAAATAACCAAAGTATAGCTTATAAGTGATATCTAATAAATTTAAATCAATTAAAGTTATAGCTCTAATTAGTCCATGTGTCCCAGGTATCCAAGGTAGGAAGTGCTCCTAGAAAACAAAAAAAGTTTTAGGTGATAAGACAAGCTTGGTCACTATACAAAACACCTAATATACATGCATGTGTATAATAGACAACTATAGCAGAATAAATTTAATGGTCTGGACAAGAGATGTAAGGCTGGTGTAAAAAGGTCAATGGGAAAGGAGATATTCATGATCTCTAAGTAGAGTTATTGCAGGGCAGATTTAAGTGATCTCTATAGGTGGTTATCATGGTTGGGGAGATATATGTGATCTCCAAATTACCTTAGTTATGGGTAGAGTATAAAGAGTTGTGGTTATTGGTGGAAATTCTAATGCAATGGTGTTGACATTAGTGATGTCACTAATGTTGGTAGTAAATATTGCTAATGTCAGTGGCCTAGTAAGGTTACTGATATCAATGGGAAAAAGTGCTAACATCAATGAATTAGGTCAAGTATGATGATGTCAGTGGGTGACCAAACCCAACAAAAGGGGGTTTGGTGGCCCACCAAACTCATTTAAAAAAAATTATTATAGAGAAATAGAACTCTGACTGTGACTGAGATAGTAGATCTAGGAGGGGACCTAGTGGGAGGTATGCCATCATAAAAACAAATTATGCCAGCTCAGAGGAGATGGAGAGATGAGGTAAAATACTTTGAAATTTGGTTTTGAATGTGAGTTAGTTAATTTACTTTTGTAGACTAATTTAAAAGTTGGGGGAAAAGAAAATGTTAGTAGAGGGGTGAGAAATGGGGTAGGGTAAGTTTAGGGTAAGGTAGGAGGGATTTACAATAGGTTTTAGGTGAAAATTTAAACTTTTGAGGATGGGTAATTCAATATCAAGGCTAAACCAATCACTAACATCAATAGGGTCCACTAATGTCAGTTGATATGACACTGATGTCGATAGGTTTCTATCAATGTCGATCAACACCAAGTACTGATATTGATATATAAGATCGACATTGGTGACTATGACTAGCCCAAAAATAGGAGAAAAGGTCAATTTTGATCCCCAATCGAAGTAGTCAACTAGTCTAATGGTTGAGCTAGCCTCAAAAGACCTCATGTCAATTTAGTTCTACCTACATATCCTAGTTAAGGGCCTCAGGCCAATGTAGTTATCCCAAAGCCTAGGGAAAAAGATCTAAGGTATGGTTAAAAGTATGTTAAAAAAGAGAGGTTGAGATAGGTCAAGAGACTTAGGGCTTAAAAGATGGGTCATAGGGTATGGATATAAGCCATAAGGCCTAGTGTTTTGATAGGTAATTGGTACTAGAGTGGAGAGATAGAGGTAGTGAAGCTTAGGGTAGAGAGGGGAGAGTAGGGTAGATAGTTAGGTAGGTATATGGCTGAGCTAAACTTAGAAGACCCTATGTCAATTGAATGCTACTTATTATCATGGTGGAGGGCCTCAGACCAATGTAATTCTCCAAGAGAAGGGAAAAAGATGGTGATAGAATATATTAGAAAGTATGTGACTTAATTTTTGTGTGTATGGTTGAAGGCGAGGTTAGATTTGATGTTATAAGATCACCTACCAAGGTTGTTGACTTGAATGAGGAGGGATGTCACCTTGGATGAGTGGGAGCACATAACAATAATCGGGCTAGGGAGAGTGCAATGATATTGTAAAATCACATGAGATGTGATTTTTATGATATCATTGATTGAGAGATGGGATCATACCACCAACACCTTCCATCTACTAATTGTAAAGTTGATAGTGGCTCAAGAGGATGTATATAAGATTTTACAGTTATCACTCTAGGGTGAGGATCTCTTCTCATGTTCAAGAGAGGATCATGATATTCATATGGTGGCATTATTTAGAGAGCATATTAGTGAGGTGACATATCACTATGTGAGCTTTGCCTATGAGCCATTGTATGTTGATGATGAGGAATAACATCGGTTAAACATCCTAATGATGATAGGGATTACCATATATGCATTACTATATGTATATGATGGGATATTTTTCTTTGTATTTAAGGTGTGCTGGCATAGATCATTGAGTAGTCGACTATATTTGCATAGGAAATAGTGTTTTTATCATAGTTATATAGAGAGCTATGGGGGTTGAGACTGTAATGATGCTATAATTTATATATTAGGCATTTACTTCACTATTAAGCATATGAGAATATCATGGTAACATGAACATTGGGGCTGCCTACCATGATTTTAGCTAGCTTCAAGGTGGGTTTCAGATGGTGGAGAGATGGGATGGACCAAACCTGAGTAGATGGCATAGTGCATGAAATTGCTTATTATAGGTGCCTGATATAATGATGACATTTTGTGGAGACTCTACTTGACATACCCTATATTTAAAGGATAGGCACAACTTATTAGCTTAAAAATCTCATTATGGGTTAGAGGGAGATGAGTTGGTGGGCTAGAGATGGTACCTATGGCACAAGCTAGGAGGTAGTTTGGCCTACTTCAGGATGTACCATCTACCTTCCTTTGATATAAGAGGGATGATATAGAGGCACCCCTAACCTTTCCATAGGAGATAGATGGGTCAAATTTTGAGGAGCTACCAATAGGGCTAGGTATAGTAGATCCAGGGTGCACAAAAGCATATATGGCTTGGTGGGTAGGTTTACATCCCATGATGGAGGTCAGGAGGCCACCACCAAATTTATAAGGGTTGGTGAGAGAGATATATGCAGCCATATAGGCATGGGATGCATATATCTCTCTCACCAACCCTTATAAATTTGGTGGTGGCCTCCTGACCTCCATCATGGGATGTAAACCTACCCACCAAGCCATATATGCTTTTGTGCACCCTGGATCTACTATACCTAGCCCTATTGGTAGCTCCTCAAAATTTGACCCATCTATCTCCTATGGAAAGGTTAGGGGTGCCATAGGTATTAGCCTTATAGGGATAGGTGGTGACATTGTAGGGCTAAGTTGGGGCACTACAGGGCCAAGTCAGGGTGTTATAGGGTGTTGTATGTATGTGTATATATATACATATATTTATATATACATACATATACATACATACATACATACATATATATATATATATATATGTATGTATGTATGTATATGTATGTATATATAAATATATGTATATATATACACATACATACATACATATATGTATATGTATATATTTATATATGTATATGTATATATATGTATGTGTATATGTGTGTATATATATGTGTGTGTGTATGTATGTATATATATACACATAAATATACACATACATACATACATATATATGTATATATATATGTGTGTGTGTGTGTGTGTGTGTGTGTGTGTGTGTCTATACACATACATATATATATATATGTATGTATGTGTATGTGTATGTGTATATATATACATACACACACATATATATACACATACATATACATACATACATACATACATACATACATACATACATATATATATATATATATATATATATATATATATATATATATATATATATATATATATATATATATATATATGAGATGTATATTTATTATGATTTTGAGATCTGTTTATTATAATTCTGATGATGTTAATGTGGATAGTTATTTTTATATTATGCTGATTGGAGCATGTTAGTTGATTTAGACTAGCATTTCCCATATGTGTGATGGTATATGCATAGTTGATGTGTTAGCTTCATCTTAGCATTTTCTATATTTGTGATGGTGTATGCTTAAAATGAATACGTTGGGTATGTTATTTTATTTCAGAATTTTTCCATATTTTTGATGGTGTATGCTTAAAATAAATGGATTAGTCTTGATTTGCATCTTAGTAGAGAGATCAACATGTGATTTGGATGAAAAAGATAAAGAGGAAGAATGATCATGTATTATCAAAGACCATAATCATAACATAAATAGGCTCAAGAATATGAACCTCTATGCATGCTTTGCATCATTGGACCATTTTGTTTGTTAGAGAAGTGTCATGTTCACCTTGTGTTAAGCGAGTTCAAAGGCCCTTGAAAGCATATGAGGGAAAAAAGGGTAAATGAGTGAAAGTGTTTGGGTAGCGTAACCTTCAAAGTGGGGATGATATGCCCCTATTGTGGGTTACTCAAAAGTTACTATAGGTAAGTCAATAAATAAAAGCTTTTTCTGTGTAAGCTGATCAATGCAAGAAGCCTACAATGGGATTTTTAGAGTGGGTATTTTGTATGTCTTGAGCTCATATGAAGCTGATAAATATGAGAATATTTTTATTTTTATTCCTCTTTGAGAATAAAGCTTGGCCTAGTCATCCTTCAAGGGAGTGGTCTAATGTTTGTTTTTAATGTTTAAATAGTTGTCCTTCAAGGGAGCAGTCTATTGATATTAGCAAAGAGAAGTTACATAGCTATCCTTCAAAGGAGCAATCTACATTGAGAAACGTGACCTTAGAGATTATAACTTGACTACATATCCCATTTTTTTTACTTTTAGTCATGGACAAGTCTATAGAGTCTTAGGATCTTTCCACTTTGAGGACAAAACTATATCACTTCATAAGTTAACTAAGTGAGTAGGAGTAAGGGTTAAGAGGAATGGAAATTAATATAATAGGGGTACTCAAGGGATGAGCTCAAGTTAAAACATGAGGTGAAGTGACACTTATTTAATAAAAGAATGGTCGTAGGTGTAAGGCATTTAAAGGCTGGGGTTTTGGCCTTCCTTTAAGAGAAGACAAGCGATAAGTTCCTGAGCCATACTTGTGAGTTATGATATAGGGTCCAAGCCAATTAGGAGAAAACTTACCCTATTTACTTTTCTTCATGTTCATCACATGTTGATTTTATTTTAATATGAGATCTCTAATATTGAAATCTCGCTCTTTGAGGGTTTTTTTGTAAGTTCATTTGATAGGCTCCTGATAGATTTGGAGGTGGTTAAGGGATATGAGATGGTGCTCATCAAGAAATTCAAGTTGAGCCAAATATTCTTAGTGAAATTCATCATTAGTAAGTATGTGTTTTAGAGAAATGCAAATATAAGGAATCTAAACCTCAAGAGGCAAAACAACCTTTGTCCCATACACCAATGAAAAAGGCATAGCACCTATAGGGGTTTGAATGATAGTATAGTAAGCCCATAAAGCAAAGGGAATGTGTGTGTGCCAATCCTTGCCCACATAATTGACTACCTTCATCAAAATTTTGGTCAATGTTTTGTTAAAAGCTTTTGCTCGTCCATTTGCTTGTGGATAGTATGGTGATGAGAAGCTTAATTTAATTTTGAATGGATCACAAAGACTTTGGATGGTCTTATTTTTGAAAGATTTTTTGTTATATGTTATAATTTTATGGGGGACACCAAAATGATAGATGATGTGGTGGTTGATAAAGTCAATAATTTTTTTTAGCTTTAGTGGAGATGAGAGGAATAACATGGATCCACTTGGTGAAGTATTTAGTGTTAGTAATGATAGAATGATGATGAAGGGATGAATGAGGGTTAATCTGCTTGATTAAACCTAATCCCCATTAGGATAAGGGCTATAAGTATTTGGTGACTTGTAATTCATGACTCAAAACATGGAGGAGGTTAGCATGTTGTTGACATTTGATGTAACACTGAATGTAATTAATATAGTTTTGATGGAGTGTTGGCCAATAATAGTTGAGTTAAGGGATACGCTTGGAAACTATGTGACTATTGAAATCTCCACCACAAATCCCATCATATACCTCCTTAATAGCAAAGGGAGTCTCAGTACTAGTGAGGCATCTAAAAAGGAAACCATCAAAACCTCACTTGTAGAGAAGTCCCCCCAGCTTAGTGTAACAAGTGGCACATTTTATGAAGGCATGTCTCTCATTATTAGAGAGATCAAAAGGGGTAATATAAAAGGAAAGATAATCTGTGAGCTACTTATACCATAAGTCATGTGGGTTGGATGTTACATTTTTGATGAAGAGGATGTTAGTTGATACATAGGAGAATAATGTTAAAAATGGTGACACAGATTTTGAAGGAAGAGGATGAAGAGGGTATGTGTGAAGCAAGTGAAGCCATTATGTCAACAAATTTGTTTGTATATTGAGGAATAGTTTGTAAGAGATAAGAGTCAAATGATCCCAATAGTGTATCTACACGATGTTTATATCACTATAAAATCTCATTTTTGCATAGGTAGGAACTATTAACCTAGTTAACCACTACCTAAGAATCACCTAAAATGGTTATGGATTTGATATCCAAGAAGAGAGTCATTTAAAGCCCTAAGATCAAAGCCTCATATTAAACCATGTTGTTAGTACATTTAAAATCTAGTTTAAATCACAAAGGCATAGGTTCACCATCTAGAGGAATAAGAATGACCCTTGCACCCTCACCATATTAACATTTAGACCCATCAAAGAACATCATCATTTGATAGGAGATGTCATCAGTGGGAATGTTATGATGGATTTGTTAGGGAATTCATGGTTTGAAGTTTGGTTATCAAGTAAAGGGGTGGTAGCTAACTAGTCAATGATTATTTACCCTTTGATAGAATTTTGTTGAATAAACTCCAAGTCAAATTCAGTAAGGAGCATGAGTCACCAAGCTACTCATTGGTTATGATATGGCTTAGAATACATGTATTTGAGGGGATCAGTATGGGTGACCACGTAAGTCTTATGATTTAGAAGATAATGGCAGAGCTTGGAGGCTGAAAAGATGAATGCGATGTAAAGTTTTTTGATATGGGTATATTGAGTCTCATAATCAATAAGTGTGCAGCTTATGTAGTAAACCACCTATTCTCGATGGTTATCATCTAGATGTGCAATCATAACACATAGAGAATGGTCTATTATAGAGATGTATAGGTAGAAAGGTTGATTTTCTTTAGTTGGATAAGAATTGGTGGGGAAAGGAGATATTGTTTGACTTCATCAAAAGATTCTTGGCAATTTATATTCCAATGGAAGGAAACATCATTTTTGAGGAGATGGTGAAAGGGTTGGAAATGATCTAATAGTTGGGAGATGAAATGATGAATTGATTGAAGTTTGCCTTGTTGGCTATGGAGTTGTTTGATATTAGTAGGTGGAGGCATCTCTAGTATTGCTCTAACCTTAGCATGGTCAACCTCAATACCATGGAGAGAAATGATAAATCCTAAAAGCTTACTAGAAAGAACACCAAAGACACATTTATTTAGGTTTGGTCAAACTTTATATTTGAGGAAATGAGTATATATGATTTTTGAGAATTGTCAAGTGATCTTGGCAAAGTTTAGACTTTCCAAGTAAGTCATCCATGTAATCTTCCATAGTTTTGTGTAGGAAATCATGGAAGATGTAAGTTGTAGCCTATTGGTAGGTGCTACTAATGTTCTTTAGACCAAAAGGCATGACCTGATAATAAAAATTCCCCCATGGGATAATGAAGGTTGTCTTATGTTGATCCTCGGGAGCAACCAAGATTTGATTATATGTAGAGAACCTATCCTTAAGTGATAGCATATCATGGTCAACTGTTAAATCAACAAGCTGGTCAATACTTGGAAATGGGAAGTAATCTTTTGGATAAGTGAGGTTTAATTTATGATAGTTAGTGCAAATGTGGATTCCCTTGATTACTTTTTTGATAGGAAAAATATTAGAAATCCATTATGGGTAGTCGATGGGTTGGATAAATTTAACAAAAAGGAGGCATTAGAGATCTTATTTAATAAAGAGAGCAATATGAGGATGTATCTTGTGAAGCTTCTACTTAACAAGTTTAGCATCTCAATTGGTGATAATGTTATGGGTGATGATAGAGGGGTCAATACCAAGCACATTATTATAAGACCAAGTGAAGGCTTTACTATGGTTATTGAGAAATGTGGCATAATCAGCTTGCTCAGATGAATTCAAATATTGGCCAATCTTGAGGACATGGGGGTTATCATAAGAGGATAAATTGATGTCAATGGTTGATTCATTTAACATAGCTTGTGTTTTATATGGGAGTGATCATTGGATATAATAATCATCTACACCCACATATGGGAGAATAGCATCATCATCTTGACATTAGACAGTGTTAATAATGGGAGAGTCTTCATCAAATTTTTCAAGATGAATGAGAAGAAGGGACCTTGTTTCCTTACCCTGGTGATAGGTGAGAGGCCCCAAATGGATGGAATTTATTTTAAAAAAAAAGGAGGTATAGATACCTTTGATTCAGTGGGTGATAGTGGAGAAGAAGGTGGAGAAGGAAAGACTGGTTCTTCAATAATTAGTACATAAGAAGTTTTAGTGAGTTTAGTTGGTTCATCATAACCCATAACATGCCTCTTTTTGGCATTTTCAATGGTTTGGCTAGTGGGATATTAAATAGGTGTATGCATACCCTACTCATAATGACCCAAACCAAATCCTTTCTAGGTAGACTGATAGAGATAAGTGTGTGTGAAACTAGGTTTGCTTAGAAAAGATAAGTCATAGGTAAATGGTTGTGGTGAAGAGGATAGATTGTTGATAGTGGGAGCCTAATCAATTCCCCCATATCTGAAATTAGTTGGAAGCTTAGGGGGTCCATAAGGGATGACCATCCCAATATAGGGATCATAATTTGGGTGTATGTGAATGTTTCCATACTCTTGTGGAGTATAGAATATGTTGAGTGTCAAAAAATGATACTCATCAAGTGACAAAAATTGAAAAGTTTCCTCCATGAGATCCTTTTTAGGAATTTATGTTGTCAGTATCTATGTAATCAAGGGAGTGGAGCTTGTGGAAGCTTTAGAAGTATCATGTGGAGAAGATGATATTTTTAATGGAATGAGAACATCATTGGGACTATAAGTTATGTTGCATGTTTTAAATGGAGGTGGGTCAGCAGGTATAACATGTACTTTCCCACCCTACTCAAACTTGACATAGTGGTGCAAATTTGAGGGTACACATGCCAAAACACGTATCCAAGGTCATCCACAAAAGATGTTATATTGGAACTCTCCTTCTAAAACATAGAAGAGATCAGGAATTGTGTGGGGACCTACATGGATATGTAAGACAATAGTGCCTACCATAGTAGCTATGGTATTGTTAAAGGAGTGGAGTATCATGTCAGTTTGAGACATGAAATTATTAGGAAGATTTATTTATTTGTAGGCATGGGTGGATATAATATTAATACTAGTTCCCCCTTCGATCATGACTCTCTTGACATGAGTTTGATGAAAAAATGTGGTAATAAAAAGGGTAGAATCTTGATCCTCAGGGTGTTGAAGTAGAATTTCTAAATTTCTGAAAGAAATTAGGGAGATGGAATTAAGGGAGATGACCAAAGTTGTAATAGGTTGGGGATCATCAAGTTGTACTGCAATCACTTGTACGGCACTAATAAAATCTTGGTGGTGTTGCGATGAATTTTGGATTAACTCATACAAGGACATTTTCAGAGGCATTTGGTGAAGTTGTTTCACCATCAAACTTTGAATAACGTCTGAAGATGTTGGTTTAGAGAAACCCAAGATACAAATCTTAGGATTTAGAGGAGTGTCTTTGGAAAAGGAATGAGCCCAAGGAGTAGTGACCTTTTCCTTACCTTTATCCTTTTGGTTTTGTGACTGTGTGGCCACATTAGCTGTGTTGATCTGAAATATAGGTGAAGGAGATGGAAAATGGGGTATGACCACATCTTTGGGTTTGAATTTAGGTGGAACAGTGGGTGGCATTATGGATGCCAGAGTTGGAATAATGGGAAGGTTAATGGGAGTGCCAATAAAGAGAGTGTCAACATCAAAGCATTGTTGAATGACTACTGTGAGGGCTTTATAACTCTCAATATCATGTTCAGGTGAATGATGATATAAACATAGTTGTATATCATTAAACTAAGATGGATTCATTCTAAGAGGACTATAAGGCTTAATGGGAGGAAGAGTTATTACAGAAGATTATAACAACTGATGTAGGAAAAAGCTCTGAGAGCCTACAAGTGGGCTCAAATTTGTTATGGTAATAGGAGTGGATACCTTCTTTCATTTAGGAGTCGCAAGGGTGAAATTACATGGCACCTTGTTTGGTAGTGGTGGAGTTACATGTTTTACTAACACTTTCATAGTGTTAGGTATCATGGTGTCAGACGTGAAAGGCCTACCATGTGGCAAAGGCAGTAGTGGAGGTAAATTAACTTTTTATTTTGCTTGGGTTAGTAATACTCCAACTAAGGTAGAGGGGTGAGGTCCCAAAATTGATGGTAAAGTTGAGGGTTGAAGAGAGAAAGATCAGCTAGATCTAGGAAGCTTAACATTTTTCTATAGTTTAGGCCACAAAATTCTAACTTGGGGTTGGAGAGTTAGATCTAATTTCACATGTGGATTAATTATATTAAAGACAGGGTATATGCATAAAGCTCTTCTCCTTTTAGCTACAAAAATGGAACCTTGTAGATGATAGGTCTACTAGTGTTGAACCTATGAGAGCATCAAGAAACAATGACTAGACATAGATAAACATTCAAGGCATACTCTGAAACATCTATCCAAATAGAGGTAACAGACTGCATTTTATTTGATTCAGGTGAAATTTTGCCAGGGCTGCACCTTTACAAAAGTGGAAGAACTGATTCTTCTCAAAAATGAGAAGTTACAATATATATAAGAAAGGAGAAAGAAACTTGGTGCTTCTTTGACAAGTTGGCCTGTCACGTCCCATTGGAAAGAGGAAAACACTATTGTGTTGTCATCATTCTAGAAGAAGTCTACTAGAACCATGCTGTATATAATCACCAAATTTGACTTTGGCATTTGAGCTTTAATGTGGAAGCATGGGTCACACCTCTTTCCTACCAATAGATTGAAATTTGTCCCCTTTTTTAAAAATGCACAGACCCTGCTGCTTGCTATTTATGCCATTTGGGGATTAATAGGCAATAAATTGCCTTCCACTTACCACTTGGATCACCTTATCACTTCTGCACCATGTGATTTCTCCTTGCTTGTCATCTGTGATTTGTCCCTTGTCTTTCTTGTCTCTTCTGGCTTAGTTGGCCCCCTAGGGGTGAACTTTCAGCAGGTCGCTGCATTTTTGGCTCTTGATAATACTTTCTCAGTTGGAAACAAAGGCCATTCTATTCTACTAAATTTGATGCTCATTCAGCCATCAAGCTTTGAAAACCAATGGATATTCCATCTTCTTGAAATTGATAGCTTCTCAAGCGTCATCACTTGAGAACCAATGGCTAAACCGTTTTGCTAAACTTGACGTCCACCAGGATGTCATCGGGTCCATTGCCACGTCAGTTGGGTCCATGTGGCATCCTCTTAGGCACTTCTCCATCCTTGAATTTTCTCAACACCTATACCTTTGAAAAATCATTGGACTTGGCTAGAAGTCCCCCGAAAGGGCACCTATCCTTCGGGGTCCTTCAACGAGTCCCTTTGTGTTTGTACTGCCCTCCTGGGCTTCTGCGGGCAAATTGTTTGCAAACAATTTCCCTAGGTAAAAACCCCAGGTCACTTTGCTATGTATTTTCCCAGACAAAATGTCTATGGAAATTATGTCTGATGATTTTTTTGACTATTTGACTGCACCTGAAACCTTTGAAAAGTCTTTAGTGTCTGCCCACCCTCTAAAAGGGCACTTTGACTGCTTGAACTGCCCTTCAGCCAAGGGCAGACCCTTGAACCGAACCCGTTGAACCAAAATTTGGTTCAATGGTTCAAGGTTCAAAGGAGTGCACTGATGAACCAAGGTCAAGCCCAATGAACTCTTTGCATTGAACCAATGTTGAACTTAAGCTGTTAAACCAAGTATGTTGAACCAAGTCCATTGAACCAAAAAAATTGGTTCAATGGTTCAATGGTATGAAGGTTCAACACATATTGTATTGAGATGTTTGAACCAAACAATGAGCTCCTTGAACTTTAACCAAGCCCGTTGAACCAAAAAATTTGGTTCAACGGTTTGGTTCAACCATTATTGAACCAAGATACTGAACTCAAAATGAACCTTTAAACCAAGAAACTGAACCATTTAAACCAGGCCATGAACCAAAAAATGCTAAACCTGAACAATCCTGAAATAAAATTGACATGAACAGCAAGGGAGGAAGGGGACCAAAATTTTTACCTGTGGGCAAAATTTGGTCAAAAAATTGGCAACTCCCAGGGGAAGCATGCCTACTATGCTTAAAGACTAGTTGACTTAAAATCCATTGGGTACGAATTCAGATGTAGTGATAAAACAATTAACAACAGCCTAAAAGATTTGAGTATCAAACATGAAGCTTTACCCCACACGCAAAGGGAAACACACAAGGATAAAAAAAACACTACTCATGCAAACTACACTTAGGGAAAGTAGGAAAAGAAATTGAAAACAAACTATTATGTACAGCTAATCGAGAAAGCTCGCCTCCCTCCTGGATTGAAAGGAAAACTTCTCAGGTCACCTTCTTGGTGAGAAGACTTATGGTGCCAGGCAAACAGCTGAACGGAAAAAAGAGATGGTGACCTACTCCTCTTGCCTATCACCTGAGTTGGCTAGAATCTGAGTGGATCAAAATCGAACATGCCTCTGACATATATGTAATCTATTTGTCCTTGGAAGCCTGTTGAATGCTGGTCCCTTTTATAGGTGCTCCACACTAAGAAATCAATGGCTGCTGACTCATTGCCATGAGCCCATTGATCTGCATAATTCCTCTACAATGTATTATGGTCTGATTTGTTTCCTTTTATCTCACTAAAAACTCTATTAGACTTGTCCTCTACTTCCTCTTGGCCTTCTTGAAGAAGGGTGACTGTGGTGATGTCTGAAATGGGCTCACAAAAAGATTGCTCATCCCACAAAACTTCACTTCCCTATTTAAATCTTAATTCTTCAAGGCATTCCTCTAGGAAGACAGACCTCTCCTTTTCCTCCTCAAAAATTAGGACCTCTAGATGTTCAAAAGTATACTCCTGGTTTTCCTCTAACTCAGGCTCTTCAATGTAGTCGACCTCATGATCAAAATAGCAAGGAAGTTCATCAAATAGAGGAGAAGAGAGCTTATCATGCATTTGTTCCTCTTCGAATTGCTGGAACATCTACATATATGCAAGACTTGCATCTTCTCCTTTGCTGATGACAACTTCACAAGGAGCATCAATGATGATTTCTTCACTGTCACTCATGACAGCCTTTTGAAGACTTGTAGATTGGATCTTTTGCTCCTCACCTGCCTTTTACAGAACAAGTTCTTCCTTGAGAAGGGGTGAAGTGGAGAAAACATGTGGAAGAGGAAGCAGTCCTTGAGCTAGAATCAAATGATTCTCCTCCTTCCACTTGGTCAACACTTCATCAATATCAGGTGCGACCTGATAACTCTCTTGGAAATGTGTAGGTGGGGTGTGTTCAGACATAGAATGTGTTGTTTGGTCTGAACCATCCATCACACATTGGTTGAGGAATCTCTCTCTGGATTCCAACTCTACTATTCTCCTAGCTAGATCTTCTTGGAAAAGCTTTTCCTAGAGGCTGGCAGTATCATCATAAGTAGGCACAGCTTCAACTTCTTCAAGGTTTTGAGAAAAACCTTGCTTTTCTTTTTCTTTTTTGCCCCATGATTCTACTATTCTTCCCCAGTTTAGGATATTTGAATTAGAATTTTGCTCCTATGAACAGGTAGTAACTTTGTTATCTCTAAGGTCCTGAGGTTCCTCCACAAGGTCTGAAAATTTCATCTCTCCTTCAAGAAGCAGCTTCATCCTGGCCTCTAAATCTTCAATTTGCTTGGCTAGGTTGTCCTGAAAGAGTCTTTATTGGAGGTCACTAGCATTATCCTCTTCAAAGCTCTATGTTGGTTCATGGCATTCCTTCCTCCAACTCAGAATCTGCACATCACGCTGAAGAACTTGGGGAGGTTGAGGAATGCAAGGGAAAGACTGTTGATGCACTGGAAGAGTCTTTAAAAGAGGGACGTGCTGGCTGGTGGTACTATTTTCAATGGGAGATTCATGATTAAATGAATTTAGAAGGTTCATCTCCATGGGAGGTTGTTTTGATGCCATTTGGTGTTGGAAAGCCAGGCGCATGGGATTGGGGGCAGATGTCTTTGATGAGCTGGAATGAGCAAGTGTAATCTGATAGAAAAGATTTGGTGCAAAAGAGGGGATTTTCTTCAAATTAGGAGGGGATGCATAAGGCTGACTGCCTTGAATAGATGGATTTTTCCATTTTATTACCTCCTCCTCCATGGACTATAAGGCCTGTGCTTGCCTAAACAAGCACTCCTCTTTATACATCAGCTCCTGCTGATACACGTCCTGCTCTTCTAGCCTGCCAATTTCCATTGTCTGCTTCTCAAATTCTAGTGCCATTTCCCTTATCATTGCAGGGCAACTAAGAGAGCCACTTGAGGGGATTGCATAAATATCTAGAGCCTGATTATATTCACATGAAGGAAAACAAAACCCATGATTTTGAGCAAAAGAATTATACATACAAAAAGATTCTTGAATGGCACTAGGCTATGCTTAACCAACAGATTTAACTCAGAGTCACCAGATGCTAAAAATAATCAATTTACTTTAACAGGACTAACATCAATCCTGATAACTTACTATGTTGTCAAACTGTGAGTCCCATCAGGCATGCCAAAATTGTTGACATAGGAAATTACACCCAGTGGTAGGGAGTCAAACTCTTACCTTCTCCTTGCAACATGGAATCTCTCCTCTCACTTGTGGGACTAGGGAAGCCATAGAAGAGAGTCTCTAGATAAGGGCTAGCTCCCTTTGATGCATCGTGTTATTTCCAACAAAAGTTAACAGGTATATATATATAGGTATATAAAAAAGGGGGGTGAAAAGGGAGAAAGATGCAGGAAAACAAACCTACTTTAAAGAGGTGATGTACTAAAATAGGTCGACCTTCACACATCCACTCTCAGAATTAGAAAAATACACACATACTCTACACACTTGGCAGAAAGACCAGGCTGCAAAACATTGGCAGGGAGGCTTTCATGAAAACACAGGAGATAGAAAATCACTGAGGTGCTATGGAATACACACTGTAAATGAATCCTATTCTGGTCTTCTCAAATGTCAGCTCTTCTCCTTTCAGCTGTAGAAATGGCACCTTGTAGATGATAGGTCTACTAGTGTTAAACCTATGAGAGCATCAAGAAACAATATCTAGACACAGACAAACATTCTAGGCATACTTTGAAACATCTATCCAAATGGAGGTAACAGACTACATTTTATTTGATTCAGGTGAAATTTTGCCAGGGCTGCGCCTTTGCAAAAGTGGAAAAACTGATTCTTTTCAAAAATGAGAAGTTACAATATATAGAAGAAAGAAGAAATAAACTTGGCACTTCATTGACAAGTTGGCCTATCACGTCCCATTAGAAAGAGGAAAACACTGTTGTGTAGTCATCATTCTAGAAGAATCCTGCTGGAACCATGCTGTATATAATCACCAAATTTGACTTTGGCATTCGAGCTTTAATGTGGAAGCATGGGTCATGCCTCTTTCCTACCAATAGATTGAAATTTGTCCCCTTTTTTAAAAATGCATGGACCCTGCTACTTATTGTTTGTGCCATTTGGGGATTAATAAGCAATAAATTGCCTTCCACTTGCCACTTAGACTGCCTTGTCACTTCTGCACCATGTCATTTCTCCTTGCTTGTCATCTACGATTTGTACCTTGTCTTTCTTATCTCTTTTGGCTTTGTTGGCCCCCTAGGGGTGAAGTTTCAGTAGGTCGCTACATTTCTGGCTCTTGATAATACTTTCTCAGTTGGAAATAAAGGCCATTCTATTCTACTAAATTTAATGCTCATCCAGCTGTCAAGCTTTGAAAACCAACAGATATTCCATCCTCTTGAAATTAATAGCTTCTCAGGTGTCATCACTTTAGAACCAATGGCTAAACCATTTTGATAAACTTGACATCCACCAGGATGTCATCAGGTCCATTGCCACGTCAATTGGGTCCACGTGGCATCCTCTCAGGCACTTCTCCATCCTTGAATTTTCCCAGCACCTGTCCCTTTGAAAAGTCCTTGGACTCAGCCAAAAGTCCCCCGCAAGGGCACCTACCCTTCAAGGTCCTTCAACTAGTCCCTTTGTGTTTGTACTACCCTCCCAGGCTTTCACGGGCAAATTGTCCACAGACAATTTCCACAGGTAAAAACCCTGGGTCGCTTTGCTATATATTTCCACAAACAAAATGTCCACAAAAATTTTGTCTGATGATTTCATTGACTATTTGACTGCACCCAAAACCTTTGAAAAGTCTTTAGTGTCTACCTACCCTCCAAAAGGGCACTTTGACTGCTTGAATTGCCCTTCAGCCAAGGGCAGACCCTTGAACCGAACCCGTTGAACCAAAATTTAGTTCAACAGTTCAAGGTTCAAAGGAGCATGCCGATGAACCAAGGCCAAGCTTGATGAACTCTTCGCATTGAACCGACGTTGAACTTAAGCCATTGAACCATGTATGTTGAACCAAAAAAATTGGTTTAATGGTTCAATGGTATGAAGGTTCAACACATATTGTATTGAGATGTTTGAACCGAACAATGAACTCCTTGAACTTGAGCCAAGCCTGTTGAACCAAAAATTTTGGTTCAACAGTTTGGTTCAACCATTATTGAACCAAGATACTGAACTCGAAATGAACCTTTGAACCAAGAAACTGAACCATTTGAACTAGGCCATGAACCAAAAAATGCTGAACCTGAACAATCCTAAAATAAAACTGGCATGAATAGCAAGGGAGGAAGGGGACCAAAATTTTTCCCTATGGGCAAAATTTGGTCAACAACACCTTCATGGGAAACAATGTGACCTAGGTACTCTACCTCCTATAGTCCAAAATAACATTTGGATGGCTTTGCATAAAGTCAATGCTTCTCCAAACTATCAACACCTATTTCACATGTTACATATGTGCTTCCCATGTTTAACTATAAATCAATATGTCATCAAAGAAAAACTAGCACAAACTTCCTTTAAAAAGGCCCAAAAATAGTGTTCATCAAGATCTAAAAAGTAGATGGTGCATTTGTAAGACCAAAGGGCATTACCAAAAAATCATAATGGCCCTCATGCATTCTAAAATTAGTTTTATGAACATCTTCATCCTTGATTCTAATTTTATGGTACCCCGAGCGAAGATCCAATTTTATGAAATAATTATCACCATGCAACTCATCAAGTAAAACATCAATCACTAGAATAGGAAACTTATCTTTGATGGTATACTTGTTGAGATCCCTATAATTTGGGCACATCCTCCATGTGTCATCCTTCTTTCACACCATGACCACTGGTGATGAATATGCACTTTGGTTGTGCTTGATGATCCCTACCTCTAGCATCTCATGGACCATATTTTCAATTTCACTCTTTTGTGCATATAGATATCTATATGGTCTGATATTTGGTGGTTGAATCCTTAGAAGTAGTTGAATGGCATGATCATGTTCTCTTTTTGGTGGTAGTCCTTTTGGCAAGGCCCCAAAAATAGATGGGTGATCATCAAGAATCATCTGTAGATCAGGATGTGTAGATTCCTATGAGGGTTGAACTTCTATGGAACATAATCATGTAATAATTCCCTCTACCCCCTTTTTTAGCATCTTGGTCATCTAATGTGAACTAATCAATTGTGGATATTTTACCTGTAATCCATGTAGTTCAATTTTCCTACCTTCAGAATGAAAGTGCATGAATAGTTCTTGGAAGTTCATCTCAATGGTACCCAAGGTTGTGAGCCATTGGACTCCCAAAACAATGTCTATGCTACCCATAGAAATAGCAAACATAGGAGAATTATGATTTTACTCACCCATAGCAAGATTAATACTATGACATTTGATTGAATAATTAATTACACCACCATCTATAATCATGACCTAAAATTTTGGTGTTGGGTAGATGAAATAGTTCAATTGAGTGGCCAACTTATGGTTGATGAAGTTATGTGTGCTCCTCGAATCAATCAACACTGTCACTTTCTATTTCTTGAGGAAACCCACCACCTTAAGAGTTTATGGAGTGTTAATACCTGTAAGTTCATGACAAGATATTGTAGGTTAGGAATCTTCAGCTACCTCCTCTATCACTTCCTCATCATCATTGGAGGCATCATCTTCTTCTTTATCTTCATTAGATCCCTAAATGTAGAATAACTTCTTCTCAGAACATCTATGTCCTTTTATCCACTTGTTATTACAATTTAAACATAATCCTTTTACATGCTTCTCTTCAATTTGCTGAGGGGTCAATATGGTAGGTGGAAGAAATATTGGTGTTGATATTCTATGATCTTTTAAGTGAGTGAATGGCTACTTCTTGTTGGCTATGAATTATTCCTCAGCTCTACATGCCATGATAATAGAATTAAAAATCTTAAGTGGATTAATCATGCGTACCTCACATTGAATGTGGTCCTTGAGTCCACCCAAAAATAGGTCATTCAAGTTCTCCTCAGAAATTATCTCCACACGTAAGGATAGGTTCTCCACATGTATTATAGTGGTGAGTATTCCCACCTGTCACGTGGGTGACCTAAGTTTGATCCTTGGTAATGGCACCAAAATGATGAGTCATAAATTCATCATTGGAATGTCACTCTCCACTTCTCACTTGCAAAGACACACTTGCTGAAAGTAAATCACACTTGCATTGATTAAAAGAGCACATTTGTAAGAATTAAAAGAGCACACTTGCAGGAATTAAAAGAGCACACTTTTGCAAGGGATTAAATTTTTAATAAAAATGACGAGTGATTCATCCATCATTTAATTTGTCAAACCTAGGGTGGCGTCCAAAGGCTGTCTACAATAGGAGAGAAGACATATTGAGAATGGTTCCTTCTACTTGCTAAAAATTAAGACACACAACTAAAAAGTAAATTGTTGTAATGAAATAAATGAAAACAATTAAACTACATAGAAATATAATGATCCATCTTCCTTGGAATGAGTGGCTGAGGCCATCTCATTTCTCAGATGGATTTCAACTAGAACACTGTATTGATGTCACAAAGCTCTGAATGTATTATTATCAAAATATCAAAATTCAACATTAGATTATTACAATGGAGTGGAAGGTTGCATTTATAATTCATGCTTCCAACCAACACTTTATTTTAGAAATAACAATCCTATATTCTCTCCACCTAATATGGAGATAAACACAAGCACCTAAATATCTCAATCTTCCATAAAATATGGAGAGAGATAATTATTATCTATTTACAATATAAGAAAATTATTTATTATACAATTCCATATTTGGATAAATACTATAAATATGAAGAGCATCAAAATAGAATCCATAGAAATAGACATAGTCCATAGAAATGAAATATTTCCAAATCCGTAGATATGTCTATAGCTCTTGTTGAGACTGATATTTGGTTGATTCTTCATGCGCTATCTATCATGTCTTAGTATAGCTGCATATACATACATTAACAATCTTTTTCCACATGTTTAGTAACAACAATCAATAATCAATAAGACATAGATTTGTAAAGGAATGACCAAGGATTAATACTCCATTCTAAATCAATCATAAGTTCAGAAATTACATTTATATCCAATTCTTATGTAAGGAAAATGGTATTATTATATGAATAAAATGAGCCATCTAATGGTCTCATCACCTACCATAAAAGGGCTTTATAATCTCAACCTTGATTGGTATTTTTTACCCAATCTTGACCAAGAAATTTTGGACTTATGTTGGCCTTAAATCAAAACATATAAAGAAAATACCCTAGCCAAATTTTTTTAAGCTTTCAAAAAATGTAAATAACATAGAAAAATTCTTTGAATTAATCACTATAGAGCAATTTTATGAAAAACCCTAAAATGATGATAACTTTTGTAAAAAATATCTAAATGATCTAAAATTTTAATGGAAGTGTAATTTAATGATTTCTCACCCCCAATAAAAAAATTAAAAAGGCATTCAAAACCATTTTTTAGATATATCCAAATTATAAAAATTAGGGTTTCACCCATAAGATTGCCCAAATCATAGCTTTGATACCACTTGTAATGAAATTACTTCAATAATAAAGTAGAATAGTAGAAATAGATCCAAATATGACTGAAATATATAAGAATATATGATAATAGACAATCCACTTTGAGGGGGAAACCTCCACAAGTTTCAATAAGAGTAGAATTCACAATATGATGATAAATAATTACCCACTACCCCCTATATATAGTCTATCTAGGCCATGGTTACTCCATAGGCTGACCTACTAACCAACTAAATGCATTAAAAAATGTGATATAGCATCAAAGAGGGATAAGTAAGCTACAAGTCAACTATTCCTATCCTAATACATGTGATAGCTTAGGGGCATAGCACTCCATTAGAGAGGTTAACATACCATAGACTGGATCACATGAAGAATTATGGGTTTAGCTCATGGCAAAGTAATGCTGAAGGGATATCACATTATGATCAAAGAAATTTAGAAAAATATTGATCTCCTCTAGGCATAATGGGAATCTAGTTGGGGCTTGGAGTATGCTCTGTATCTAAAGTATGCTCCATGATAGAATTAAAAACTAGAGGGGAAGGTGGAAGTACTTGTCAGCTTGCATAATCAACAAGATTTTTGGCTTGAGTTCACATCAATACCATGTAAGAAGAAGTAAGAATAGTCTTAATACTTTGTATTAGTGATAGAATAAGGAAAAACTAGGTTTAGGTGTAAGTAAGTAGGTTGTTTTAGCTTGTTGTTTTGAGAAAATCAAATTTACACAATCATTGATGTTAGTCACTTGACCGATGTTGGTAGAAAAAGATTGCCAATGCTGGTGGTATTAACCAATATTAGTAACTGAAGTTTGTCGATGTCGATATAGTTAACCGATGTTGGTCATTGTGATAACTTAGGAGATGGAAAATCCAATGTTTTAATAATTTAGAGGTAGAATCTAGGTAAAATAGAGGATGGAAGAGGTCTATGTAAGAAATAAGAACACTTAGAAAACATGATATAACATGTTATACAAATTGAGTATTACAAATAGTGTTGATTTTGTGAATAAATGAAAAAATGTCCTTCACAACTCCAAAATATAGAAGGCAATAAAAAAGTAGGAAAAGAACATATAACCACCAATATTAATTGCTAGAGATTAATTTTAGTCTCATGTTGGCTTATGCCTTAATCAAATAGTGAAAAGAGAATTTGGTTATCGAAGGTACTAGAAAGCAATCTAGAACTAGTTTCAAGTTAGTTTTAGTACTCAAGAAGAAATCTATGTTAGACCAGGTATGTGGCTTGTTATAAAAGCTTGATCCCTACACTTCATGGACCTAAGCCAAACTAGGCTACTTAGCTAAAATATACCTTCTTCCTAAATTTTATACTCCACCAGAGAATGGAGTGGGTTCTCCCCTTGGTGGTGAAATCCAAGTAGGATAGCTAGGTAGGGTAAGGTGATCCACCAAGTGATGAAATCCCAATGGGACTTCTCTCAAGTGAGTTTAGATGTTTGTTTTTGTGAGTGTGATATGGTTGTGTAACATATGTGCACTAAAATTCAATCATAATTCTTATAATTAACTAAGTGAGCTAATATGCAACAAGCAAACAATGAAGTGCAGTAAGTTTTAAACCCAAATTTGAAATGTTTAGATTCAAATGAAAGCAAAGATGAAATAAGAGTAGAATATGAAATTAACTATCCTAATGTGCATGCAATAAGAAGTAAAGAAGAGATTATTTCAGGCAGAGAGAAAAGAAGAGTGGCAAGGAAGAAGGAATTTCAGTTTATTGCCTTTAAATAGAAAATAAAATGTTGAATTTTTAGCTTTGAGGGAGAAAATAAGAGGAAAGTGCAAGAAATAAAATTTTCACTATAATGCACCTATATGAATGCTTAAAATAAGCAATGAACCCAAGGAAAACTCCAGGGTCTCACCATGCATGTCAGAAATGTTTCACTAAAATTTGTCTATTTCAAGTCTAAAGAAAAATAGAGAAGAATGATAGGGACAAGTGATTAGAATGAACCTAGATTAGTTTATGCACCATATCTATACATTGTGAGCACTCCTTTTTGGCTAGGGAGGACTACCTACAAGTAAGAAATTACTACCACAAATTCTTTGTTAGCAGATATCTGAGTGGGCTGCCAAGCTATGGGCTTGTTCCAAGAAGTGTTAAACTTCTTTAGAGATGACAATCCACTTTTGAGAGATAAAAGAGTAATAAAAAACCAAAATCAAGGTAAAAGAGAGATAATGTTACTATTACTTACAACCTAAGTGTAGTAGAAAGTAATAGAGTGTAGGTGGTATATTCTATTTATATTTTGGAAGTTGTTTAGGCAAGATTTGGAAGGGTTTAAAAATCCACAGTTGTCAACATTAGTTATGTTGTAGAGGTTGGTAAGGAAGTGTTCAATATTAGTTATGTTGTTCAGGTCGGTGGGTGAAGGTGATCAATGTCGGATAGGCTACTGAGGTCGGTAGGAGCAATAATAGCTTAAGAGCTTATATAAGGATTTTTTAGGTCTAGGAAATGGTTTTTGGTCAGGTTTGAAAGGTTCGGGAGAGTTGTGAGAGAGAGTATGGTTTGGATGGATCTAGTTAGAGGTTTGGTGTGTTGGGTCAAGGGGAAACAAGTAGGGAAGATTTATAACTCCCTCACAGGGGTTTAGTTAGGAATATGTAAAGCAATGAATAGTAGATATAAAGTTATTGCAAAGTAACTACTTGAAAGACCTACAAAATAAGTGATGTACTTAGCTATAGTGGTGACTAAATGATAAGTGATAGATGTATGGCTCCTATTAGGTAGTTCAAATCGATTCCCTAAATAGAGAAAATAAGTAGGTGCTACTAGTTCTCAAGAGCTTGGTTTTTGATCTAGATTGACTTATGCGAGATAACAATAAGCCAAGATGTCAAAAGTTGAATGTCAAAATCCTATATGAAAATAAGGAGTTTACTTGATTTCTACTGACCTAAATAGTAGTTTGGCTTATATAAATGATGTTGATGATCCCACTAATGTCAACCATGAGTTGACTGATGTCGACGACATAAGAATAGGTAAAACTAATATTTCTAGCCTATTTTCTATTTCTTCTCATGTCGAGTGTGGTATCCATTAAGAAATGGTAAAAATGGGAGGTTAAATAGGATGTAGTTGGTTAATAACTCATTTTTGAGGTGAGAACAAGTATTGGGTAATTATGATAAGGGGACTAAGTCTTGAAGTGACTCATCAGGTGAGAATTAGTCTTAGGATGAGGTGGCCAAGTAAGGTGATAAAAGGGGTTTTTAATTAACTTAATTATATATTTCATATAAATTAAAATGTGAGTGGTAAAATCATGGGTTAGGTAGGTTAATCATTATTATTGAAATAGGGCTTAAGGGGGGTTTTGACACAGGGAGTTATGCATGTGTGTGACTCAATTTTAGTGTCTATGCCTAAGGAAGAAACCACTTTGCCTACACTTCCCATCAAGGAATTACCTTCTTAGATATAGTAACCTTCTAATCAAGAAAAGGATGAGGTAATAATTCCTCCCCCTCAACCCCTAGGTTTATCCTTTATATCCACTACCAGGGGATTTAGATCCATATATATACCTTTCTCTAAACTAGTTAAAAACATAGAATTTATATCCAATCCTAACTTGGATCAGGCCACCTTTTGGAAACAACTTGGGCTCCCTTATAAAACTAAGTAGGATCCTTATTTATCAAAATAACCCACCCTTTCCACTATCAAATCCACCATAACCTAACCATCAAACACCTCTACCCATTAAACTATAGTAGTACCATCAGAACCAAACTCACCAAGAGTCACCAAATCACCTACCATTTTAACCAAACCCACCAAAAACCTTCAAATATTACATATCCATAAAATTACTCACCTATTAGTAAATTTGGATTTAATCCCACTAAACTTAACAAACAAACCCCAAGCTAAGACAACAAAGAAGGTAAAACACCTAGAATCCCAAAAACCAAAACTCCACCTCCCCTCTCCACTTTTCCCTCTAGATTGGGACCTCATACCTCTACCTTAATTGGGAAACCAACCATCCCAATCAAAACCCAACCACCTCTTTTGGTTATGCCATCAGTCCTAATTTTTTTATACCTATTTTCACCGAACCACCCATAAACATACCTCCTATCTTCTAATCACCTATAAATAAACTGCTTACCTCTCAAACATCTACTCCAAAACCTTCTAACCCCAAACCATCAACCTCTCTATCAAAAACAAAATAATTCACCAAGATCACTCATTTTCCCAAACCCTCTACCACTAAGCCCACTCCTGAAAGGTCTTTCACCTCAACTCCCAAAACCAAGACCCCTATACTTATGCCACCATTTCTTAAGTCTTACTCAAACATCTTGTAGAGGTTATTACAAACATATTGCTTAACCTTGCCACCTATCAGACCATTTGACCCATGTATTCCTAAACCATCTTGGTACAATGATAAATTAGTATGCTCATATCATAGAAAAATTGGGCATGATAATAAGGACTATAAGGCTCTCTAATTATTTTCCCATTAATTATATCATGAGGATGAATTATTTTCAAATGAGCCTCTTACAAGCCCAACATTGATCCAAAATCTAAGAGCCATAAACCAACACTTGCATACTCCCCCACTCTCATCTTAGAGTGAAGTGGAAATGAAACAACCCTCTATCCCAACTCCTCCCCAAATCCATACCATCTATGTGGTCACATGATCACAATCTCAACTAAAGGATAAGGGAAAGACAAAGGTATCCATTCCATGGACATATCCCTCTTCAACCACCCAATCACCTGGACAACACCAAGCATATTTACCTTCAACCAAACCTAAAGTGTCCATCTTGGGAACCTCTCAATCCAATCCATCTAAATCAATCCATTGAGTAGTTCTAAAATAAGTGCACCAAATGCTAGTAAATATGAGTTTGTATGAACTAATCAATACCTCACCCCATCATCACCAAGTAATGATAGAGGATTTGTAATATATAGATGTATAATTATAAGACCCATAACCTTTAGTAGTCTTTATTGGAGTTCTCTAACTTTCCAACCTTATTACCTTCAAGGATTCAAAAAAACCCTCCATCTATCTAGATAACCTAGATTCTCCCCTCTTCATTACTCCATACATCAACCAAACCTACATAAAATGGGTTATGATTGATGGGGTAGATAACATCAACATTATATCCTCCCATACATATAACCAACTCATATTACCTAAGAAAATTATGTCAAAAACCTGAGTGGTGATCTAATCATTTAATGATACCATGGCCATGACTTTAATAACTATTGTCCTTCACATTTGCCTAGGACCCCACACACTTTTTGAGCTCTTCTATGTATTATAAGGAGATTTATATTAATTTTTTTTTTGGGATGCCCTTAAATACATTCCATGGGTTTTATGCCATCTACCCTACACTAGTACATCAAATTTGAGCACAAAGGTCAAGTTGTTACCATACAAGATGACCTGATTCCTTTTACATCATACAACATGACATACCTACCCAACAACATTCTCCTTCCTCCATCCAAAAAGCCTTCACTGGAAAAAGATGAAGCTCCATCTCCCTCTACCATCAAAGCCTCCACTATTTCATCAAATCCTTCCACTCAAATCCCCACAATGTACCCTTTGGAATCAACTTCCAAGCATCTTTCATTGGGGGAGTATCACCCACTAACCCTTGATGTTTTCCCTACTCCCCAAGAGTATGGAAAACTTGACCACCAACCTGATTATGACCTCAATATCATTACCATTAGTCCTTTTAGGTCCTCAACTTGTCAAACCAATTTTATCTATGGGGGACTTGATAAACCCCTTGACACTTTTACCACCTCTTTTTCACCTCAACCATTCACCGCCAATTTTTCCTATCTATATAAACTAGAGTTTACCCAGACCTACCTTTATAGGTGTGATTGGAAGGGATTTGGTATAGGTTGGTATGAACATGGACCACATGAATTACTCCCAATCAAGAACTAAAAACTCATGAAAAACATGGCCTCAATTTCATGCCACATAAATAACCAACCAACTCACCTCCTATTACTGTCATTGATGAGGAAATCCCATCCTCACCTTCCACTCCACCATCAATGACTAAAGATACCAACATCATCCCCCCTAAATTTTTTTTCATCAACATGATCAGCCTTAAACCCTTGACTTATAAAAAGGATGGGTTTATCGTAACCATTCCTTTGAGCCACCCTAATATGATAGGAGATGACTCTCCTAAAATTAATACCATTTGGTGTCAAGATGATGATTCCATTCTCACTTATCTTGGTGAAAAAGATTCCTCTATCTAAAAATATTTTCCTTAACCATGTTGAATGAATCCACCATGGATATCAACTTGGGCACTCTTGATAAATCATGCATTGTCAAAATTGGCCAATTGCTAAAATTTGAGGATCTTCAAGATTTCCCTTCCTTCCTACAAGACCATAAGATAAAATTTGATTGGTCTTATCATGACATACCAAGAATTGACCCCTCCATTATTACCCACATTATAGTCATCACCCATGATTCCAAGCCCATTAGAGAAAAACCTTGACAAATGTACCCTTTCATAGCCCTTCTCATCAAAGATGAGCTTCAATGTCTCATATCGATCAATTTCATTCAACCCATTGACTATCCCCAATGGGTCTCTAATGTCTTACTTATCACCAAAGCCACAGGGGGACTATGAATTTATGTGCACTTTCATGACCTCAACCTTGCTTTCCTAAAAGATTAATTTCCTTTACCAAGCATTGAATAGATAGTTGATCTTAAAGTTGGCCATGAGATGTTATCTCTTATGGATAGATTCTCAAGTTACAATCAGATCTTAAATTCCTTTGAAGATCAACACAAAACTACCTTTATCACCCCATGGAGGAATTTCTACTATAGGGTCATGCCTTTAGACTAAATAACATTAGTGAAACCTACCAACATGCTATGACCTACATCTTCCATAAACATATTCATAAAATCATCAAAGACTATGTCGATGACCTTCTTGTAAAATCCAAATGTCATAAATATCATTTGGCCACTCTTAAGATTATCTTTGAGTGACTCATCCTTTACCATGTCTACCTTAACCCCAAGAAGTGTATTTTTGGGGTTTTTTCAAGAAATCTCCTTGGATTTTTCATCTCCCATCAGGGAATCAAATTTGATCTAGCCAAATTAAAATCAATATTTGACATGCCTCCCCCTACCCAGCTCAAGAAACTTTGTAGCTTATAGGGGTGTTAAGCACATGATATACTTAGAGGGGGGTGAATTAGTATATCATATATCTTATTAAATATTTCACTTAATTAAATTCCTTAATATGGTTAAACATTCATTCAAGATATATAATAAAATTGAAGCAATAACATGCACCACGAGAGAGAGAGAGAGAGAGAGAGAGAGAGAGAGAGAGAGAGAGAGAGAGAGAGAGAGAGAGAGAGAGAGAGAGAGAGAGAGAGAGAGAGAGAGAGAGAGAGAGAGAGCAGATTTTTATGTGGAAACCTAAAGTGGGAAAAACCATGGAGAACTATCTCAAGTATGCAAATGATCACCAACTCAAATTAAAATGTTTGTAAGCACCAACTTGAAAGAATACCAACCCCTTTATTGAGCACCAACACAATAATTATTTATGAGAACCAACCCACAAGATCACCAACCCCTCTATGTAGATAACACAACTATCTCTCAATTTTGCTTTCTCAACAAATGATATAACTCTAAAATATCTCTTTCTTTTTTATTCTCTCTTCTCTTCTCTCCTCTTTCTCTTATTAGCAAAATACAAACCATGCACACTCTTGCATATTACAAATGGCTTCTCAAGCCTTTATTTATACATGTACAAATGACATTTGGAAATTACCCTTTGTGTCCTTTCAAACCTCATGGAAAATGGTGCCAAACTTTCATGACCCTTCGTATCCTTTCATTTGAAAAGTCACATGGTGACCCTTCATGAGAAAATTCATCCTTTCCCCTTTATCTTTGTCTTGGTGACATTTTTAATTCCTTAAGATGACTCTGTATAGAAAAATGTGCCATACCCTCTTTTATCTTCACTTGGTGACTCGTAGAATTCCTCAAGATGACTCTTCATGAGAAAATGCATCCCATTCCTCTTTTGTCTTTACCCTGTGACTCTTTGACTTCTCCATGGGCCCTATTTTGACTTTATGCAACCAATTTTTTAATTTAAAAAATTAAATAAATATTAACACATATTAGCTAAGATATGAACATTATAAACACCATTAAATATTATGGGGCCTTTATCACCAAAAATGCTAGACCTTTGACATCAATTACAATATTTCCAACAAGTGTAATCTCTAATCCATTTGTTGCTTTATCTCTCATCTCTCTGATTGATACCAACCCTTACATCACCTTTTGAATAAGGATGTATCTTTTAAGTGGAGCAATGATTATCAAAAGGTCTTTGATTCTCTTAAAGAGTACCTTCTATCCCCACCTATCCTCATTCCTCCTACAGAATATCAACCTTTTTACCTTTATATTTACAACACTTACCATGCCTTAAGGGTAATGTTGGCTCATCAGGACGAGCATCACAAATAAAAATCCATCTACTACATTAGCCACATGATTTTAGAGTATGAGACTTAGTACACCCATACCAAGAAACTTTGCCTAGCCTTGGTATTCTTGGCCACCAAAATTCGCCACTACCTTCTCAACCACAATACCTACATCATAATCAATATTGACCCACTCAAGTATATGTACTCCAAGCCATACCTAAACCAATGTATGTCCAAATGGATCAAGATTTTAGCTAAGTTTGACCTTGATTTTCTTTATCAAAAGTAAATTAAAGGGTAAGTCATTGCTGACCAGTTGGTCAAAGCACCATTAACAAACAATCAACCTCCTCTTCTTAAGTTTTTAGATGAGTTCATCATAACCTTCTCTCAAGTAGACTTCACCTATCAAGTGACCATGTTCTTTGATGGATCAAAGTGTCAACATGGTGGGGAAGTTGGTAACATACTTATCCCCCTTCATAATAAACCTATCCCTTTATACTTTAAGTTATATTTTGAATGTACTAATAATATGGTTGAGTATGAGGCTCTAGTGATAGGTCTCCAAATTGTATTAGCTTTGGGAGTAAAAAAAAATCAACATCTTTGGTGACTCTCAACTCATGGTCAATCAAATAAATGGCTATTACCAGTGTAACAATGATGTTTTCAAGTAGTAAAATTTATTATCTAACATACTCTTAGAATCATTTGAACACTACCATATCCAAACCACTATACGATCTATGAACAAGTTTGTCAATACGATGGCTTACCTCACTTCTTAGATCCCATATGTACCCTATGACTCTAATATATCTATCATTATCCATTGACTTACCTAAACCTCTTATGTCAAATTATATTTTCTCACCATCTTCAATGTGGAAGAGATCTAACCTGGCCTTTGGTATTAACAGACCTTCAACTATCTCAACTTTTCCATCATTCCGTCTAGTATTTATAGGAATGTTAAAAGAGCATTTATCTAGAGTATCTCAAATTATACCATAATAGGGGGCATTATTTATAAACTTAGCTTTGATGGTATCCTCTTCCATTACCTATGTAGTCATGAAGCCTCTCATGCTATCAAGGAAATGCATGATGGGATCTATGGGGGACATTTTAGTGGCCTATCTATTGTTAAACAAATCCTTTTATTTGGCTATTATTGGCCCACCCTTAACCAATATTTCTATGATTATGTGAAAAGGTGCATCAAATGTCAACAACACACTAATTTGTATCACTCACTTAGCCATAATCTTTGTGTATCTAAATATTTCTGGCCCTTCTCATAATGGGGTTTGGATATCATTAGAGAAATTAACCCCCATTATTCATAGTGACATCATATTATCATCACTATGATTGAATATTTTACCAAATGGGTAAAGTTTATTCCTCTTATCTAAACCAAAGCCAAAAATATTGTCAACTTTATCAATCATCACATCATTTGTTATTTTGGGGTTCCTCACAAAATTATCATTCATAATGGAAAATCTTTCCAAAAAAAAACAAATCCAAGGCCTTTACGATGCGTTCAATATTAAGTTAAGTTTCTCATCACCCTATCATCCACAAGTGAATGGATAGGTGTAATCCACTAACAAAACTCTCAATAACATGTTAACTAAAATTGTTAATGCATCTGGTTGAGATTGGCATTTACACATCCCATTTTCCTTATGGACCTATCATAATAGCATTTGAACCCATATGGGTGCTACTCCTTTCTCTCTAGTTTTTGGAGCAGAGGCTATCTTTCCTCTCGAATTCAAAATTACATCTCTGAGATAGATTATCATCAATAATGTTTATCTCAACTTGAGCTACTTAACAAACATCATTTAATGGTACTCACTCATATTTGTGTCTATCAAAAATGCATCAAGCATGCTTATGACAAACACCTTAAAGTGTGAGAATTCAATATCAAAGACCTCATCCTAAAATAAAATTAGCATGTCACCAATATGAAGAAAATCAAGTGAGGCAAGTTTTATTTCAATTGTCTTGGACCTTATATCATAATAAATAAGTTTGGATCAAGATCTTATCAATTATCCTCTCTTAAAGGGAACCTATAACTTGAGCCCCTTAGTATTTCACACCTGAATCCTCTCTTTTGTCAAAACAAGATCAAACTCACTTTCTATCCAACTTAAGTTCATCCCTTATTTTCAACCCACATTCATCTCCTTCTTTTAAGGACAACTGATTACAACTAAATAATGTGATTATCTGTGACAATCTTCACCTAATCTTGAAAAATGGGTACCATGAATCTACCCATAGCACAATACTCATTGTACTTTTTTTTCTTTTTATTGATATATTCTCATGGTTGTTATCACTTAAAACCTCTTTTACACCTCATCAACCTTTTCGTGTTTTAGCTTTGCCTTTATAAAATATGCACCTTTTGGCCTATATAATTGAGTCTATGACATCAAAATAAAAATCAAAATAACTCATATGGGTCATTCTTATCATCTAAAAACTACTCCCTTGAAGGACAACTACCAAAAAGATATCAAAAATTCTCAATATAAGGTAGACTTCTCCCCCTCAAATATTTAACATCATCATGGTCCCACAAAAATAGTTATTTTCATGGTTTTAACTAGGCAACAACTAAGAGACATCATCAAGTTGTGGTCATTATCTATACATGGTTTTAACTTCCTCTTTCTCTTATCTACATAACAACTTATTTGAAGCTTCCTGCATCGATTACCTTAGCCTTCCCAAACAATAGAAAAATAATAAAACACCCATTATCTAAAATCAATAAAATATAACATAATTTTGAAAGTTATAATTGAATCTCATAAGTATACTTCTCACTTCAATTAGTCTACACATTATATGACATGGACTTGTTTATACTAGCTCTTTGGTGACCTACAGAAGAGGCAAACTAGTCTCCCAAGAAGGTTCCATTTTTATCTCCCTCCCCTTTTTACACTCTATAAGTAAGGGATTTTGATCTTACTTAACATTATGTAATCAAGACACTTTTTTTACCAACACATGATAATGCAAAGCATCAGAAGGGATTATATTCCTTAAGACTATCCAAATTTAGTTTATTTTAGTCCTTAATAGAGAATAAGCATCGTACCTCCTTATTCTTTCATACTGGTTGATATAATCACTTAGATGTTTGTCTCTTGATTATCTTCTCTTTCTCACATCTAGTTTTATTATTTAACTTAATTTATGTGCTTCACCTTAAGCTAAACATAATGACCATAATCATAACCACATCACATAATATCATCATCACATCATAAATATAAATAGACATCATTAGCATAATCACCACCTCCATAAATAAATCAACTATAACTATCACCAAGTCATAATCACATATACCATATCCACCACATGCTAAATCTAAATAAGGAAGTATATAATCATTAAATTTTAGCATAAACATCATCATAGCATCATCATCCTACCATGTATCACATTCATATAACTATGATCCATACTCCATAACCATAACAATAATCACATCATAACCTTGTCCACCTAAGCATAACCAATTTCCATAACAATAATTGTATCAATATCATAGACATGATCATATCAAACACGAAATTAAATGATCACATCCATAAACAACATCATCAAATAACATAATCATAATGCCATAACCATTATCCTAATCATCAAGCAAACATCACATTAACATCACATAATCATATCTAGATCATCATAGTCATCCATAACCATCACATCATAATCACATAAATAAAATCAATCCATATCAAACATCATCATAAACATAAATTAAAGAGGTATATCATCACATGCCTAGCTAGGTGAGTCCACTACAACATAATCATGAGCACAACCATAAGCAATATGACATCATCAATAATCATAATGAACATCACAACCATGAACAACAAACCATAAACAAAAGATCATATGTATATATCATAAAAAATCATCATAGTGTATACAAAATATATAGGTCTCTCATAAAAATATACATCTCACTCCATTAACTCTCAGGTTAGTATCAAAATTATAAAATACATCAAAAATATCATGTCTCATAACAAATCTATAATCCTAGGGCACCACTACATCATAGATCCTAACCTCCTACACCTACCTATCTACTTTTAGAGGCATCCCACTGACTTGGTGTCACCATGATAGTACCTCTTATAATTCTAACCCTATACTCACCCTATTAGGGCTCATCTAGAAAATGCCTAAAGACCAAGGCCTCATAATACTATAGTCATTACATATTTTTGAATTGAGATAGTCCCTATTAGTCCCATAGTTGTTGATACTCCACCTCCTACCTATGAAAGAGAATCTCTCTCCTACATCACCAAGGCTAGCAAAGACCTAGTTTGATCTCTTTCCCCTATCAAAGTGGCCACCTGAACCTGTGTTATTACCAAGGATGTATATGCTACCACCAAGGATGCCTATGCTACTACCAAGGATGCATGTGCTATGAATAGAGATGTTAGTGCTTGATCCTTCTCAATGGTCACTAACTATACATCTGGGGTAACCCCTACACCTAAAACTACTAACCATCAACCCTACATTGACATTCATGTCTTTTTAACCACCATAATTACCTCCAAATTTAGTCATGACATAGTGTGCTTGATATCATACAAGATAACTAGCTATAACACCTACATCATCCATATCTATCCTCATAAGTAACTCTTCATGATTAATAAAATCATGAACTGGCTATGGAGTGGGAAGTGGAAACTTTACATCCTCCCTCCTATATTTTGGGAATGCCCTGGGCATATCCTATAAGAGGTTGAACTACCTTTGGACCCTATCAAATGAAAAAAACACTATCTCATGGTCTCATCTACCATATATCTATTTGTAGCTTTATAGAGATAGTGTATGACTCTTATAGTGTGCTTATCCTAGAAACCTAACATATGGTCTCCAAATCACATCTCCCATGACTAAGGCATCTAGTTAGTCCCTATACCAGTCAATGTAATGAGATCCTCCTCCTAGTCCTGAGAGGGCATAGTCACCTCTCCACCTTATGTATTTGACCCTATAATCCATCTATGCAAAACCCTCCTAGGGCAGCTCCATAGGTCTCAACACCTTGATGTGCTCATAAGCCCAATAATGAAAAACAAACTTGACACTGATCCCATATCTCTTATGGGCTCAAAATCCCCATAGCTCTTAGTAAATCTAAACTAATAGCATATGTGCCCATGTAAATACTATGTGAACCAACCACATCTCCATGAGTACCCCCAACAATAAGTAAGGAAACCTCCCACTGCTAGAATCTAGTAATCCATAACATGTGATCCCTATCATCATCATTGTGAAGAACCTCTTCACATCCCTATCTCTCTGGTATAGTGGCATGTAGTGGAAGCCTCTTGAGTGTCACCTCACAAAATCATGGTCATCTCTATATAAGATCTCCATCTTGCTCATCACTCTCAATGTGGAAGATCAAATCACCCTAAATGGGTAGTTGCACTAGCTTATGGATGTCTTCAGGTAAGATAGTCAACTCACTTTTAGGAATTAAGAAGGTGTTAGTGGTAGGGTCCCATCTCTTGATGAGTCCCACTAACATTGCTACATCTTGAGGTACATGTTGACAATACATCATACATCTCAAACCCATGTCCTTTATGTGTTCTTAGTCATCATCAGTCATCTTTTGATAAATCTCATTTAGTATCTAGGCACTCTATCCCTCATCTAAATCATCTTTTGTGCCTTCAAGGTTTGATATGAAATACAAACCTTAGTTTACTAACATATTTTGCCTACAAATTATACCACTTACACCTACCCCCTATGCTAATCTTTCCAACTAATATCATTAAACTAATATGACTTATACCTATTAATTTACCCCATCATTTAACCTTATTCAATCTAACCCCTTAGCTTAACCCCCTAACCTAAACCACAACTATAACCCTACCCTTTGAACCTCCCCACTATCAATAGTTTACCACAACTTTCACCTTAGCCTTAAAACTATTCACTCAAAATTTAACACCTCACTTGACCATTGATGGTCAACTATTCCTATAGTCAACCATTAATGATCAGGTGATAAACTACTGACAGTCAACATAACATAGGCTATCAATGGTCATGTATCAACCATCGATTGTTAATAATTGATCACCAATGGTTAGTAGTGACTAGAAACAACTGGAAATGACCATAGATAGTCACTATAAAGTGACCAATGATGATCAAACCTAACCCTACCCCTCAAAAACACCTACCATACCTCATAATAGCTCACACAAACCTACCTACACCTACCTCTACCCTACCCTTAAAAATTTTCATCTAACCTACCATTTCAACTCTAAACCCAAAAATAACTACCCAATCCCTAAAACTAGGTCAAACCCAGCCACACAAATAGTAAACAAACAACCAACTCAAAAATAAACCATCTAATTAAACATTTATTAGCTAAATTTAAACCTAATCTACCAATTCAAAATAAAACCTACTTTATTCCTCAACTGTCATCGAGGAGGCACCCTAGGAACCACCACCTAGCCCCATGTTCTCCCTCATCCATGTTGTATCTTGGTCAGGTTAAACCTCTAATCCACCCTCAATCAAATCACACAATCTCACACAATCAATCACGCTCAACCATCACCATTTTCTCTAATAATGCCAACAAGTCAATTATCAAGGGTTTCAAGATCAAAATGAGAGAATAAAACCCCTGGTGGTTTTTTATCTTTGCCCTTTTAGGGCTGACATATGACCACTAATGGTCAAGGTGACCATCGATGATTGACCTTAATCATCGATAGTCGACAAACTTAAGGTTTTCCCTTCCACCCCCAAACTTTTAAACAATATTTTTTAGCCACACTTTCACCTACTACCAAACATTGGAGATTCCCTTCTCTACCAAACTTGACCACCAATGTTTTCATCCTCATCACTGGCCATTTTGGCCTAACTATCACATGTTTTGTGATAACCTTGCCTTGGTCCTTTTGATCACACTAATTATATTTTCCAAGTTGAACATTTTTTTGAACTTATGCTACCTTACACAAACCCAATCAATTTTTGTCTTCATGGGAATACTTCCTACCTTGGATACCCACAAAAACACTTACCTTATCTAGGAAACTTGCATTTACTAGTGTAGCCCAATTGTCACATATGATCATGTGGTCCACTTATCACTTGTCCTTCTAGTACCAACCTTATTTTTACCAACCATGATAAGCTATTCATTATGTGATCTTGGCTGTCATTATTAGTCACACTTTGTGCACATGTTTTCACTTCAGTACCTAACCTACCACCAACTTACCCACGTATCAAACCCACACCTGATTTTGATTCATTTCATCGATTCCCATGTTTAGGGGGATCACCTCCTCCCATGCTTAGGGTAACCTAAACTTTGAACCATAATCTATTTTCATTTTGTAGCCTACTTATACAAATTCCATACAAAAAGGGGTAAAATGTATACACTAAAAAACTACACATGATGGCTCTATATGTCAAACTAACCCTTAGACCACTTCAAGACCCCATAAGGACTATATTGCAACCTATTGACCCCAAACCTAACCCATCTTGACCAAATTTGACTTTACCCTTGACCATCGATGGTCAACCTAACTATCAATGGTTATGCCTAACCATTGATGATCATCCTTTAACTGCCTAAATAGTTAACACTAGTCAACTCTATCTTAAATTTTTATATTTATCTTGTCCAATTTGTGTGTGAGCCAATGCATGCAAAATCTAAATTTAAACTATTTATTGAACCTCTTGTTAACATATTGTTTCACCGCTCCTTCCTTCCTATAAAAAGAGAGGAGGAAAAGGTGAAAAGGGATGAATCAATCAATCCATCATCATCCACATCTAGAAGTATATCCTATTTCATCAAAACTTATTTTATAGGTCTTCTTTCAATGAATTAGTAAGTGCAATAGAGATATGAAATGTTGTTATCTATCAACCAATAGCCAAGTATCGTTACTCTACCAAAATTGCTCTAGGCTCCACCAATAGATTCCTCAACCATATTTAGTTCATCAACCAACAAGCTAAGTATCTATTTTCACTAATTATTTACTTTTTTGTATTTCTCAACCAACTTAGCCCAAACCCACTTTCCATAATTTCATTCTGTAACCTTATCAGACCAATTTCTTAAACCATACCAAAAACATAGTACCTACTAATGGTCACCCTAACCGATTCTAGTATCTCCATAACCATCGATGGTTGTGTAACTACTGACAATCACCCTGACCAATGATAGTCACCCTAATCATCGATGTTCACTGTGTGACAAATAAAACAACAAGCTATTTTCACCCACCAAACCTCAACCAAATCCAACTTTCTTTCCCTCTATCTAATCATGAAACCCCACCCTATTTTTTGAACCATACTTGATTCATTTAGAATTAATATCAATCTATTTATTGCTATAATTAGTCAAATTCACCTATTCATTTATCAAACACTTATTTTATTTAATTTCAATACCTTCTATGATATATGCAAGTAATTTATCTTTCATTTTCAGAACTTGATTATTTAAAAGTGTGGATTAATATCCTCCAAGGAAGATCATGCTTCTTATATCTAGCTTTCTAGGCAATCCACCCTAATATCTAATTAATCAACCATTTATTTAGTGATTTATTATTTGTAGGTCATTCCTTCCAAGCCAAAGAGGAGTATTTACAACTATCTAGATCAATAAATGCACAACATATCAAGTATTTATACCATACCCTTCTTGAGTTTATTCTCTCTTTCTCCTTAAGAATATAAGTGAAAATTCATTGAAACACAAATATTACTCATTTGGTTGTAAATGAATAACTTGCAAATTATTCTTTTTATATAATTGATAACATGAATAAAGTTTAATTTCAAATTTCTCAAACTGAATACCTTAGAAACAATCCTAAGAAATTAAACAAGCTAGTGAATTTTATCAAAGGAATAGGTCATAATATTCCTATTAATGGAGCACACATCAGGATGGTTTATTATGATTTGTAGAACAATGTATCTATCACCACTCCAAGCAATGAGAGACCTAAGTATTTTTATGTATCTATTTTTATGGGAGGTTATAAACTGAATAATTATATAATTGATTCACGTGATTCTGACAATGTCATGCCAGTAAAGGTGGCCCATGCCTTGGGGCTATCTTGAACCAAAAATTTCAATAATTATTTCAACATGGAAGATAATAGGGTTCCATTAATTAGATAGATAAAATATGCAAAATTTTCTCTATCCACCTTTCCACAAAAAAGGATTATATTGGTGGCAGGCATTCCTCCTAGCTATGTAATGTTATTGAGTATATCCTTCTACAAAGATCTTGGGGGATAAATCAAAATTGATTGGACTCAAGTGGTAATTCAAATAAAAATAATTAATTAAAAGATGATCTCATAACTAAAGGCCAAACTCTTGGTACATAAATATAATGATACTAGAGAAGATATATTATATGAAGAAACTAGAACTAAAAAAAGATCTAGAACTCCTTGAAATAATATAAGGTAATTCTAATGACATTTGGACTCTAGAATTTGATGGAAGTTATTCAACCACTAATTCAAGTGTTGGTGTGCTATTGATTTATCCACATAAAAAACCTTTTCATTTCTCATATAAACTTTAGTTCAAATGTATAAATAATGTTGTTGAATATGAGGCTTTGTTGCTAGGATTAAAGTAGTAGAATAAATGGGTATTCATAACCTTCAAGCACAAGGTGATTATAAATTAATCATTAAACAAGTGTGAGGTCAATATTAAGTTAGAAATGATAGGATTAGGCATTACCAAAATAGAGTTTGGTACTATGTGTAGGCATTTCAGGTTTTGTCTATAAATTTTATTGCCAAAGCATAAAATTCTATAGCATATGTGTTGGCCATCTCCACTTCCTTGATGATTCATCTATAAAAAGTTATCCAAGATCAGTATATTATTTAAATCATATATTATCCCAATGTGTTATAAAACACCAAACATTAGAAAGTTTTTAATAATGATGAATAAATTATTACCTTCTTGGAGCAAAAAGATAGTTTTAGAAATTTATTCTTCAATGAAAGTCTAGCCACATATAAAGAATCCTCAATCTCTGAAGATAAAGGGGAGAAAAATTCATCAACACCAATTATACAATAAAATCCACCCAAAGTTAATATCATTCAGTTAAGAGGAAAGAAAATACCCAAAGGTATCATCTCTTTAGAAGAAATGTTTGACAAACATGATAGGTACATTAAGCAAAAGATTCAAGTAAATTCCCAAGGACCTCTTGAATATGAAAAAGTAAAATTGGTACCGAGAAATAACCAAGGTATGTAAACATTATAATTTTTTTTTCTAATGAAGAGCATAGAATATTCATTTCTCTCTTTAAATTCTAAAAATATGTATTCACTTGGAGTTACGTAGATCTAAAATCCTTAGAACCAAAGAGCATGTAGCATGATATTCCATTGAAGCCTGATATCAATCTATTTAGGAAAAAATTGAGGAATTGTAATCCTAATATCACTGGAACCATATAAAAATAAATTAAAAAAAAATTAGATGCTATAATTATCTTCCCAATTCAGTATTTAACCTAGGTAGCCAACATCATACTTATTTGAAAGAAGAGTAAAAAAATTAAGATTTGTGTAGATTTTCAAAATAATCAATCTTCATGAAAGAATAATTACCCCTTTCTAATCATGGACTATATCTTATAAACCATCATAGGATCTAAAATGATTTCAATTTTATATGGCTTCTCTAGATATAATCAAGTTAAAGTAGCCATGGAAGACCAATTTAAAATAGTGTTCACTATCCCTTGGGGGAATTTTGCCTAAAGAAGAATGACTTTCAACCTCATCAACATGGGACCTATAGAGTAAAAAATACTCTACGTTTCATTTTGATTTTCAATCATGTGATCTAAATTTTTGTCCCTGAATACTTTGGTTTGAGACAGTGAAGTAATGACTTAGAGCACGGGCTCGAATTTCTTTTTGCCTCAATTTTGTGTAAGTGTCAAAATCGAGTGGAAGCTGCCAAGTGTCATCAGTCGAGGCACTTTTAATAATTTCAATAAGTACTATGGAATGTGCCATGTGTCCCATAGTAACTCAGTGGAGTGTGACAAGTGTCGACATCCACATTTCATGTTGGCATTTGCATTTCAATTTTCTTTTAAGTAGAAGGTTTCAACAAGCTAAGTATTAGGATCAAGTGGAAGGCACCAAGTGGCAACCATAGAAGGCTTCAATATGCTTTTCTAAAAGTAACAGAGGAAGCCATGTATTCCCTAGCTAAAGAAAGTGGAAGCCACCATGTGTCAACATCTGAAATAATTTCATTTTGCTTCACCGATAAGTAAAAATGGTGGTGGGTCCCAGGTTTTGTTTTTGAGGCAAGTGGAAGCCTCCAAGTGTCATCGTTTGTGTAAATATGAAATAAGGCCTAAATGTTTCTATAGAATAGATAGAGTGACATGGAGACTAACAAGTGTCACCTTACATAGGATTCTCAAAAGGTAGCTAAAGGCAATGGAGACTGCCACATGTCCCTTGTTTAAAATGCATGGAAAGCGCCACCTGTCCCTGTTCCCTTTTTGAGGTTGCTTGGGTGAGAAGTGTTTTGGGTCCCATTATCTATAGAATTTGTTTAAGTTTTGGAGAAGTGGATGGTGACAGATGTCAAGGATGGAACACTTTTAAGTGAAGACACAGTAAGAGTATAGGTTACATAAAAAGTGCCACATGTATTCAGTAAGTGCTACAAAACACACCAAGTGTCATTTTCCAATGCATCCTAAATAATAAGAAGGTTTTCAAGTAAAATTAGGGGAATCAGCCAAGTGTCCTCTCCTATTTAAAAGTGGGAAGTGTCCTAGGTATCTACTTTGGCTAATGAACTTTCAGAAAGATAGAATGCTTCAAATTTAGGAAATATCTTGTGTTAGACATTTCCAGTTTAGTTAGAGTTCAGTTGGGCCATTCGATTGGGAACATGCAGACAATCTAGAAGGAATCCAATGCTATAAAGAGGGGTGTAGAGATCACCAAAAAATATATAATCATCAGAAGATAGAGATAATTTTCTGCTAGAGATTATTGTCAAGAGTTTTTAAACTTTTAGAGCTGTGATTAGGAATATCATTTGCCTTTGTTCTATTTTATTGAGTTGGAAAGTTTATGTAACTGTGCATGTTTCTATGCCTTTATGTGACTGGAGAATTAATAAGAAGACTGAGTTCTATGCCTTTGTTGATATTTTATGTGTCACTGCAAAAGTGGTCTAAGCTGTGAGCCTTTGTTTCTATTATTTTCATCTTTTACATTGATCATGACTTGTTTGCTCTTTAATGTAATTGAATCTTACATATAGTTTCACTGTGCTCAGAATTAAGGGTCAAATTACATTCAGGTGCATCACCATAGTTATATTTTCTTTCTTTGCATTTGTGTTTCTATTTTAAATTCCTATCCCTTTTCCCAATATATGCTTGATATAAAGAAGAAACCATCTTCTTAAAAATATAGAGGTCATTTCAAGTTGTAAGTCCCACATTCTTGAAACTTCCCATTGTTGGTGTTAGAAACAAGCACAATTTTAACCATCAATAGTTTTTGGCATGCCTGATGGGACACCATCTTGAAGTTTCTTTCAAGACCATATGAACCAGAGAGCTATAAGGAGTCAGAGCTATGGACTAGTAACCAGATCTCAATCTGTTGTAAATCTAGGTATTCTTTTACCACCATTGGTAACTAGTCCAAGAAGAAGGATCAATCAATTTATACCAATACCAAGAGAAAATATGGGAGCACCTATACCCCCAAGAAATTATGCAAGTTGGAACAATGACAGTCCTTTGATTCTACCATTACCACCAGCCACCTAGGATCCTATCCCAGTAAATGCCTTGAAGGTTCTGCCAAAATTTAGTGGGCAAGCTTTTAAAACACCTGAAGAACATCTGCTGGATGTATCAAATGTCTGTGATATACATGTTGTCACATAGTAGAATGTGGCTATAAGATTATTAGCAGCTTCTTTTAAAGGGAAGGCTCTAGAATGGTACCGATCCTTGACTCCAAATATAATATCTACATGGGATCAGCTTAGAGATCTTTTCTTTGAAATATTTGAAGAAAAAGGTGATAAGTCTTCTTTGTTACAACAATTGATTACTATCCAAAGAGCACCACAAGAAGCAATCACTGACTTCAATTCAAGATTTTAAAAGACTTGGGAAAGGATTCCTACTATAGCAAGACCATTACCAGGTATGGCTATAATGTTTTATCTTAAGGCTTTGAATTTAGATATATCAGTCATGATTCAGTCACTTGGAGGTCAGACTCTGCAAGAGGCTTATGACTATGCAGTTAGAGCTGAAAATAATTTAATAGATGTTGGAAAGTTTCCCCCAAGGCTTCCCATGCCCATGTTTCTAGAGATTACCTTACCATTGCCTCAAGAAACCTCTAATTCCATAGCCCCACCTATGTCTATGTATAAATATCCTCAACCACTTGCTAAAGAACTTGTCCCTACCCAGTCATCTGAGATGGATGATATCAAGAACATCTTAAGGACATTTTCTAATGAGTTGATTAACATAAAGAGACAACAAAATCCTTACCCTAAACCCCAATATCAAGGCTATCAAGGAAATATATTTCCACCATAGCCAAACCAGTATCAGGGTTCTCAAAGGCAAAATAACCCTTAGCCAGCAAACTAATTAGTTGTAGTCCCTACACCCTCACAGACTGTTCCCCCTAATTCAAATAAGGAGATTGTTCAAGGGCAAAATAATTATGTAGATGGCACCAATGCTTGGTGTTTCCCTTGCAATAATGCTCATACACCTAGAGATTGTCCCATGGGTAATCTAAAACAAAAGGTAAGATAGCAAAAAAGGATGGATGGAAAATATGCAAGTACTAGTGACAATCAACCCTACCAATCTTCTAGTATGCAAAATTCAGTCCTAATGGCTCAAATGCAAGGGATGTCTTTACAAAAAGAAGAAGAAATAGCCCTGAAACGTGCTTTGTTCTCATGGGTTGAAGATGAAGAATCAATATTCTTGAATGAAGCTTCTACTTCTAAGAAACTGGTGGTGCAGTCAAACTACTATACTAGATCAAAGAGAAGAATGATGGAACATCCTAAAATTGTAAACAATGAAGTTATGGAGAATCCTCCATTTCAAGGTCATCGAAACACAACTATTAGACAAGAAGTGCCTCAGCCAGTGCAGAATCAAGTAGTTCCTAGATAAGTTTAGGAAAAAATAAGGTATCCTTATTTTCCAAGAACCCAAACTTTGGGACCGATGAATGTGGTGGATAAATTGAAGAAGACTCCATCGCAAGTATTAATATGGGACATATTAGCCATTATTGAACAAAATACACTATTACAAGAAGCTCTACAAGGCTAATCAGTGCCCAAACATACTAGGATCAAAGAAGGACATGCTAAAAAAGAAAAGCTCAAAGACACAGTTCATCTACAGATAACAACCCTAGTGAACAATGCACGAGAGGTAAGCAAATCCAAACCAGATCCCTTTTATTTAACTTTGATAGTTGGCAAGAAATTACTACATAATGCAATGATAGATTTAGGGGCTAGTACTATAGTAATGCCAAAGCAAATAGCAAATGCTTTAAAGATTAAATATGAGCCACTCATTAAAGGAACTATGCAGCTGGATGGCAAAGCAGTACAAACAATAGGGAGAATTAAACAACTCCCATTGAAATTATATACTTGTCCCAATATAATGGTCAATCAAGATGTAGTAGTCATAGATATACCACTTATATTTGGCCTATGATTATCCAGAGACTTTATAGCCAAGATAGGAGGATATATGTCCCTTAATTGGTCTCACCTCATCCTAAGAACCAAATATGGTTCAAAGATAAAAAATTTATTTGAACCACTATCAAAGGATCACATCACCAATGAACCAACATCAAAATTAGAGGCAGCTCATGCTATGTTGAATAAGGAAGAAAGGGTTTTTGTTGAGGAGTTAGGTGACTGGACTAAACATGATCAAGAAGAGGAAAATAATCATTTGTTTGCTATAATGCAAAATGATCCATATGGAAATTATGAATCTACTGGTCTAGGAAATTATGTCATATTTGATAAAGATCATGAAATCCCAAATGTTTTGAGGGAAGAAATGCCAAAATATACCACTTTTATCAATCCTCAGGTCTCTCAACATGAATTCCATATTCTGAGTGGGAAGTCACAAGCTTATGCCTTAATCTCTGATGAGGAAGAGATAATTTTTTATTTTCTTTTCACTTTGGAAGATGATATGGAGGATCATGGACACTTCCTTGATCATGATTTGAATGACTTATTTTAAGTCATTGGGGTAGGTTATAATATTCTTCAAGGAGGCTGTGAGCTGGTTACAGATGGATAAGACAATATTGAAACCCAAATAAATATGCAAAATTACTGCAAACTTTTAGAATTATCCTTTCAAGAGGTTGGTGATTTTTAAGTCATTAAAGAGGATGATCATGTAATAGAACCCGAGTTTGAGGCAAAAGGAGATAAGCCAATAAATGATATATATCAAAGGGCTTATGTTAATAAGAAAATAGCCATTGATTTCTTGATAAGACATGCCAATATCAAGAACCAACATTGGATGAGTTTTCAAGAGCAAGAAGAGTATGTATATGTTGAAAGCATGTTTGACTCTAATTCACTCAAATGCAGGCCAATCACGGTGACATACAAGGAGAGAAATTCAACAGAGCTACATCCCATTCGACCACTTGTCTAGCAACATAAGTTGTCTCATCATGAAGGAGACTTTAGAAATTCTTCTTTTAATCCAGGAGGGAGGTAAAGATACTTGGTTAATGTATTATAGTTAGATAGTTTCCCCTTTTTGTGTTACTTTGTTTTCTCATTTTATTTTCCTGCTTTTCTTTTAAATAAGTGTTCTTTGAATACGCAGCCACAGCTCAGAACCTTTTTTCAAAATTCTTGACACATTAAATATCTCCCAAATATTTAAATTCCCCAAGGTACCTTGCATGGACACTTGCACAATGTGTCTATCTCGCTGTCCCATGAATATTTAGTAAGATTTGCTAACGGTTATTCAAGTTTAATGCCATTTTGAGACTTTATGGGTCAATAAATACTTCATAACAATAGTTAAAGCTTACAAGCCTCAAACATTTCTGTGTCTGCAAAAAAATTCTTACTACTTGCATTTTTAGTTTCTAGCAAACCTACTTAAAATGAAAGCACCTTTTCTATTGCAAAAGCTTCATAACTGCTATCAGAGTTCACTATTTTCAATAATAGATATAGAATGGAAGGAGCACAGTCTTCGCAATAAGGGTCTAGGATTTATGAATCCATTGACAAGTTTCTTACAAGCAAATCATATGCTTCAACCCCTGCTCAACCATTAAAGACTTACCCTTAGATTAGGGTCTTGAAAGTTGGTCATGCAAATGACCCAATGAAAGTAAAAGATTTTGCAGATGGGATCATGGACCCAATTCTTCAAAGAACTAGTAGCAAAACTCTCAGAGAAGGGGCACATCAATGATGTCTTTAGAGGGCCAAAGTGGGACAATATGAGGCTTTTGTAATGAGGATATAGATTTCACAACTAGCATAATTCATTATTCTAGGTGTACATCCATGCCCTGACTTGGTCAAAAGATGCACCGAATTATTACATGCACCCTCAAATACCATATAGCAGGGTCCATTCATGGTATAAATTACACAAAAGGCTATTAGAGAAATGTTGGCCTTGCATCATGATAAGACAACCACATTTCCCACCATTGCTAAGATGCAAAAAACATGGGCAAACATCAATACTCAATTGAGGTTTTTAAGATCAGAACTGCAATTATGCGATGATGATACTACTATATCGATACTACCTATAACAAGAGCAGAATTTGCACAAGCTAGTTAGGATGAAATTTCTATGATGGCTTTCATTTTTGTAATGAAATATGATATGACTATCTATGGAGAACAAATGGCTATGATCTTCAGGTTGAAAACTGTCGACAAGACTCAGGAGTATCAGCTTGATTTCTCTGAGTAGATTGCATATTCCATGGTGGAACAACTTGCCCAGTTCAAATCAAAAGGGGTTTTTAGGTACTCTTCTTATTTGTTTCACCTTATGTTGTATCATAACTCTGACATCTTTTCCTAACATATGCATCTTAATATGTATGACCCAAGTTTTGGTCTATAAAGGACCACTCATGTGTCTGCATGGACACATATTTTGTCCAAAACTAGTGACCCATATGAATTTTGGGAAATTTTTATCGCCCCTACTTTTTGTCATTTAAGCCCAGAACTAGTTATAAATAGACTGTTTCCAAGTGTATCAAATCTTATGACCAATTGACCTATCTCTTGTGATTTCTTTTTTGGATCCCACCATACAATTATTAGAGTCCATGGTTTTAGTGGGGAACCAGTGTTGCTACCTAAGATTTTGACCCTTAGGTTAGCGTTCTTAGAGGTCACCAGGTAGGTGTCTATGTTAGATAATGAATATGGATTTGGGAAGAAGAAGAGGAAAATGTATGGTGTCCCATGGATGACAAACAACATGGCACTAGAGGCCAGAGATGCTGAGATTGTGTTGCTTAGAAAGCTAGCCTTCCTGGGTTTCCTTCTAATTGAGGATAAATGGGTATATGACCCAAATGGTTTTATAGCTTCATGGATCAAGAATAATAGGGTTGTTTCGAGAATTGCATATGAGGGCCGCCCCTTTTGGGAAAATAGGAAAAATCCTAGGGAAGATATTCCTGAGTTTCATGTTGAATTGACGGATTTGCCCCTTCAACAAAACAGACCATATGAAGCATTTTATGTTAAGCAAAGGGATTTCAATCCTAAAATTAGAATGACTTCTAGTTTAAAAAGGGAACTAAAGAATAAAGATTGGGATGCTAAGAAAATAGGAGCCTATTAGAAATATAGGCAAGAAATTTGTCAGACAACTCACTCTTTTGGAAACATGGACTCAGATGAGAAATGGGAGGAGCTCTGGGATGAATGCCATCTATCTCCTATATCAAGCCCTAATACAAGCAATTTGTCAACGTAGGGTGGAGAGCCATAAGCTAGAGTAGGATCCAGCCAAACATCATAGGCCCTAGGGCAAACATCAGCTATAATCGCTGTAACTGTTTGGCCCCAATCTCTTAGCGTCATGGAAAAACAAAAGAGTGTGGTATCTTCACCACCAAAAGTTTCTCCATCAGCATCAATCCTTGAAGTTCCTAGTTTTGCACAAGCACCACTAACAACAGTGGTAGATGTTGAAGAAAAAGAAGCATAGTCAGAAGAAGAAACACTAAGGAAACATAAAAGGCTGAGGTTTCAACTTGAGTCAAAGGAGAGGGCAGAACCCTCACAACAACAACTATAGAGTACCTTGATGGCCACTTAGGTAAGTATTGTTTCTCCTTCTTCTTCTCAATCTCTCTCTTTGCCAATAGGGGTGATGATTTTATCTAGACAAATGATATCCCCTACCACCTTTGTTGCTCCCATTTCTCATTTTGCCCTGTCTATCCCAACTCAAGCTATATCATTGCCTCACTTTTCTCCCTCTGTACCCAAGAAAATACATCCTCAAATTGCCCATAGACAACAATTGGCTATTCCATATGGCTTTCCATAAGGTCATCCTTTTGTAGGTGGGCACATTGCCTCTCCTTTTACCTTTCAAACTCAAGCAGATGTTGCTAGGAAGGCAAGGGAAGCTCGAAGGGAGAAAAAGAGGATCAAATATAATAAGGCCTTGGCTACACCACATCTGAGGTCAAAATTTGACCCCATTTAGTAGCACCTAATAGTGACTCATTTGTCACCAAATATAATCAAGCCAAGTGAGCAGATGCATCCAGAAGACTACACAATGAATGCAGTGGCCATAGACATGTCTCTATTCAGACCACAAGATAGGGTCAAGTTGCTAACTAAATCCACTTCTATAGTAGCTGAAGATTACTTGAAAATATCAAGGAAGCTACAAAAGATGGAGGTTGATCTAGCCAAAGAGAAGGCAAACTGTAGCAGTTTGACCATAGAAATCAATACAAGGGATAATGAAATAGAGAGTCTAAATAAATAGTTACAAGATATTGTTTCTCTTCAGACTCATTAGGCTATCCAGGCCCAAAATGATTCTTTAAAAGTAGGGCTAACACAAGTAAAATATGTAGTGATGATCCTAAGGTGAGAAAAAGTAGCATTACAAGAAAAATGTGAGGAAAGCTTGCTACAAGTTACTCAACTACAACAGAAGCTGCTAAATGAGAAAAATAATACTGCGGCTATACAAGCCCAATTTCAAGCCAAGCAACAAAGGGCTAAACAATTAACACTTGAGCTAGCCAATAGGCCAAAGAATGTAGGGGTGTTAAATCTGGTAAAGTAGATTTATAAATCAATATGGAAAAGAATCTCTATAGAGATTATTCAGCTCAGACCTTCTCTCACCTTTCTGTTGAATGCACAAAAATTATGCAAAAAGGTGGAGATTTCAGTTGAAGACACTTTGGCTACTATTTTTGGGAGAGTTTTAGATGCCAAAATGCTACTACATAAGTTATATGATGCAATTGATGGAACATTGTCAGTAGCAGGGATAAGTGACAAAATGGTCACTACTAAATGAGTGAATGAGGTTCTCAATTGCAATGCCACATCAATCAATTGTAGAGAGCTTCTAGATGTAATGAAAGAAGGAATCAGTGAAATGAAACAACACATTGAAGACCTAGTGTAATTAGGCCTTCCTTCCCCTTTTCTTGATGACAACACTATGTTGATGATCAATGAAATTAAATCATTGTTGTTAGCCAGGCAGAATGATCAGGCAATTTTTTAGGGTTTAAGAGATGATTCCTCAGTGCTTGAAGTAGAAGCTATTTTGATTCCCTTTTCTTGATTGGAATTTAAATTGAAAGATACAGTTCATATTTTGTAGAATTTTTCACACAAGGATATTATCAACCTTGATTTAGCTTTCAATGAATTGCAAACTAAGCAGGGACTATCTGATGATGAGTGGTATGCCTATTTAACAACTTTGCTGAAGCTACAATTTTTTGTCATTTTGATCATGTAGATTGTAGATTCTTTTTGAGTAGGCTCAAAAGTCCTTGGGGTTGCCAATAACTATAGAGTAAAAAATGCTCGATGTTTCATTTTGATTTTCAGTCGCGTGATCTAAATTTTTGTCCCTGAATACTTTGGTTTGAGACAGTGAAGTAATGACTCAGAGCATGGGCTCAAATTTATTTTTGCCTTAATTTTGTGTAAGTGTCAAAATCGAGTGGAAGCTGCCAAGTGTCATCGGCCGAGGCACTTTTCATAATTTTAGTAAGTACTATGGAATGTGCCATGTGTCCCATAGTAACTCAGTGGAGTGTGACAAGTGTCAACATCTACATTTCATGTTGGCATCTGCATTTTAATTTTCTTTTAAGTGAAAGGTTTCAACAAGCTAAATATCAAGATCAAGTGGAAGGCACTAAGTGGCAACTATAGAAGGCTTCAATATGATTTTATAAAATCAACAAAGGAAGTCACGTATCCCCAACTGAAGAAAGTGGAAGCCACCACATGTCAACATCCAAAATAATTTCATTTCACTTCACTGATAAGTAAAGACTGTGGTGGGTCTCGAGTTTTATTTCTGAGGCAAGTAGAATCTGCCAAGTGTCACCGTCCATGTAAATATGAAATAAGGCCCAAATTTTTATATAGAATAGATAGAGCAATGTGGAGAATAACAAGTGTCACTTTTTATAGGATTCTCAAAAGGTAGATAAAGGTAGCAAAGACCGCCACATGTCCCTTGTTTAAAATGTGTAAAAAGTGCCACCTATCCCTATTCCCTTTTTGAATTTGCTCGGGTGAGAAGTGATTTGGATCCCATTTTATATAGAAGTTGTTTAAGTTTTGGAGAAGTGGACGGTGATAGATGTCAAGGATAGAACACTTCTAAGCGAAGACACAGTAAGAGTATAGGTTATGCAGAAAGTGTTGCATGTATTCAGTAAGTGCTACGAAACATGCGAAGTGTCATTTTTTGGTGCATCCTAAATAATAATAAGGTTTTCAAGTAAAAGTAGGGGAATCAGCCAAGTGTCCTCTCCCATTTGAAAGTGGGAAGCATCATGGGTATCTACTTCAGCCAATGAACTTGCATAAAGATAGAACATTTCAAATCCAAGAAATATCTTATGTTAGACAATTCTAGTTCAGTTAGAATTCAGTTGGGCCATTGGATTGGGAATGTGTAGACAATCTGGAAGGAATCCAATGCTATAAAGAGGGGTGTAGAGATCAATAGAAAATATATAATCATTAGAAGATAGAGAGAATTTTTTGCTAGAGATTATTGTCAAGAGTTTTTAGACTTTTGAGAGCTGTGATCAGGAATATCATTTACCTTTATTCTATTTTATTGAGTTGGAAAGTTTATGTAACTGTGCATGTTTCTGTGCCTTTTATGTGACTATAGAATTAATAATAAGACTAAGTTCTGTGCCTTTGTTGATATATTTTGTGTCACTACAAAATTAGTCTAAGCTATGAGCCTATGTTTTTATTGTTTTCATCTTTTACATTGATCATGCCTTGTTTGCTCTTTAATGTAATTGAATCTTACATATAGTTTCACTATGCTCAAAATTAGGGGTCAAATTACATTCAAGCACATCGCCATAGTTATATTTTATTTCTTTGCATTTGTGTTTCTATTTTAAATTTCTATCCCTTTTCCTAGTATACGCTCGATATAAAGAAGAGACCAGCGTCTTAAAAATCTGGAGGTCATTTCAAGTCACAAGCCCCACATTCTTGAAACTTCCCATTGTTGGTGTTATAAACAAGTGCAATTTTAACCATCAACAGGACCAATGTTTCAAAGAGTGATGGATTTATAATTTAGTGACATGAAAAACAAAATCATATTAATTTATCCTGATGATATCATATTTTTCTCAAAAAATGAGAAAATCATTTTGAACACCTAAGAAAAGTTTTTGAAAGATGTCATTCCTAGGGCATTTCCTTAAATCTAAAGAATTACATTTTTGTGGTAACAAAAATTAAGCTCTTGGGTCATGTGTATCTAAATAAGGTACTAATATTAACCTAGAAAGGGTTAAAACTATTTAGCAGTTGTCATTGCCAACTAGTAAACATGGTACTCATTCATTCTTTGGTAAAGTCAACTTTCTTAGAAGATTTATTATAAACTTTGCCAAACTCACCAAGCACATTGTGCAAATGATGAGTGGAAAGGATTCCTTCAAATGGATCAATTATGTGAATAAAACATTTAATGAAATCAAAGAAGCAATTATTAAAACACTAATTTTTACATGTCCATATTTCAATAAAGACTTCATTGCTTATTGTTACTCTTCTAATTATACTTTGTTAGCTATCCTAGTACAATAAAATGATGATGGAGTTATGTCCCCTATTACCATCATGAGTTTTGGATTAAAATATCATGAACTCAAATACTCTCTATTATAAAAACATGTGTATGTTGTGGTCAAAGCTATGAAACATTTCAGATTCCACATTCTAAACTCTAGTACAATCGTCATGGTTCTAGATTCAGTAGTAATATCAATTCTCACTCTGAAGGAACTTAGGTCAAAGAGAGGTGGTTGGATTGATAAAGTATATGAGTATGATTTAGAGATAAAATCTAAAAAATTTCTAAGAGGACAAGGTCTTTGCTAGTTGATTACCAAAAATTTGGATTCTCAGAGAAAAGAAAAGGAAGAGGTACCATTAGTTTTTTTGTTGACTCCCTCGAGGAATGGTATTCAGATATAACATTTTTATTATCTTATGGAGAATGCCTTACTCACTTAAATCTAAAGAAAAGAAGGACTCTTAAACTAAAGACAACTATATATGTAATTTTGGATAATACATTGTATAAAAAGTATTTATATGGAGCCTTTTTGAGATGTATAAATAAAGAATATAATATGAAGATATCGGAGGATTTTCATCATAAAGCCTATATAGGACATTTTTCATCCTCATTCATTACATTAGAAATTATACAAGCTAATTATTATTGGCCCATGTTTTTTAAGGATATGCATGAATGGATTTACAAATTTGAATCTTGAAATATTTTGTTGGGAGACCAAAGCTTATCACTTTACCTCTCAAACTGATAATCATTGAAGAACCCTTTCAATAATATGGGTTTGACTTTATCAACACTCTAAATGCTCCTTCTAGTGTTAGGCACACCCATGTTTTGACTACCACTGACTACTTCACAAAGTGGGTAGAGTTTATTCTAATAAGGTCTACCACTTCCTAAGTTATGTGTAGCTTCATCAAAGAAAATATCCTAACTAGATTCAGTGTCCCACAAAAGATAGTGATAGATAATGCTCCCAATTTTTCCTCTAAAGAAATAATAATTTTATATTATGGATATAACATCTCTCTATCACATTCTTTAGATTAATACCCTTAGGGTAATGGTCATGTTGTGTCTAGAAACAATAACATAACTACCATTGTTTGTAACATGGTCAATGAAAATCAAAATAATTGGCATAGTAAGTTATATGACACATTGTGGGCTGACATGATTACTCCTAAAAGATCAATTGGAATGTCTCCATTTAATTTTATAGATGGGAAGGGCATTACAATTCCCATTTCTATGGAATTAATAGTTTTTAAATTAGCTCAAGATATTAAAGATGAACATTTAAAAAATGCAATAGAGAAAAGAGTAATGTACCTAGACAAGATTGAAGAAAAGAAAATAATAGTGGTTGATAGGATTGCATTTCATCAAGAGAATGTCAAATAACTATTTGAATAAAAAATATTGATAATGAAACTTATAGATTAGTGACATGGTATTTATTTAGGATAAAATAATAGAGCCAATAGGAAGTCACAAGAAATTTTACACTATATGGATGAGACCTTTCAAAATTTGACATTTCTATGGTGAAAAACAATTACTATCTAGCATACATAGATGGTAACCATCTCTCATTACCATAGAATGGGAAAATTTTGAAGTTGTATAACGAATAATGGTAGGTTATCCCCTATTATTTCCTTTTATTTATGCGTGTCATGCATTTCCTTTCAATTATGTGTCATGTATTTCTTTTTACTTGTGTGTCTTGTGTTTCCTTTATAGTGTTTCCACTTCCTCCTATCAGTGTTCCACATGAATTTGTAGCCCAACAGATGAATTTTGGTCTACTATAAACCTAATTTCTAAGTATTCTTTTGTGTTTATTCTAGAAGCCACATCCCTAGCCTAAGCTAGTTTTTATTTGATAAAAAGTCATACATTTTAGTTAGTTGTGAATAATAAGTGTCTAAAGTTTTTTTTTAAAAAGAGAAATTTATAAGGGAAGAAAAAATTTCCCATGCATCCACACTAAGAAAGGCTAACTAGCTAGCTTTTCCTCCATAGATATGAAAACATGAAGTCCCACACCTTCACATCTTTATATCCCAAAAGGACAAGATGATTAGACCTGCTATCCTTCTAGATAAGATGATGCATGAACATGAAGGATCATGCCTTTGTACCTACACATCCTAGAGGGACATGATGCCCATTATAATTGTCTTTTAAAATAAGATGATGTGGGAATGTGAAGGGTCATGCCTTCACACTCATGCATCCCAATGGAATACAGTGATAATTCTAACTATCCCTTTGGATGAGATGGCATGTAAATATGAAGGCTTGTGCCTTCACACCCATACATCTTAGAGGGGTATGGTAGGCATACTTACTACCCCCTCTAGACTCAATGATGTGGGAACATGAAGTATCATGACTTTGGGCCTACCAATCCTGAAGGGATGTAGTGAATGGGACCTTCATTCCTTACTAACATATGTACATATATGTAGGCATACCATGACACCTTATTTATTCTAAATCAACTCCACTATTATCATATAAAAATATAGAAGTGGCATCTCATTGTTACCTTAAATTTTTGATAACAAAGAAATATCAAAATTATCTCAATCCAATTTCCTTTTAAGATCACCATATGTCCATTGCCTTGCACTCTTTCTAGCCTATTCAACATTTCTTACACCCTGATCTACTTTACATTCTTCTAAATAGATTTTATAAACTTAAAGGCCAAAAAAATTAATTTAAAATACATGGGGTATTAGCCATTATTGGTCTTAGACTATGACATTCCAAAGATATCTAACTCTCAGATTGGTCATGTGGATTTGGAGGATTTCCATAAAAGATTAAACTCTAAAATCCTGACTCAACTCATTAAACACTTGGCAAAAATTGGTTTACCTCAAGAAGTAGCCATTTTTAATTTGGTATAATGTTCATATATAGTATTTTCTTGTGATAAATACTACAACTCATAGACAAGAGAGATCAAAACAAAATATGGACAACTTATGGAAAAACTAGATGGAGTCTCAATGAGCATGACATTGAGAGTTCCCCTTCATGAATAACTAGTCAAATTAGCATAAAATAAGGGGATACTCATTGTAATAAAGACCACATCAAATTATTAACCACCATCAATAATTATTGTTTGAAACAAAAGAGAGAGAGAGACCCACAAATGTGCCCAAAACCTTATTTAGGGTAGATTTTAAAGAAATTTCAAATATGGTTACTTTGTTGAACCAAGTGGTGGACAATGGAGATAATAGGCCTTTTCACTATTGGATGTTCCTCCAAATTTAAATCATTTTCCAAGGAAAATAATTCATAGAGTGGGGTGAGCTAATCAGTGAATCTTTACACAGTCAATTGCTAAATATACAAACCTCAAAAACATTCTTCATGACATCATACCTAGTATATTCATAAGCTTCCCAAATGATCTATCAAAAATTATATCAATGAGGAACCATCACACAAACAAATTATATATTTGAGTGATTTCCTTAGCTTACATTTTAGCAAAGCAATAAACAATACAGCTAAGTCAATGATGCATTTGCAATGAGGGTGGTATAATTACTAGAAGAAAATTAGGGAATGTGGATTTCAACATAAGCAGCCAAATTGATCCACCAATATGGAAGCTACTACATATAATTCTAAAAATTTACATGCATCAGGGTTATAGGTTATGAAGGACATCCCTTGAGACTTCCAAGTTTGGCTAGTGACAAGATCATTCTTATTGAGCTCTACAGTCAGTTGTCATCCATTCACAAATAATATAGCTAAAAACATGTGTTTGGTGTTTTTTTCTCATTGCATTAGGTCATTTCATTTGTAAACCTACCATGAATGTTCATGACATAGAATTGTCTATCTCTAAGTTCACTCTCCAAACCTATGCTAATAGAAACTTTGTAGATAATATAGGATATGTGAAGCAAAACTAAGGCATAGGATGTGAATATGAACATAAGCCCCATATCAAAGACTACTGGGATAATTATACAGATGAATTTGAGGTAATCTAAAGATATTGGAGTTGAATGACATTATATCAAAAAATATTATTTACAAATAAGTGGGTTCTAGAGGGGATGGTAGATGACAATTTAGATCTTCTTCATCTAGAATACACCAATTCAATTATGAATGTACCCTTGCCAACTATAAATTGGTTGATCAGAGGACCAACTTAATTAAAATAGAGGATGCAAAGAGGGGGAAAGAAACATAGGAAACTTAAAGAGGGAGAAAGATTCAGCCCCTTTGAATCAAGATCCCATATTAGTTTTAAGGAGAAGTAGTTCTACAGTGGTTATTAAGTCCTCAGGATACTCTAATTATAGTGATAGTGGAGATGAAGATCCTAATCTAAAAAATCAATTGGGAAAATAATGAAAATAAAATCCTATTATAGGGAAAAATAAGCAATCTAATAAATTAGTGAGACCATCTTCTTCAACTAAAACCTTAGGTGATCTTAACTTTCTCATCCTAAACACCACATAGTAATACATAGCCTCATCTTCAGAAATGGAATAAAGGAAAAAGGTTGAAGAAGAGAAACCAAATTCTCCATCTAGATCTATGTAAGTTCCTCTTCCTCCTCCAAATCAACCTACCCCTTCTCCATCAGCTACTCAAGTGATTACCTTCAAATATATTTCATTTTTAATTAATGTAGCCTATGCTATAAAAAATAAATAGGGTGGTTAAAGCCAAATTACCAAATTTTGATATGGTAGCTAATCTCTTGAAGACTCCTACACTAAACAAATCAAAGATTGCCTATATTTGGTGTCAAATTCTTTAGGAACACAATTTTTAGATATTATTTAACCAAATGTTGATAAGGACATTAGGATATTATAATCTAAAAAGAATATCACTTGGAGAAGCAACAAGATAAGGTGATATTTATCATCTCTAAGAGACCACTAAAAGGACCATTAAGAGGTCTAAACAAGATGAGTTGACTTAAGAACAACTCAAAGGATAGATTAAACAACTAGCAACTTATGTCAATTATTTTATCCATATAGTATAAACTCTTGTAGTACCACTAGTTGATGCTCTAGCATAATTACCATGAATAAGAAAGGATGTTATTTCCATAATCAAAAAATATAATACCTATAGCAAGAATATTGAAGCATGGGTAGATGGTTTCCTCATAAATGGAATGAAATATATTTAAGTTATGAAGATATATGATCTCATCAATCAATAATTATAGGATATCCATGTGCAAATCAATGCCCATGCCTCTGCCTTGAGGGTATGGGAAGAAGTGATTAGAGACATGAAATAAATGATCATTATATAATCCCAAGTAATGGTAGAGGGTGGAGTATTCGAGAAGCAAGATGATGAGACATCCTATAAATGGGTAGAATGTATATTTTAGAAAATGGAAATATTGAACAAGTCCATAGAAGACTTGAAGGAGAATAGAGATATGGGTGAAGAGAAATTCAAACTAATTTCTAGTAATTTGGATGAGATTCATTTCCATTTATATAAATAATTTGTAATTATGGCACATACTATGGATGAACTAAAAACTCAATTCCAAAAGGTAGTCAAATAAGATATTCTAAATGAAGGCAAATTCAATAAAGCTTGAATGACAACTCTCAAGAAAACCCATATTTCACTAAAAGAGTTAAAAATATAGTTGGAAGAATTATTTAAACCTCAGTGTTCTTTGACATTCAGTTCCTAAAGATTTTTCACACATTGCCATCAAATTGTGATTCTAGAAAGCAAAAAAGCTCTTGAAGTAGTCAAGAGATTTTGAAAATTCAAGGAAACACATGATAAAGATTAGGTCAAAGAAGATTCAGCTATAGTCAACCCATCTACTAGTTTTTTTCACTCACATAAAGCTTATCAATGAAATTTATGTTCTCTCTCATTTCTATTTTCATCTAACTTATATTTTAGTAAATTTATATTTTCTATTTGTAAAATTGAAAATTATAAAATGTATAATAGGACAAAAATTAGAATACAAAAGATCATTTTGGAATGTGAAGGGTCAGCCCATTCCCTTTGTTATAAATATGAGAAATGAAAATTGAATGACGGATTTTTGATTTCCATAATTTGTGAAACTTGAAGAGGAAGAAGAAGGAAAATTTGTGTTCAATATTTGTCCAAGAACGAGGAGTTACTTGAACTTTGTGTCTAGTTATTTCATTAATGGGTATGCATTATTCTTAGGTTAATGCATTTATCATTGTTCTAAGAATAAATGGTGTCTGATTTCTTAATTTAAATTTATCTTTTTAGTTTAATCTATTACATAAGTGGGTGAAATATATGTTTATTCAGTCTCTCATAGCTCTCCATTTTATCTTTTATGTTTCCTTTAATTTTGGTTGGGTGGAATTCCTACCAATCCACTTTCATTTAACTTATAAATTTTGAAGATTTTAGTGTTAGTTGTTATTTATTTCAATAAAGGGAACCTCCCTTAACAATAGAGGAGATACTTTGGTCTCTTGAACTATAGTGAAATCTTTATTTTATAGTGTTAGTTGTTATTTATTTCAATAAAGGGAACCTCCCTTAACAATAGAGGAGATACTTTGGTCTCTTGAACTATAGTGAAATCTTTATTTTATACCATTTACTAAATATTTCACCAACACAATGAAATGTTTTTTAGAAAAGATATCAATGGAGTTATTCTAAGATGTTTAGAATAGAATCAGATTGATAAGATCCTTCAATAGTTCCTTAATGGATTGTTAGGAGGAGATTATTGGCCCAAAACTACTACTATCAAAATCATGAGGGTTGTTTATTATTATCCAAGTCTATTCAAAGATGCTCACAAATGGGTGAGAAGATGCAAGAAATATGCTTTCTTCACAAGTAAATAGATTCTAGTATCTCTTTGAATTCATCCTATCCAAGCTAATCATCCCTTCTCTCAATGGGGTCTAGATTTCATTGGAATTATCAGCCTACATTCAATTCTTGGACACAAGTGTATTATAACTACCACATACTACTTTACAAGATGGACAAAATTGATAATACTCAAAGAGGTAAATGAAACATCCATCATGGATTTTTATGATATAATTGTGACTATATTTGGTGTTCCATCCACCATTTTATAATAATTCTATGGATTTTATTGGGACTAGAATCAGTGAGTGGGTAGTTAGATATAACATCTATTTGAGTACCTCCTCAAATTATAACCCTCAAGGTAACAGTTTCGCTGAGTCAACCAATAAAAACTTGATCTACATCATCAAGCAAACAATGGAAGAGAATCAATAAATTGGCATGCATCATTCAAAAAATCCATATAGGTAGACAAAATAACACCAAAGAGATAAATAAGTCCTTTTCCCTTCATGTTGGTATATGGAAGAGAGGCTAGGCTACCTATGTCACTTAAACTGCCTTCACTAGAGTTTGCCCACTAGTTGGATCTAATTGAAAATGATCTTATGATAGTAAGGTTAGCTGAAATAATGGAGTTATAAGATACCATAGGGTAAGTAATGCATACCTTGAAGTTTTAAAAATATCAAATGAAGAAAACTTTCGATAATAAGGTTGTTGATAGAAGTTTCTAGGAGGGAGACTTAGTGCTCCAACAAGATGTGGATAGGGCAAAATATCATAAGCACATAAAGTTTGATGCAATATAGAGTGGTCCTTATGTCATCATAGGATGAAAATAAGGAAACATTTTTAACTCTCAAGGCTGAAAGGAGAAGAGTTACCAATCCTGGTCAATGGGATCCATCTAAAGCACTGCTCTTAAAGTGATTTTCAACTTGTATATAGTATTTTAGATGCATTTTATTTTATCTAAGTGTTGAAAAAAATTATCTTAGTTGTTTTCTTTCCCTAGGTGCTTTATCACTTTTGTTTCTTACTATTTTTGTTTTTTTTGTCCATCTAGAGGTTAATCTCATTTTGCTATTCAAGATTAGGTTGAGCAAGTTGTAATAGGGTTATGTTTTTAGAGTCAATAAGTTTAGATGCTTCTATGACTATAAGCCCAATGGATTACATAAAGGCTACTAGATTCCTACTTAGTAAGTAAGTGACCCACAAAGGTCACCTTTTGGTCACCATGGAGTAGCATCTAAATTCAACTCAAATATTTAGGATTAGAAAGGATGGATTCTCAAAATTTTGGGTTGAATTTTAGTGAAAGAGGGTTAAGTCAAAAGGACAAAAAATACTTAGTGTATTCTCAAAATTTTCCCTTTGTGTTCTTCAACATAAGTGATTTAGATGTTTTACATGGATGTAGTCTACAAAATTTATAAAGACTTCATTAAAATTGCATAAATTATGGAAAATAAAAAGCATAAAAGCTTAAGAAACCTAAAGGTGAAATATTTAGAAAATTTTATAAGTCTTAAAATACTTCAGAAGCATGAAATCACATAGCTATTTGAAGTGCAAAAGTCCAGAGGTATTTGAATCATGCAATCTTGGAAGATTGGAGGAATTAAATTCTCAAGACAAAATTCAATTCCCCAAATACACATGGAATATCTCAAGAGTGTCTGGAAGCATGGAAGCTGAGAGTTATTGACCATTTATCTTGACTTTAGATATACAAAGAAGTAATAAATGTTAACAATTAAGATAATAACACAAGGGACTTGGGTGGACATACAAAATCCAAATGGCTATGAGGTTAATAAAATCAAACTACAAAGCTAATGTTTGTGGATGTCGATGAACTGCCAAGAGGCAAAATTAGAACCCATAGGAGTAGAGCCAATAACACAGCTAAGGAAAAGGAAAGGTTATTAAAATAAATACATATGATAGTGATGACTTTGCTAGTCAAATATCCTAAATTTGATAGGCCATCTAGCTATCAAGACCATCCAAAATAATATTTTCACATTCAAATCATGGTGGCACAAATATCACAAAATTTTGAGATGAGCAACAAATTGGAGAATGTTGCAATTGACATAGTGAATTGAATTGAGCTTGAATCTATATAATTCAATGTAAATGTGTGTAGAATTATGAGATCATAGCTAGGGCATATAGGACAAAGAAGTGTATTAATGGAAAACATGGTATGAAAGTCTCCAAGGAGTAGTATTGAAAGCAAAATCAACATAATTAGGCCAAAATCTTCCAAGGTAGTAATTCCAAAAGATCTATATCTATATTCCTACACATGAAAGCTTGTAAATTAAGTTGTGATCATTAAATAATTAAATCTTTGTTGTTTTACAACCAATAATAATGTTTTGAGTTGATAAGTTCAACCTTGAGGTAATCATTACCATGATTTGAGGATGCAGTCAGAGTTTTGATTACCTTGACAAAACAAGTAATATGACTGCATACAAACACTAGATCTAGATGTGAGACCAATAGAAAATACATTCACCATGAAATGATTAGATAAAATTTGAACACATCATAACATAGATATAACATGAAAAAACCTCATGAAGATGTAAAAAACCCACCAAGATTATTCTTTATTTTAGAAATAAAATGTACCCAATACAAGCTTTATCTTCTCTCTTTTTTCATTCCATTTTACAATATAAAATCTTTTTTTATATAGGCAAGATAATTTATGAATTATAAATAACCTTTTTAAACCACCATATTAATGGGTCCAACATCTCCAAATGTCATTTAATATATTTTATTATTTATTTACACAAGGATAAACTTGTGATAAATAATAAAATATATTATTATTTAACCAATGTAATTTAATGTATTAAGGGTACATAAATAACACTACTTAACCATTAATTATTATAATACTCTCCTGTAATGTTAAGTGGGGATACATCCCATAATCACATTTATAACAATGAAGTTATACTCCATGAACCATCCACATGATGAGTTTTAGGAGGTAATAATTGAAAGAAACATCATTTATCATGTCATAATCAACTTTAAAAGATTTATGTTATGTAAACATAGTCACCCAAAGGTATTACACTATTTAAATATATACACTCCAAGGTATTACACTATGTAACTACAATTACATAGTAACCTTTAAATTAATTACACTATACAACTATAGATACCCAAAGGTATAACACTATGTAACCACAATCACATAGTCACCTTTAGAGGAATTACACTATGTTACCTTAAACCACTTAGAGTGAGTTTATGCTATCATGATCAAGAGACTAAATCTCACAATTTCTTATGAATAATCAAGCAAATATATTAGAGTATTTTATAACATAAAGACCTGTATGATACTATGTGTTGGGTACAATGTAAATTTTCATATAAAGTTTACTAAAATTACATAAAGCTATATATTACAATGATTTACAATGAGAAGAAGTATAGAGAGATATAAGGAAACACATGACCCACATGGATTTTAAGAAGTGACATTGCCATGCATACTCCCTCTCAATGGTAACTTTGATAGGCCTAGGATTGAATGAACTTGAATAGGTTTTAGTTCATTTGTGTTTCATTGGATTTTTCACCAAATTTATATAATTTTGACTATCACCAAGATTGTTGGTATAATGAGGAACTTTCCCACAATATTATTCTATCATCTTTCATAGCCACAAGGCTTCTTTAGTAACTTCCACATGAAGTACTACAAGTGATAACACCTACACTAAACATAAACATGTATCCAAAAGTAGACTCATCATAGTATGGTTAGAATCATAATAACCAAATAAATTATCATAATCAAAAGAAAAATAATATAAACCAAAGTTTACAATTTCTTTTATATACTGAAGTATTCACTTTGCTAATTTCCAATGATCCAACTATGGATTCTACATGAATCTGGAAGCAACACCAACATCTTATGAAATATATATCCAAGTAATGGTTAGATAAATCAAACTACCAAAAAGATATTTATAAATAGGAGTTAGCTTTATTACACATGATTTTTGAATCAAGCTTTAACACAACATTCAATAAGAGTTTATGTAAGCTTGCAATCAAGCATGTTAAATTTAATAAGAAGTTTATGTGATGCACATACAATAAATTTACTAATAATTTTATACTAGATTAACCAAACATTACATATCTTATTAGAAGTAATTCATATTATAATTTGAGTCATGAATATTATTTTCTTCCTTTTAAAGTCGACACTACAAGTTTACATTTTATACTAAATAAAAAAAAAGTTTAGAAAGAAATTTTTTTAACATATTTGATACTTAATTTTTCAATAAAAACAATATTCTAGTGAGTAAACAACACTATCCACTTTAGTTGATTGCAAAATAATTCTAAAACACAAATGATTACAATAAGGGTGAAAGTTGTGTCACAAAAGTGGACACAAGTGTCATAAATTTCACTATTTGAATTTTTTTTGTAAAAATAATAAGAGGTTTTAAATCAATTCAGGGACCTTCTTAGTGTGTCTAGTATGTGTCAAAACTTAAAAATTGATTGGCTGGATGACTATGGTCGACAAACAATTGATAGGGTCAAAAGTTGAATAAATTGTTGCACATGACACATGTTCCCACATGAATGATCATACATATTAAAAAAAGGTTTTTAATAATAACCTAAATTTGACCTAAAAAAGGATTGAGGAGATTTGAACAAAATATCTATCTCGTGCAGGTGATCTTAGTAAAACTAAGCTAGGCAACTCGCCCACTAAGCATGTTAACACAATAATGCACTAACCTATACTCAAATTTTTTTTAATCTATCTTTTATTTTAAATAAATAAACCAAAATTAATTTTTTTCATTAAAATAATACAATGAAAGCATTAATTTGAAAATTTTGAAAAAAAATAAATTTGAAATGCATAGGTGGGGTCTACAAACTTAGGTGGAATAAAGAGAAATAAATGAAAAGTTTATTTATTAAATAATTTTATAAAAACATTGACATACACATTTATTCTTCTTGAAGCATGCATAGACCAAATTAATGGAATTGGGGGAGAAGACAGATGCATAGTAGGAGCTACAAGAGGTCTTTTTCTACAAAATAAAGCTTGAAATTACCTAAAAATTACCCTCTATTGCATATAGAAGAGTCAGAATAGGGTTTTACTAACTATAAATTTATTATTTGATTCCCTATAGTATCTATGGCACCCCAACAAGATAGAAAAATCAATCCTCTTCTCTTTTCCTTTAAATAACCTTTCTAACAATTTTAGAATGCCTCAAAACTGATCAATCATATTTTATAGATTGGAAAAGAGTGAAAAATAAAAAATATGGAATTTTTTAATCCAAGGGATATAAAAAGTAGAATAGATATTCTAATGGAGGTTTAGAAATAATTAAAAAGCTTTGATAATAGATTATAGGGTTTAGAATAGGTTTTGCAAGCTTAAAAACTAACAAATTACTCCTCAGAGATCAAAACTAGAGAGGAGATGATCTAAAATGAATTTTTCAATCAAACATTTTAACCAAAGAAGGCCATAAAAGTCTTTACTATGGTGAAATTAGAGGTTGGTTTGATAAAAAACCAAAGTGAGGCTTCAAAGAGGTTCTAAAGAGGAGATTTGCAAGCTAAAGGAGAAGATTTCATTTTCTAAAAACTAAATAAGCAAGGTAAATTCAAAATATGCATTTTCCTTCAAATTTTACTCTTTCCAAGACCATACATAGGCTGTAAAATAACACATATGAGATGATTTACTCAGTTTTTGGCTCTCCTTATGCTTATAACTATATGTAAGTGCTAAATATATAACTAGAGAGCTTTAACCAACTTCATATATATTATTAGTCCGAAAAATAGGACAATCTTAAAAAAATCAATGCTTAAAGAATCATTTTAACCCATTTTAAGAGTATAAATTAGATATATGACATGAAAATATGCTTAAAATATGAAAAATTACACAGATCTGAGATCTCTAGGCTTCTAAGAGAGGAAAAAGTAGAATAACTTACACCCTATAGACTTAAGAGAAGCTTGAAAAAACTTATGAACATATCATGACTTGGAATATGGATGAATGTGGACTTGAACACATGATAAAAAACTTTATCTTCAATCTTTCCTCTTGATCACACATCAACTTGGCTTTCATACCATTATAAAACAAATAATATGATTACATACAAACACCAAATCTAGATGTGAGAACAATATCAAAGGCATTCACCATGAAACAATGAGAGTAAAGTCGAACACACCATAACCTAAATATACCATGGGAAAACCTCATAAATAGGTAAAATATACACCAAAATTATTCATTATTTAAAAAAATAAATTTACCCAATACAAGCTTTCTCTTCTTTCTTTTTTCATTTCATTTTACAATGTAAATTATTTTTTTATTGGCAATGTAATCTACCTATTATAAATGACCTTTTCCAACCACCACATTAATGTGTCCAACCTCTCCAAAGGTAATTTAATATATTTTATTATTTATTTACATGATTCTAAACTCATGATAAATAATAAAATATATTATTATTTAATCAATGTAATTTAATGTCTTAAGGGTACATAAATAACACCACTTAACCATTAATTATTCTAATATACCTTTTGCTATCCATTTCTAATTTGTAGAGAGATTATGTGTCTCAATTTCTAATATTTAGTTTATTTATCTTAGCTATATTTTTTATTGTAATCAATTACCCATGGGCTTCCCATTACATATAAATTTTTGGGTCTTACATTGTAAAAGGGTCGACATTTTTTATCACAGTAATGTCATTGAAATTTTCCCTCTATGAGCCCTTTATTGCTTGATCCTTGCATTTTAATGAGAATTGACTTCACCTATTTCCTTTATTCTTTAATTCTATTTACATCCTATGGTTATTGATCTTTTCCTATGGATTATCTTTATCCCTTTCATTATCACCCATTCCCCAACACCTCCATGTATAACTTGGCTTTCACTTGTAGGTTTTATGTTGTGTTCATATATGTCTATATAGATGCTAATTATGGATCATTTTTCATCCCTCTTGGTTTTTTATTATGTCTTACATCTCCATTCAAAATATTCCTGTAATTAGAATGTTCATTTTAGAGTTTTTGTCATATCTTCTCATCATCTGAGATTTATAGTGTGTTATTCAAGGCTTGTAGAGGTTATAATTCTAGTCTTGGTGCATCACCATTATTTCCTTTTCAGAAACCCCCTCTCTCTTTTCCCCTCAAAATATTTTAAACTTAGGATTAGATGTAGATTTTCATTCTTCTCTTTTAGGTTTGCATGTTGATCCTAAATCAGATGCATTCAGATTCGAATGAAGTCAGCCTTCTCTAGAGGTTCATCTCAAAGAGTGTAAGTGTCCCACACCATAGGGGACAATCCCATTGTTCTTTTTAACTAATTATTCCAATTTATTGGGTGTATAGTTCAAGTGATAACAATAATCAAGGCTAAAATCAAATGTATAGCTAGGAGAGGCCACCACCCACATGTTAGAAATGCAAAAATATTGGTGACATTGTGTAAAACTTCATGGAAAAACCATAAGTAAAATGTGGGTTTTTCAATGATAAGGAAACTCATGATTCCTATTATTTCCCTAAGGTGGCATATTTTTACAAAAATAGAGGCACAAATATAGATGAACTAGTATAATCCCCCAACAAAAAGGCACAAAACATTTAAATAAAGTCCTAAAGGTCCAAGATACTAAGGGAAGGTATAATGGGGTGAGACATGGGTATGGTGATAGTAAAATTCAAGAAGAGGTAGAAGGCTCACATAGACAATCAATAATTTATGATAAAATAATAGAATTCAAGTTAGTAATAAAATAAGGATAACCCAAGAAAGAAATAATCAATAGTAATGATAGAGAAACCACAATCAGGAGTTGTGTTAACAACTAGGAGTGGAGTAAAAATATGGAAAGGGAAGGAGAAAGAGATAGACTAAAAAGATGATTCAGACACTAATAGTGACAAGGACTATCCCAATACACATGAACATGATTGAATAGTAGAGTAATAAAATTATATAGGATGGGAAATAAAAATATCAAATTAAGATGATGTACTTTGATGAAAGAGAAATTAAAAACCTAAAACACATGTTAAAACTAGTAAAAAAATCAATATCTGATAAATAAATTAATGCACTTTTGTAAGTATTAATATAAATAAGAAATGGAACATAGTGCTCAGGTTGATAAAAAACAAACAAAAACCAAAAATAAATTTATGTTGAAAAAATAAAAAGTGAAAGAAAACAATAATATTGATCTATGTTAAGATCTTTGACCATGGGGATAAAAAGACATTATTATATTTAGGGTCAAACACTAATGTTCTACCCCATATGATTTAGGAACTATTGGGTAAAGTGCAGTTATATATGGTAATATTTGACATCACCATGGTTGATGGAACATCACATTCCCCAATAGGGACAATGCGAAATGTCTAGGTCAATATTATTGTTATAAAAAAAGAAGGTGGTTTTGAGGTCATTGACATGTATGATACAATTTACCTACCATTAATTAACTTAGAATGGTTTATCGATTATAATGATAATTTAAACTCAAAATATGAATAAGTTATTAATCTACACATAACTCCTATGCTACAAATAAACATCTCATGTGCCCTATTATTGTACACTCTTATATGTTGATATTTATTTCAATCTTTCACATTAGTACCAAACTTGTTCACATATAGATGTACCTAACTCATACTAATTGGTATTCTATGTTCCTCTATGCCAAGATCACTCACAGTCCCATGTTCCTAACTATCACTTATTCACAGACTTGCATGCCTACATTTGTCTCAACTCTAGCACATTCATTTGTCATCCTACTTTGATCATGTGGCTTACCAATTGTCACCCTCCATCTTGGAATCTATTAATTATCCATTTGGATAGTTAGTCACCACATACTTGGAATATCAACCATCACCTAGCATGTAAGATGAAATGAATCATTACTATCTTATTTGTAACCAATAATAGTTATAATTACTTCATGTATTATTCATGTATAAATATGTAACATATGCATCTAGCCAAGGGTTGATACCCTAAACAATTATAACAATAGATAGCATGTTCTACATATATACTCTATCATACATGCATTGTATCACATTAAACCATTTCCATATTCATTCATATTGAATATAAGTTTTAATTTTTTAATACAAGATATCTATTCCATTTAATGTGTGTTAATTTTTATACCAAAATACTTTTATGCATGCCTATTATGAATATTGAGTTATCTCTAATGTTTAGTTATACTCTGATTGCCTAGTCTTTGGCCCCCATAACATGAATCATTGGTATCATAACATATCTCTTTTCTATGCCAATAAACGCATGAGCATAATGAAATAAATAAGGTAAATAATTTAGTTTTGTTTCAAACTACCCAGAGGAACACTGTAGCAAAATTAAGATGGTTGATGCCTAGAAGCAACAAGAGGTAACCCCAGATGTTGAAAGGCTTATTATCAATGCACCAGAGGTATAGTGTATTGAATATTTTATCCAAATCTATGATTTAATGTTGTATCTTAACCTAACACCTTCTAAGCCACCTTCATATTTCTCTCAATAGTGGTTTTAGAAACAAACCTCCTTCAAAGTGCAAGTCAATCATGACATTCCTTTATTTGAAAGAAAAATTGACACAAATACATTAGATGCCTTGATTAGATATATTAAGGTGTAATTCACTATCAATCATTTTATTGATGATAATAATTTTACATTATCAATGTTGAATATGTCTATTTTGATGATTCACTATGATGAGTCCAAAATATGACTCATTATTACTATCAATTTTCTTCATTTCTTCCATTATCTCTCCTCTAGACTGAACAATGCATAGATATTAGGCTTGTATATAATCCTAGTGTATTAAGTGAATGATTTATCTTACTTAATGTAACCAAAGTCTAAATTACTAATTCTATCATTTAATTCTAATTATTTTCATGTTTAGTCTCTCAAGTTTATGTATATACAAATGATACAACAGTCGATAAGGAATATTTTTTTTGATAGTCTTATAAGGCAACCTATATGAAATATTTTAACATTTAGAAAGCTATGAACTCATTAGATGCACTTTTGGTTCATTCAAGTCTTCTCTAGACTGAGCTATGAACTTGTCTAGGAGCTATGGACTCACACAATCTATCATTACAGACTCACCCAGTAGCTATAGACTCACTTGGTCTATATATTAGGAATCATTCAATATCTAATTTCATTATTCACTAGAACATTATACCATTTATATCACCCTAGTATTCTTGATATTGAATTTTGTAGCATCTAGGTTCCTTGAGGCAATTTGCTACGAACTTCATGTTTTCAAAAAAATAGCTCTAAAATTTGCTAGAGTTGCTATAGAGTTGTCTGGACTCTGCCATAACTAATCCAGACTCTTCTAGTCTAGATTTTGAACTTACAAAACTAAAATATCCATACTTTCCATCTTTGTCAATATAATTGAAGATTGTTTTGGTTACTTACTATTTATAAGATTACTATAAATAGTACATATATAAATAGACTTTATATATATATATTAGTCAGTGTAAATATGTCACATAGTCTTTATAAGGAAAATTGATCTAGTAGATCTAGAAAGTCATTATTAGTAGATATGTAGTGGATTTTTTAATAGATAGATCTTTCTATTTCAAACCACCAATCACCTATTTTGAATAACCACTAAAATTAGGAGGGTTGTCTTGATAACAAAAGATTAGCTATTGAGATCTAAGGATCTATAGTTAAAATATTATATAATTAGATCTTTGTATCTTAATACCAAGGATATATAAGAGAGATAATATATTGTTGTTCATTTAATATTCTAGCATAAGTTACAATTATATTCATGTAATTTTTTTTAATCATTAATGAAGATATCTCTAGTTTTCAAGTACTAAATTTTCTTTTCATTCATATTCCCAAGGTTAGAAAGGGCCCACTCTCCTCAGGAACCAAGAACATATTTTTGTATGGTATTTTATGTATTTACAAGTTTCAGTAATTATAAATATATTTCATTTTTATAACAATAATTATAAATAGATTTCATATCCTACAAGAAATTATCTTTCAGTTTTAAGAGTTAATTCAAGATTGCAAATTAGTGTGTTTACTTTCAATATATTGTTTAAATTCATCAAGTGTGTTTACTTTCAATAAATTGTTTACTTTCAACAAGTGTGCTTACTTTCAATAGAGTGTTTATTTTTAGCCAGAGTGTTTATTTCAATAAATTAGATTATAGAGGGTTTTAATTTTGTAAGTGTGTTTATTTATTGCATAAGCAAATATTTTATAGAATATATTAGATTATATATTTATAAAAGACAAAAAAAACCCAAATTATTTTTTTAAGAAATAAAACTATAAGTCTTGTTGTCGACAACTTTGGATGTTATCCCTAGCTTGAATGACACCAATAAATAAAGTTGATTAAATGAAGGGATTAATGACACCAATCATTTTTGGTAGCATTATCAAGGACCTATAGCTATTATTAAGGTAATCCTTATTGTTATATAGTAAAAAAACTAAAAACATTGAAAAAACCAATAAAAATGATAAAAAATTCAAATTTATGAACTGACCTAGAGACGCTAAAGGAAGGTTCATCTCCAAAGATCTAGAGTTAGGACCAAAGAAGGAAAGAATAAAAGTTTTGACTGAAAGTTATAAAAATATAATAAAAACACTTAAATCACACTTAGATTCATCACTAAAATCAAGATCATCTTCACAAATAAACCCTATAAGAAGACTCGCATTTGGGAAATCTTCTCCTATAGGAAGAATTAAGCTTGAAGATCCTTTGTCTAGAATAGTAGGTCATGGACCTCAATCTTTTTAAGATTAAGAGGAAGAAATAAAGTGGATCTCTAATATAGGTTGGGAAGAAATAGAAACCATGATTGATAACCAAATAAATATAGAAAATATTAAGGAAAATAGAATGTAATTGCAATAATACATAAATTTTTCCTTTCCTATAGTCATAGATCTGGCAGAACAAACCTCTATGAAAAACATTTCACCATCAATTATAGCAACTTTTAAGGGTAAGTCCTTACAAGATCCAGATCAATTCCTATTTGAGTTTAAAGTTTTATGCCAAACTTATGATTACATAACTAACAGTCAGAAACTCAAATTGTTCCCTTTTATGCTTAGGGAGGTAGCCATGATGTGGTTTATGGGCCTTTTAGGTGATTCTATTAATACATGGAAACTACATTTTGTTACATCCTGATTTTTCACTAAGCAAATTTTCTTGATTATCCATGGATTTTACATAGTTGGTAAATTTATTTGGATTATTATTAACTAAGCAATGAGTTATATGTTGTTATGAGACAGTTGAATATTGGTTTGATTTCATGATTTCACTTTTATGAGTTAGTTGTAGTGTATATTCTTACATTATGATCATGTTGATTTGTTATTTTAGTAGTATTTTATGATATACATGTCATGATGTTATGGACTAACTACCTACTTGTCATGAGTTGGATGCAGAAGAGATTCATCTCTCAAATCATGACAGAGGGAGAGCATCATTGGAGAGGGTGATATAGATGGAGATGTTGGGATATGACATAGGAATGGTTAGAACCCTTCACACACCACATTAAATAGTATATATTAGATGAATAGTTGAATGGTTAGTGTTAGAGTATTTTTTATGATTGTTTACATTTAGATAATTTTTTATGCATATGAGTGTGTTAGTTCAATTTAATACCTATAGGTGGAAATAAATCATGTGTGATTGCCTTAAGGATAATACACATAGTTTTAAATATAAAAGTTACCATATAATTATGTTATGTTATTTTAGTCATAATTATTAATGTTTTTACAAGAACATAAATTTGTTTGATTAGTACTTAGTTGCTATGACATCTAGCATAATCTAGATATTGTTTCAAAATAATAGAGTCAATGGTATTAATCTAAAATTAATGATTAATGAGTTAATTATTTACTTTGACACTAAGTGATTATTTATTTATTATTTGGTCATAGTAGTATTAAGTCATTTATTAAAAATAAAAACAGGAAAGAAAACAAAAAATGAGAATAAAATAAATAAAAACCATTATGATATAATTAGTAAATATATTTTTAGGAAAAAAATAAAAGAAAAAAATTATTGAATAAAAAAAGAAAGAAGAGAGAGGTGCAGGATAAAAAGGAGAGGAGAACAGAAAGAGGGGAGAGCTGAGCAAGTGTAAAGAAGGAGGATGGAATGTGAAGAAGAGGCATACAAGATAATAAGAAGGGCATGGATAAGTAATTCAATACTGCATATTTGGATCAGCAAAATGGAAGTCGCGGTCTTCTTCCAAGGTGCCAAATTACCCAAGCATAGGTAGCCTCATTGTTTGGATCCCTTCGCATCATTTAAAAGATATTTTAATAATTTACATGTTAATTAATTTTTTGATCTTCTATCCTCATTGTCAAATACTTAATGTTTATCAATATATTCTGATATACATGTGGATTGTATATAGTTGATCAGAGAAACATCTAGATAATACTAGCTAATCACTTATAATTATAAAATATAATCATTGCATACATGTTATAATTAGTTGTGATCATGATTCCTTGTTATTTAAGTATTGCAATATTTGAGTATCCAAATAGAATATATCTCAATTATGACTTATCCTTAGATCCATTGTAAGTCATATTATTGTATATAGTTGTGCATTCCTTAAATTGCTTAATAATACTTAACATAAGAGGATTATAACTCTGATCGCTATATCATCATGAAATCATATTATAAGGGATTATTATTATATATTACTTATAGGTAAATTATGATTGTTTCTATGATCGATTATAAGTAACAAGTAGATAAAAGTACATGAAATGTATATATTATTAGTTACTTATATATTAATAATATGTGATCTAGATTATAAACAATAAGTAAGAACATCTAGATAATACTTAATTATATAGCTTAGATACATTGATCTGTTATAAACTTAGCTTTAAAAAAAGAGTGGTTTGGTTTAAACTTAGCTTTAAAAAAGAGTGATCTGGTATATTATAAATATACAATCATCTCCACTTAGAGTAGTGATCCTTATTGTACATCAGCTAAAATATGCACACTATAACATAGTGATCCAAAATATATAGTAATTGATTTATTAAATTATACTTATACAAATTAACTTAGTGATATAACTATAGATGGGGAGATCTATGTATCATGCACAATGATCCCTGTATGAACAATAATTTCTAAAGATATAGAGAATTGAATAAAGTTATTACAATGAATATAATAGGTATATACATGGTGGATTTAGTTATTATACAATGAACTTAACAATTAAAAACTAATGATATATTAATATGAATATCATAGGTTAGAAATGTATACATGCAAGAGGCAAGCATAATGATCTTGATTATGTAGGAAAGGACACATATCACCATACATTCTTTGAGATGCTCAAAAAAAAAAAATTGGTGATTATTTTAAATTTGAATCTATAGAATTTTTGATCGAGGTATACAAGTTACCCATAAATCACCTTTATGCAACTTATTTTAGAGGAGATGAAAATTTGGGACTACCCATTGATAGTGAAGCTAGAGATACATGGCTCACTTATCTACCACCTAGTAATGTTCTACCATTTGGTTATAAGGATAAGTTTTGGGAAATGGGTGAAAATGGACCATATGGGCCTTGTTCATAAATCCATTTTAATAGACTAAGAAACTACAATTCATCTTTTTTAGATAATAATAATGATCCTACATGCAAAAAAATTTGGAATATTGCATTCATTTAGTTTAACAGGGCGAGTGATGGATCCCTAAAGCATTTACAAGCAAAACACACTGATATTGGAATGGGATTTAAAAGGCTGACTTTAATTCTTCAAAATAAGATGAGCATTTATGATATAAATATTTTAATGCCTATTGTAGACACCAATATTGTGTCAACCCCCCTCACTTGGCCCCCTTCTAAAACAATAACATTCCTAACCAACACTTGCACACTTTATTAATTTAAAATAAATTACTTATTTTAAATTAATCTCCTCACCACGACACCTCACCATGACACCTCACCTAGACACCTCACCCTAAGACCATTTCTTACCCTATGAGTCACCCTGAGACTAAATCCTCCAAATCCTAACTACCTAAGACCTATTCTCACTCCATCCCAACTCTCTAACTAACTCTTGTTCCTAATAAACCCATCTTTTGACCATTATACAATAGCAAATGCACTTGGCGGATGGAGAAATGAATGTCAGTCAAATGTCAGTCGACACTGGCAAGATCATCGATGTCGATTACATAAGCCTGGCTCTAACCTTGAGTTGCCCCCACCTCTTTGCATATCGACGCGCACACTCTGAGACTAAGCTTCAGAATTTGATTATCACTCCTCTGGCTACAAAAGCTCTGCACAAGTCACTTCAAACATTGGATTGAAAACATTGTAGGACCTATGGATGGATATTTATGGATAATATGTTATCTAAACAACACAATATATTATATATTCATATATAATATATTGTGTTGTTTAGATAACATATTATCCATAAATATCTAAGAGTGATTTATATACTGTGTTGTATATACATAATCAGAATATTAGGATGGCTTTGATTAATTTTAAGAAAAAGGGATCTTTATATGTGGACTATTATAAGAAAATTGTGTGAGTGGCACATATTATAACTAGTTGTCCATTTGGTATGGATAGTCTAATAACTATAATATTATACTCATTAATATTTTGAGAATATTAATATATTATTATAGTGGGTCATCAATGTATTTTATAAATAATAAGATTATAATGATTAATTCTTTGATTAGATTTATAAATGATTGTTAACCTTTTATATACTATATTTATATATCATTTCAGTGCTTATATATGGTACATACTATTATGTACAAGTAATCATATAAAGGAAACATATCTATATATGGACTTAAGTATTCATACTAAAATATGACATATATAGGTGTAATGGGTCATATGCCTATACCTATAGCTAAATGAATGTTAAAATAAATCGTAAAGTTTTTGAGGGACCAAAAACTATAACCATATGAAAAAAAGTCTCCTATAAATGGAATGAGTTGTTTAAATGAAAGATTATGTTATAACTAGTTTATGAGTTATCTGATTTTCTATAAATATTATGACTGGCTTCTTGAAAGTAAGTAGTGTGTACATAAAAATGATGGACTGTATTATTATTGTTTGTACTATGTACTTTAATCTACTTACAGAGATTATATTATGTAGTCTAAATATAGGTTATATCCAATTGGTATAAAGTGTATTTGTCTGCTTATTAATTATGTGATAAATGATATTGTAGAGATTCATTTATACATTTGATGAACTAAATGTATGCATTTTGACTATTCCTATGTTTATCATGTTTTATGCTTATTGGTAGTAAATAATTTATGTGAATTTGTTGGTTATATTTATGAATCTCACATTGTTAATACTGAGTAAGTAGTGAGATATAATTCACTAGCTTACTAGCATCACAATGCCAAATGAAGGTAATCTGATCAAGTGGTGTGTATGAAATTGACTAATCTTAAAAATCAATAAATATTGAAAACTTTGGATAAAGTAATGTTAGTTAGACATTTTCATTTCTTGTGTATGATTTACATGTTTATGCGATATCATGTTAGAACATATTTATTTATGGTACACTACATGTTTTTAGAAATCATATAACACATGATTACTAGCTTGTCTCTTTGGATCCAACACCTTTACTATCTACTCATCTGTGAAAGGAGGTCCATTCCTTGATGGGGGATTATGTGTTGGATTAATGGTTCATCATTGGTGTTTAAAATCACTTGGATTATGATCTCCCTCCCTACAACAGTACTTATTTGGAGACAACACTTGAGATTGTCATAGATATTGAAGTTTGAAAAACTCAAAATTTGTAGAGTTTTGTATCTTGTATCTTGTATGTTATATTTTATTTATTATTATTGATACACTAATATCCCTTGATAAGATCTTGACATTCAATATATGTATAAATACCCTTAAGGTAGGGAAACACCATATAATACTCTTTTAGGAAGGAATAACTCCATAATGTCTCTTCCAGGGGACAACCTCTAATATCCTCTTATAATAGAAGACTCAATGATTACTTGACATCTTTACCATGATAATCATCTCTTATATATAGACATCTATCTAATCCATGGATGGGTAACCTCCTAATCTCAATGTAGGCCAACCATTACCCAATGTACTAATTCCACAAGTTACTTTGTTAGTCTAATATATTGTACCCATATAATTAACTAAGGGGATGTGTGTCATATGTTGGCATCTCCATCAACCCATATACATTAATATGTCATATCCTTAGGTACATAGTATTACTTCCCTCCTTGACATGTTTCATTCTCGAAACATAGAAAGAAACCAAATAATGAGTGTGCTTCAAATCATTTCACACTTGTCTCCAATCTCGATCATCTAGCCATCCATATGTGATCTTGGCAGGTGATAGCTCTACAAGCTTGTTTCCAAATTCCATTGTGCTCCTTTGATTTCATTTATGATCATAATTATAATACTTTGGTGTCCAAGCATAATTATTCCATGTACCATATTCAGTTGTGCTAGTTTGATTCCAACCATGACCATAGTAGGTATTATTCCATGCATAGTCATAGTGATTTCACCATTCATTCCATGTGCCATAGTATTTTTTATTTGGATTCCATGCATATCCATAATGATTTGAAATATTATTTCCTATATAGATAAAATGATTATTGTTATGACACTTCCTCACCTGGTTCCATGATTGTTTCCTCTCATGATGATGTGGGTGTCTATATACCTTTTCCTTATTTTTCTCTTTATTATATGAAGTGTTCATTTCTAGTTGTAGTGCATCTTTATCTATATCATCTTAATCTTCATCATGCTCTTCATCAAATGTTTAAATTTCATCCTCATGATCTATCTAGATTGTTATTGGTGCCTTTTTCACTATGATATCTTGTAAAGTGATCTTCTTTTTCCTATACCGAAACTTCATAAACTTTTTATGAACATTAATATTCATTGTTCCCAAAGTCTCTAACCATGGGTATCTAAGAACTATATCCATATCATCCATATCCAAAGCATAAAAATATGAATGCAAACCATATTTTTCCATAATGATCTTCAAATCTTCAAACATTGAAATATTATTACCATCTACTTGAACCTCCTTGATATTATTTTATTAAACATGTAGATGCTTGGACACATTCATGTTAATGAATTTATACTTGTTGGTAGGGTTTATGGACACAACCACCCTTTTCTTTTGAATGCATCCATGAAATTTAAAAATTAACTCAGATTTCTTTGGAGCTAAATTATTTGAACCCTTCTTCTTCTTCTTCTTTATCATCATTATTTTCTTCCTCTTCTACATCCTCTTTTTCTTTTATATCCCATCGATCTAAGAAGGTTTGTTCCATTGCTTCCCATGAAGAATACTATTGTACAAAGTGCAATTGATTAAACCACCAATGTTATGCAGACATAGACAAAGAAAGAGATAATTCTATTTTCCATTAAAAAAATTTAGTATTATTCTCCTTAAAATTGAGCCACCATTCTCTAGCATCAACATCATCTTCCCATAAATTTTTTTTGCAACTCCATGATCCACAAAAAAATTACGGTTCATGAAACACTAAAATGTCAATAAATCCTACAAAAATTATCCAAAAAGTCCCAAATTTTTATTGTAGCTTCCTCTTATTATATTGGAACCTCGGTCAAAATTTTGTGAAAAAATGTCACAAATTTTGACCTTTAAATTAAATATATGAAAAACCATAAACTGACAAAAAATCACAGAAAATAACTCTAAATTTTTTTAAATTTTTATTGTGCTTCTTGTATATCTTATTACATTTCCAATAAAAATTTCAAATAAAAATTCCTTATATTTAAGAAGATATAGCTAAATTATTATAAACCTAAAATAACAATAACTCCCTTAAAACTAATCAAAAGATCTCAATTTTTTTACTTTGACTTATTTAAAATATTCTCCATATCCAATAAAAAATTTGTGAAAAAATTCGCAACCAATAAAAAGTTATTGATTATTCAAAAAAGCTAGGATTTCACTCCACACAAATTGCCCAAATTGAAGCTCTAATACCACTTGATAAGATCTTGATATTCAATATATGCAGAATACCCTTAAGGTAGGGAAATACCATATAATACTCCTTTAGTAAGGAATAACTCCACAATGTCTCTTCGAGGGGACAACCTCTAATATCCTCTTACAATAGAAGACTCGATGCTTACTTGATATTTTTACCATGATAATCATCTCCTATATATAGACATCTATCTAACCCATGGATGGGTAACCTCATAATCCCAATGTAGGCCGACCATTACCCAATGTACTAATTCCACAAGTTACTCCATTATCCTAATATATTGTACCCATATAACTAACTAAGGGGATGTGTGTCACATATCGACATCTCCATCAATCCATATACATTAATATATCATATTTCTACTATGTACCTAGGGATATGATATATTAATGTATATGGGTTGATGGAGATTCCAACATGTGGCACACATCCCCTTAGTTAGTTATATGGGTACAATATATTAGGATAATGGAGTAATTTATGGAATTATTACATTGGTTAATGGTCGGCCTACATTGAGATTAGGAGGTTACCCATCTATGGGTTAGATAGATGTCTATATATAAGAGATGATTATCATGATAAAAATATCAAGTATGCATTGATTATTCTATTGTAAGAGGATATTGGAGGTTGTCCCCTCGAAGAGACATTGTAGAGTTATTCCTTCCTAAAGGAGCAATATATGGTGTTTCCCTACCTTAAGGGTATTTTTGCATATATTTAATATCAAGATCATATCAAGTGGTATCAGATCTTTGATTTAGGCAATTTGTGTGGAGCGAAACCCTAGTTTTTTGAATCATCAATAAATTTTTATTGGTTATTTTCCACAATTTTTTAAATGGATATGGATAATATTTCAAATAAGTCATAGTAAAAAAATCAAGATTTTTTGATTAGTTTTGAGGTAGTTAATTCTATTTTAGGGTTTCATGAACCCTAATTTTTTTTCTAGATCATGGAGTTGTAAAAAATTTTAGGGGAATATGATGTTGATGCCATAGAATGGTGGCTCATTTTTAAGGATAATAATACTAAGGAATTTTTTTGGAAAACAAAATTATCTATTTCTTTGTTTGGGCCTGCATGACATTGGTGGTCTAATCAATTGAGCTTTTCACAATAATATTCTTCATGGGAAACAATGGAACAACTCTTTATAGATCTATGGGGTGTAAAAGAAAAAGAGGGTGTATAAGAGGAAAAAAATAATGATGATAAAGAAGAAGAAGAAGAAGAAGAAGAAGAAGAAGAAGAAGAAGAAGAAGAGAAGGGTTCAAATAATTTGGCTCCAAAGAAATCTAAGTCAATTTTTTAATTTCATGGATGCATTCAAAAGAAAAAGGTGGTTGTGTCCATAAACTCTACTAGCAAGTATAACTTCATTAACATTAATGTGGCCAAGCATCTACATGTTCAAGCAAATCATATCAAGAAGGTTTAAGTAGATGGTAATAATATTTCAATGTTTGAAGATTTGAAGCTCATTCTGAAAAAATATGTTTTGCATTCCAATTTTTATGATTTAGATATGGATGATATGGATATAGTTCTTGGATATCCATAGTTAGATACATTGGGAACAATGAATATTAATGTTCAGAAAAAGTTCATGAAGTTTTGTTACAAGAAAAATAAGATCACTTTACAAGATATCATACAGAAAAAGGCGCCAATAACAATCCAAGTAAATCATGAGGATGAGATGGAAACAGGTGATGAAGAGCATGATGAAGATTCAGATGATATAGATAAAGACACACTACAAATGAACACTTCATCTACTCAAGAGACAAAGAAGGAAAATGTAGAAGAGGTAGAAGCAAAGGTGGATAAGGTCAAAGTATTAGAAAATGTTGAGGTATATAGACACCCACATCATCACGAGAGGAAACAATCATGGAACTAGGTGAGGAAGTGTCATAACAAAAATAATCTTTTCTATACAAGAAATAAAATTTCCAATCATTATAGATATGCAAGGAATCCAAATAAAAAATACTATGGCACATGGAATGAATGGGGAAATAACTATGACTATGCATGGAATAATACCTACTATGGTCATGGTTGGAATAAGAGTAGTGTAACAGAATATGGTACATAGAATAAAAAAATGAATAATTATGCTTGGACACCAAAGTAGTATAATTATGATCATGAACAAAATCATATAAGCACAATGGAATTTGGAAACAAGCTTGGAGAGCTATCACCTACCAAGATCACATATAGATGGCTAAATGATCAATATTGGAGACAAGTGTGCAATGATTTGAAGCACACTCATTATTTGGTTTCTTCCTATGTTTAGGGGATGAAACATGTCAAGGAGGGAAGTAATGCTTTGTACCTAGGGATATGATATATTAATGTATATGGGTTGATAGAGATGCTGACATGTGGCACACATCCCCTTAGTTAGTTATATGGGTACAATATATTAGGATAATAGAGTAACTTATGGAATTAGTATATTGGGTAATGGTCGACCTACATTGGGATTAGGAGGTTACCCATCCATGGGTTAGATAGATGTCTCTATATAGGAGATGATTATCATTGTAAATATATCAAGTAAGCATTGAGTCTTCTATTGTAAGAGGATATTGGAGGTTGTCCCCTCGAAGAGACATTATAGAGTTATTCCTTCCTAAAGGAGTAATATATGGTGTTTCCCTACCTTAAGGGTATTTTTGCATATATTGAATATCAAGATCTTATCAACTATGTACTTTAATATACTTACAGAGATTAAATTATGTAGTCTAAATATAGGTTATATCCAATTGGTATAAATTGTATTTGTTTTCTTATTAATTATGTGATAAATGATATTGTAGAGATTCATTTATACATTTGATAAACTAAATGTATGCATTTTGATTATTCTTATGTTTATCATGTTTTATGCTTACTGGTAGTAATTAATCTATTTGAATTTGTTGGTTATATTTATGTTAACAAAATCTCACATTGTTAATACTAAGTAAGTATTGAGACATAATTCACTAGCTTACTATCATCACAATGCCAAATGAAGGTAATCTGATCAAGTGATGTGTATGAAATTGACTAATCCTAGAAATCAATAAATATTGAAAACTTTGGACAAAGTAATGTTAGTTAGACATTTTTATTTCTTGTGTATGATTTACATGTTTATGCGATATCATGTTATAACATATTTATTTATGGTACACTACATGTTTTTAGAAATCATATAACACATGATTACTAGCTTGTCTCTTTGGATCCAACACCTTTACTATCTACTCATCTGTGAAAGGAGGTCCATTCCTTGATGGGGGATTATGTGTTGGACTAATGGTTCATGATTGGTGTGTAAAATCACTTGGATTATGATCTCCCTACCTATAACAATACTTATTTAGAGACAACACTTGAGATTGTCATAGTTATTGAAGTTTGAGAAACTCAAAATTTGTAGAGTTTTGTATCTTGTATCTTATATATTATATTGTATTTATTATTATTGATACATTATTATGATGAAATGTAATTATTAATTATTATACCATGACAATAGTGGTTGTATGTTTGTACCAGCTATGGTTGGACATCTGTAACTACTTTTTATATTCAATTATGACATGTTTCATATGTTGATAGTGATCAGTGACATATAGATATCACATTCTTATTTTTGGTTATCATACTTAAAGTTTTTAATATGGATCACTAATTATATTCTTATAGTGAAGTCTAATAAAATAATATGTTTTTTAAATTAAAAAAAACACATATTTATAAGTGGATCCTAGTGGGGATGTTACACATTTCTTGATAAGTATCAAGATTATTGTAGAGTAAGAGATAGTAAGGAGGATTTATTCAAGATCAAACATAATTAAGAGGAAAGTATAGAATATTATTTAGATAGATTCACATTTTCCCACAAAAATAGTGCTTATCTGTTAGGACCCGGGAAGCACAATTGATTACCTTTATATAAGCAACTAAATGCGGAATTTAACCAAAAGTAACAAATAACTAGAATTCAGAAACAACACAGAATATGAGAGATAATACCCAATTGTATTAATACTCTTCCAAAAGGAAATACAACAAAGAAGATGCCACAGTATTCTTCCTTACACTCCTCTAGGGCTCCCACACCTCTAGGGCATAAATAGTAAATCTCTTCAAGAGTTCTCTCTCACTTGCATAATTACAAGCAAACAATCAACTCAATAACTGAGTTGTTGTTTCAACCAGTCAGTATCACTATTGCCAGTACCACTGAGTATACACACATACTCAACCAAGTACACAACACACTCCAAGTAGATCTCCCATGAACTTGCAACAACCTACAAATCAAACCGATCTTACTTACACATGTAGATCTCTCTACACCCTGAAGAACCCTTGTCCTTGCCTCACCAACTCCTTATGATTCTCCATACCAGTACCCTGGTGGATCTTCTACCAGATCTTCCTATCCTGTAGATCTACTTAATCATACACACTCGGCACCCCTATGGAATTAGGATGAGCTACCCTTGCTCTCTTCACACTGAAGGAGTTAACCAAGCTCTCTCAAACTAGCACACTTTACAATACATCCCATGAGTCTATTATATAGATCCCATGCAAACAATAATTAGACATCCAATTAAAATAATTATATCCATAGCTCAAGACTAAAATTATCCTTTAACATGCAAACAACTAGTTTGTTAACAAACTATTCGTGAACTAGCAATTTTGGAACCGCACAGGTGATCGACGTCGGTCCCTGTCTGGCTAGAGATGACTGACGCCGGTCGATACCTGACTGATGTCAGTTACTCTACTCATTGGATATGACCAACTTTAGTTGATCAGACTAACATTGGTTGCTCTACAACTCAGCAACCTCCTCCATGTTTGCATCAGTGAAGCTTTTATCTTCATAACCTAACAATCTCCCACTTGGAGATAAATAGTTGCACTTGTACTTGTACACTATCTAATCTATTTTCTGGCTTGTATCCCTCTTCAAGATCAATTTTGAAGACCAACCACCACACATCTTGTGGTGCACCACATGTCATCCAAGTAACCTGCCACATCCGTATCTACATACCCATGTAGAGAAGTCCCTGACCTTGCATAGCATGAATCCCTATTGCTAGTCCTTCTCAAATACCTGAGAACCCACTGAACTGCCCTCCAGTGCTTCTTTCCCAAATTGGCTAAAAACTTGCTGACAACACCCACTACTAGGGTAATATTAGGGAGTACACATGTACTCAACCTCATCATATGATTGGGGACCCTATTTTGTGAACTATCCATCCATAGGTGCACTTGCCATTCTGCATCCTGCACTACCTTCACACAATCATCCTGAGACAACATCAACCTGTGATCTTTCCTGTCTCTAGAAATACTCATGCCAAAGAATTTTGCTGCTCCCAAATTCTTCATGACATACCACTGAACTAACTTTACCCTTAGCTCAGCAAAACCCTGCATGTGTGACCCCACTACATATAGTAATAAGATAATGTCGCGACCATCATCCAACTTGGTAAAGAAACCATAATGGTTATAATGACATTGACTAAAGCCATGCTTTGTCATCCACCTATCAAACTTGTACCACTATCCTACAACTTTTTCAAGACCATATAACCTAGCCTTTCATCTCACGTGTCCATTCCCTCTCTTCTTTAACCAAAGAATCCATTCGTCTCTCAGTGTTTTCATCCTGGCTGGCAACTCTACCAAATCTCTCATTTGGTTCTTCTCCAAAGAATTCATGCCATGCTCCCACTATTTCCTAGATCCTACCTGCTCTATAGTGAGCAACAAATATAAAGAAGGAGAATAACAAATTTGAGGCTTACTTACCCTTTCAGTCCTCCATATGGGTGTTTGAGACTCCTTGATAGCTTATTGTCTGCCCAAAATCTGTTCCAGTGACCGATGCCAGTCACCACCTTGTCTGCATCTGACTGACATCAGTTCCATGTGACTGACCTGACTACCGACACTAGTTTCCTGACCGACATCAGTCACCACCTACCCGACACCATTGATTATGTCTGTTTGCACATGACTGACATTGACACCTACGTATTCGATGTTGGTTACCCCTAACTGATGTCAGTTCCTATGTTTTCTTATGAGTGATGACTTTTTACTCGTGAGCTTACTTTAAATCAAAACCCTGTCTAAACTACCCTACTCAAAAGTATTCAGCCCCATCCGCTAATCTCTATCCATCATCTACTCCATGAACACCAAGGCTTTCCAGTTCTTAAGTTTGTCATATACATCAGACTTTTTTTTCCTGTAATAAATCCAATCCTTTCTTGTAGCATCCCACTGCTCACAGAAACCTCAGTCTATGATCTCTAAAGTTAAACTCTTACCATTTGACTTAAGAACATCCATTCCCTTCTTGCTTATGTGACCAAGCCTACAAAGCCACATCTTTACAATAGAAGTGGAATCAGTAATACAAGTAGGTAGATAAAGAGTACCTACTTTCTTACCACATGCTAATTCAAGTGCATCCACTGTGAGAGTTTTTTTGCATCTCTTATCACCCAACTTTCCTATAGAAATTAGCTGCATCTTCAAGACTAGGACCTTTATGACCTCCTTCAACACCCATGTGTTGGCCATCTACAATTTCAGCCGCACTTCCCCTTTGCCAATACTTTGACAAGGCTCACCAACCGCTAAATAAATCTTTCCAAAGTCTCCACGGACCTTAACATGGAAAAATACTCTATTTGGGGCTGCATGGAAAGAGGCAACCAAATTTATAAACCAAGATTCTAATTTATCCAAGGAACATATAAGAGCAATCAGTGCAATAATCCATGTAATAATACCCGCTTCTTTATTTCCTTCATGCTGATCTGCTACCAACCAACAATCTTTCTTTTCCTGCTCTTTCTTTCCATAACTCCGTAATTGATCATTCATGCCTTTGAATTCCTCCATTCTTAGCTTACTTTCTTCTGCCATTGCTATACTCCCACTCAATTAGAAACCCCTGAGAGTGACCTATAATCAAACACAAACTTGCTCCCTACAACCTTAGCTCTGATACCACTTTGTTAAGACCCAGGAAACACAATTGATTACCTTTGTATAAGCAACTAAATGCAAAATTTAACCAAAAGTAACAAGTAACTAGAATTCAAAAACAACACAGAATATGAGACAATAACCAATTGTATTAATACTCTTCTAAAAGGAAATATAACAAATAAGATGCCACAGTCTTCTTCCTTACACTCCTCTAGGGCTCCCACACCTCTAAGGCATAAATAGTAAATATCTTCAATAATTCTCTCTCACTTGCACAATTACAAACAAACAATCAACTCAATAACTGAGTTGTTGTTTCAACCAGTTAGTATCACTATTGCCAGTACCACCGAGTATACACACATACTTAACCGAGTACACAACACACTCTAAGTAGATCTCCCATGAACTTGCAACAACCTACAAATCAAATTGATCTTACTTACACATGTAGATCTCTCTACACCCTGAAGAACCCTTGTCCTTACCTCACCAAGTCCTTATGATTCTCCATACCAGTACCCTGGTGGATCTTCTACCAGATCTTACTATCCTGTAGATCTACCTGATCATACACACTCGACACCCCTATGGAACTAGGAGGAGCTACCCTTGCTCTCTTCACACTGAAGGAGCTAACCAAGCTCTCTCAAACTAGCACACTTTACAATACAGCCCATGAGTCTATTATATAGATCCCATGCAAACAATAATTAGACATCCAATTACAATAATTAGATCCACAGCTCAAAACTAAAATTAGCTTTTAACATGCAAACAACCGGTTCGTTAACAAATTGTTCATGAACTAGTAGTTCTGGAACCGCACAAGCGATCGATGTCGGTCCCTGTCTGGCTGGAGATGACCGACGTTGGCTGATACCTGACTGATTTTGGTTGCTCTGCTCACTGGATATGACTGATGTCAGTTGATCAGACTGACATCGGTTGCTTTGCAACTCAGCAACCTCTCAACAACCTCTTCCATGTTTACATCAGTGAAGCTTTTAGCTCCACAACCTAACATTATCCACTTACAAAAGTAGTAAAAATAGTCTTTCTTAAAGGACTAGATGATGAATCCATAGATGCTTAAACCTGATGCCTAAAGGAGATATTTTCAAATTAACATTCCATCATATTTTAGATCTATGTACTAGTTATTCTAGATTGAAACCAAACATCAAGAAATAAAAATTAGGCAAATCTAATGAAGTTAATTTATTAATGGAGGAATTTTCTAATTTAAAAACTGACATTTTGGTCTAGTTAAATATTGCATTAGATGTTCTTCAATCCAAAGCTAATTCCACCATAAAACCCTTAGCCATCTATTATCCAAAACCTAAGTTAAAACATACTCTCAGAGATTATTCTTTAGATGAAACATAAATATGTGGGATATGTGATAGTAAAGATCATAACACAAACCATTGTTACCATCTTTATATTTTGAAAAATTAATTAAAACAAAATACAAAACCTATAAAATATATGAATTATGTCCAAAGATAAAATCTATTTCCATAAAACTAGAACCAAGATTAGTTCAGTCCAAGAAATCTCATTAATCCATGGATGACACCCTTGATTACTGAGGCACCTCAACCTCTGCGTGGACAAGTACACCCACAATGGGCCAATCAAGAATGGATGATGCTTCAACCTTGGATGATGCCTCAATAACCATGGATACCCCAACCACAATCACAATACTGGGGAAATACATAATGGAATGTTAATCCATAATTTAATCCTCAAAGAATATCTCCACCACATCAAGTATTTATGGCACCTCTTACATCTCAACTTACAGAACAAGTTAATTATCCCTAATTACCTACTCAACTGGTGGCTAACCCAAAGAATAAACCATCAGCCCTTATCTATGTAAATGAACAAAGAGAACCATGAATGTAGGAGCTATTAAATTTTTAAATATTCAATTTAGATTAAGCAAAATAATTCAATATCCTCTTATTACTACCCAATGAAAAAAATAAAAATAAACACACCTCAACCCAGAGTCAAAAAAGAAGAATCCAAATAAATGTTAGAAAAGATAGAGGAACTCATTACTAATCCTCCACCTATTATTTTTTTTTGATAGATTAAAAGAAATTAAAACCATGCAAGAACATGATTTGATTCAAGAATTAAGAAAATTAAACATTGAATTACCCTTGTTATAATCCATCAAAGATATTTTCGAATTAAATAGAGTCATTAAAATCTTGTGTGTCAAGACACCTGAAAGAAAGAAACAATACCCAAGGACCATATATGTAGATGGTAAACTAGCTGATCTTTTTGTGAAAAAACTACTACTACCCAAATATGTAAATCTAGGTAGTCCAGTCATAATAATTACCATAGGGAAGAAATAAATACCCAATATTTTGGTATATTTTGGTGTAATAATCAATGTAATAAAAACTAAAATTCTCCAAACATTGTCCCTTATGGGGATGCAACCTACGTCCACAATTCTCCAAATGGATGATCAGTCAGTTGTTAAACCAAAAGGTACTATAAAATATGTAGTTATAATAATTGATCTATGGGAATTTTCAGTAGATTTTATGGTGTTGCAACTTAAAACCAAGAAGTTAAGATACCCCCTTATTTTAGGAAGACATTGGTTAGCTAATGTATTAGTATTAATTAATTATATATCAAGGGATATGACTATTTAAAATGGTCTAAAATTAAAATTAATATCTTGATATCCCCCTACAAAACCCTCATTGGATTACACTTAAACACTTTGGGTAGATAAACCATAAAAACACGAACAATTTTTTGTCCTTGGCCATGATAATAGTATAAAGACACATGCAATAAATAACTAATGAATTAGCACAAGATCTAGAAATATCCACTAACCTCATGAGTCTAGCTATGTACTCTATCATTGTATCTACTACAGACTCTATCAGTCTATCCACTATGGACTTTGTTAGTCTATATGCTACAATCTTTACAAGTCTATATGCTATGGACTTTATCAGTCTATCTGCTATGAAATCTTTTTGAGTCTTGGCTATAGACTCTGCCAATCCATCAGTTATGGATTCCACTAGACTTGTTACTAAAGACTCAATTTTTAAACATTCAACATATGACCACAGACCATTGCAAGAAAAAATTTAGAATTTGGTAGAAGATAAACCAACTAATTTTTTAACTTCATTTCATTATCCATTAGATAGAATCATTCCTCCAAGAGATGTATTTGTAAAAATTTAACTACATTTCAATTTTTAGTACCACATCCATGTCCTCTTAATTCTTAGGTGAGAGAATATAAATAAGTAGAATCTATCCATCCCGACACTAAATAGGTTATGGTATATCTAGGAAAAACATTAAATATAAATAGTTAGTTATCTCATGATCAAAAATTGAAAGTTTTTGATGTCTTATAAAAACACACCAAAGCATTTACTTTGTATTATATAGATATGAGAGTAATTTATCCAAGTGTTTGTACCCATCACATTTACACAAGCCAGAACAAACCAATTAGACAACCACAAAGATAGATAAATCTAGCACTAAGGGATATAGTAAAGACTAAAATTAAGAAATTATTGGATGTGGGATTCATTTATCATATTTTAGATATCTAATGGGTTTTTTCATTGGTAATTGTACCCAAAAAATGGGAAATGGAGAGTGTGTAGATTACCAAGAACTAAACAAATCCACTATGAGGGATTATTTTCCTCTTCCTTTTATTAATCAAGTTCTTGATAATCTAGCCAGAAAGAAATACTTTTCCATCTTAGACAGATTTAGTATGTAGAATTAGATCTTAATGGTAGTTGAGGATCAAGATAGAACCACCTTTACCTTCCCATGGAGTACATTTGTTTATAGAGTCTTACCCTTTGGTCTTTGTAATGCCCTAGCTACTTTTCAACAAATAGTTTTAACTCTATTCTCAAATTTGAATAATTATTGTGTGGAATTATACATGAATGACTTCACTACTCATGAAGATACATTATAAGAGGCCTTACACAATCTTTAAAAGGTCTTAACTAGATGTGAAGAACCCCATCTATCACTAAGCCATGAAAAATGATTGATGATGATGGATCACAACATAGTACTAAGACATCACATTTATACTAAGGGAATCCAAGTGGATCCTAATAAAATTGAAATAATTTCCAACATTAATGTCTCACAGAATCAAATTGATATGAAGAGTTTCTTAGGTCATGTTGGTTTTTATAGACATTTTATAGAAGACTTTAGTAAAATTGGTGCTCCTATGTTTTCTTTTTTGGCAAAGGATAGTGAATTTATGTGGAGTGATAATTTTCAAAAATCCTTTGAAGCCATTAAATAAAAATTGAGTTCTACACCAATGTTAAGAGGACCCAATTGGAAAAAACCCTTTCACATTTACACTGATGCTTCTAATTATACAATAGGGACATTTTTATGATAAATATATGAGAATGATTATAAATATGAAATTTATTATATCAACAAAAATCTCCCACCAACTAAAAGGTATTATACAACCACAAAAAATAATTCATTTATGTAATTTATGCTATCAACAAATTTAGACACTATATTACAAGTTATAAGGTCTTCATATACAAAGATCATTCATCTATAAGGTATCTAATGAATAAATCTATAGTAGGAGGAAGAATTATAAGATGGTCATTAATTTTGTAGGAATTTTATATAAGCATCATTCATAAACCAAGAAAATTTAATGTCATTGTAAAATTTTTATTTATAATAAACAATGCAGGGAATGAAAAAGTAGTCGAAGATAACTTTCTAGATAAACAACTATTTATTGTTTTAGCAAAATTTCCATGGTTTGATGATATATCCAAATATTTGGCCATAAGGAAGTTTCTTTCTCATTTTACTTGAAAATAAAGAAAATGTTTAATTAAATAAATTTCTTCGTTTAGGTGGATTAACAACATGTTATTTAAGTATGGACCTAATCATGTGTTTCTCAAGTGTACCATCATATATAGTTTTCTAGTGTCTAAAATTTGAATTATTAGAATTTTCTAGTTATTTATCTCTTGAAAAAATTAATAATAGAGTACTTCTATTGAGAACAAACTTGGGACCTATCATAGATTTAGGATACTCTTTTGCCTTTGGTTTAAAAACATCTCTATTATTCTTTGAAGCTTTAATATTTTAATTATGATCCTAGGTGAATATTTCACATGAATAACTATTCATATCCTTAACACATTATTCATAATCATCACATTTTGGTTCATACTTCAAATAACCCATAGTGGAGTCACCATCAGGTTCCTAAATCTCAGGATCAGAGATGCCCAAAACACCTTCTTTAGGTGGTTCTTCTATTGTGTATATCTAAAACATTCTTTCCTTTTTTGGGTAATTTGAACCATTGTGATCATTGATGGCATGAAAAACACAAGATTAATTAATAATTGTTGGATCTATTTTAATAACAAGTTGAGGAGTTGGAGAAGGCAATATAGGTTAGAAATTACCATGATATGGAACAAAAGGCATCCTAGGTATATCTTTATATGGAGCATTTTGAGATTGAGGATTCTATTTCTTCAAAGCCAAAATATTATTTGCTAATTTTTGAATAAAATTTAGCTTTATATTCCTCAATTTTGAGATTGAGGAATATAGGTCAGCTAAATTTTACTCTTTGGTTTTGGAGGATTTTTTCTTCATCTTTCCATCCATGATCATACCATCTCCAATTTTAGTGGCTTAGGTTTATTCATTATCCAGTATCACTGAATTATTTATCCATAAGAAAAAACTCACTTTGGGTACTTGGGCATTGAAAAAGAAACATTTTTGATTCTCTACTATGGGCATTACACTACAAGGATTTTATACACCAACTTGTTGAAGGGCGCTATGAAATCCCTTATAAGTTCTGTTATCAATCTAAATTACACCCTTAATAAAAATTTTCAATCCTTCTTACTTAGATGATAGCATGGAGACACCTATAAGATGTGTGTGACCTAATTCTTGAGGTGAATCTCTAGATTAAGTCTAGATCCCTTGATGTATCACCTAAAACTACTACTAAACTTATTGCTTGTAAGGAAAAGAGAGAAAATAATGTAAAACTTACATAGGGTGATGCACCAATAATGTGATTCCTTTACTTGACTAAACATACACTATTTGAAGCAAAGAAAGATATAGTCCTTACACAACCTAAAACCTTGATAAGATTCTTGCATAAGTATTTCATTGAGAGGTTAAAGAATGCATGAGAACACCTAAGAGGGAAAAAATTGATATTATAGAGATAAAATTGATGTAGTTCCACTTCCAACTCTTGCATACATTGAGAAAAGAACACTAAAAATTACGTGTAACAACTATCTTCTCTGAACAATGGTGAGCAACTATGGATAACAAGTTAGGAAAGATGAATCATTCACTAGACAAGCTCAACACAATTGAATGAATTGACACATCACACAACATATAGGTACACAAAATCAACTTTAATTATTTCTTCAAGAGGGTTTTAAGTACCAAAATGGTCATGGTTTCACCATAACAAATAGAGGTCCCTTTTAGAATCAACTTTCAATGCATATATAGAAAAATATGGGTGAAGAGATAGAGGTAGGCATAGAGATTCCAATAATGGCTGCCATACAATCATAGAATCAGTTATAACTCCTAAAAATGGACAATAATTATCTCAAGTAACTCTTTTACACAAGTGTCACACTTATTTTGATGAAATTCTTTGAGATGCATCATAGGAGCTCTTCACTGCCTTGGATGACTTATCACTCTTTCTCATAAAATTGACTTCTTTTGATTGAAGGGTTACACCTTGCATACTACCTCCACCACAATACTATATCTTCTTAACACCACATTAGATCATATGAAAGTCCTCAAACTGATGTAATAGGTCTAAAATTATTAGGAACCTATGCCCTACCCTTTTATTTTTATTATTGGTCTATTAGTCGCTATGGATGCATATGATTTTAAGTCATCACTTGATCATATTTGAATTATCCCACATATATGGGAAGTAGTAGTTTTTAGAATAGATTTATTATTCAAATAAGTGTTGAGGCCCAATGAAGGCATCTATGAATATTATTATATTGAGCTATCTCAAAGGAGGTTCCCCCTCAAAGTGGATTATGATCTAAAGGTTATTTTGGGTTATTTTCCAAAGTTTATTTCATTATTCATTTATTTTCTATAGTTCATAAATTTGTACAGAAGGATCATCACATCTAGTATTAAAGAACTTTCTTAGCATACAAGTGAATTTTGGAGATTTTGTTTTTAGCAATGGCTTTTGAGTAGTTGTGCCATTTAAAAAAATATTTTTCCTTGCCTTTGTTTCTACATATTGATTATAGGTTTAGATAAGGGTAAATACCCTTCTACATAACTATGGGAAGTACTTGGGCATAAGCTATAAAATGCATTTTAAGGAGTGCCACAGGAACCTCAAAGTAGCAAACCCATTGAGAGGATATTTTGGAGAAGAAAAATGTCCCCATCCTAAATAACTAGTTTTTACTTGTGAGGTAAACCAAGAGTTATCGCTTAGGGGTAAATCCATGACTAGAACTTTTCTAGATAGTGTTACTCATTAAAACAACATTGGTGGCTAGAGAGACTCCTTAAAACCCTTAGGTATCCAATTAGACTTGGGGACCATATCCAACACAATAATTTTAGAAGACCAAAAATAGAGTGATCAAAGTTGAGAATAATTGGTAACCATGCATTTATAACCTAGATTTTGGTAGGAGCAACCAAATTCAGTCAATTTTCCAAAAAAAAAGAGTTATTTTTTTTTTCACCATTATTTCCCTTTATAGTTTTTTTGACTCTCAAAATTTCCTAAAACACCTAAAATTCCATTTTAAACTTTTTTTCCTTGAGGGTATATATTCAAATTCCACTTCTATTAGCCAAAAATCTCAATTTTTGAGTTTATTGGCTTTTGCCATAACTTCTTTAGTTTTTTCCCTCTTAATTCAAAAATTTCACATAATGTTCCTTTCCATTTTATGATCCTTTATCCATCTTGGAAAAGATTTATATATTTTCCATTATGATTCTAAAATTTCCATTGCCTTCATCAATCCTAACTAGGAGGTGCCAAAAAATTAGTAAAAGTACATTTACCCCTTCTGATTGAGCCCAAATTAAAAAATTTCCTTACTAACCATATCTTAGAATGAATTTTTTAATCCCTTACCCAAAAAAATAGTTATGGTAGCCACCCATGCAAAAATAAAATATCATTGAGGAATAAATCACAACATTAAAAACCCAGGTCACTGAGTTAACTAATATGATGCATGGACTGAATCAACATAATAGGATTTTACTCAACAAATTGCATAAGGAGTCTTCTTTAGAGAATATTTTCTCTTCTCCCCACACATAATGTGGGCCCAAGATAAAATTTCCAAGGTTCAATGGTACAAATCCTACATGATGGATATATCGAGCTAAGCAATTCTTCAACCTTCATAATACTTATTCTATCAACAAAATCCTAATTAGTTCCTTCCACTTGGATCAAGAAGCACTCTAATGGTACCATGGTATCTCTATTTGAATGATAAAACTAATTGGAAAACCTTTTAATCCTTACGTATAAGTTTTGGTACCTCACCATTCAATTACTTTACAAGAGCTATCACCAAACTTCACCAGATAGGCACTATTCATGATTATCAAATTGATTTGAGAAACTAGCTAATCAAATTGAAGATTTATCAGATGACTTATTCAAGAGTTATTTTATTAGTGGCTTAAAAAATACAATCCACTCAAAGTTGAATTTTTTTTTACACAACAACATGATGGATACCTTGGGTCTATGTAATTTAGCATAAGATAAAATCTTAGCATAGCATTGACCTCCCACTTTCCCACCTATAAAGAACATAGTGGACTAACAGCTAACCACAAGCACATCTATCATGCACCTTACTGAGGTAGAGATGTGGGATCATAAGGAGAAATGATTATGTTATAATTTTGATTAAAAATGGGTTAAGGGTCATAGGTGTGTCACACAAAATCTCTACTTTCTAGATGTTGAATCATTGTTAGAGCATGAGAATGAGCCTCCTATCTAAGAATTATATGATTCTCAAGTAGAATAAATCCCCTCAGAGAATTCAATGGCTCAAGAGACTTAACCTAAGATCTCTCTACATGAAATAATAGGTGTTACCACCCCTTAAACCATGAAGGTTAATGGGTTATTTATTAATATCCCTCTCACAATCCTCATTGACTCTGGCAACACTCATAATTCATCGATCCCCACATTATTAAGCATGTAAACTAATTTATACGCCCTTGTTCTAGATTCAAAGTCATGATTGATAATGGGGGAACATTTCCATATAAATAGAAGTGTTAAAATGTGTGTATCATGATAGATTATTACAATCTTCACTCATATATGTTTTTCCTACCCTTAGGAGGATGTGATTTGGTCTTAAGGGTGGAGTGGCTCTACACATTGGGACCTATTCTATAGGACTTATCTAATCTTTAGATGCAATTCACATATAGTGGACAAAAGCACACCTTAAAAGGGCTATTTCCTAGATATGCTCACATCAATAGTTCCCATCATATGGAAAAATGTCTAAAAAAAGGTTCACATGGGATCATTGCCTAGCTGTACTCCATCCAACTTTAGCTCCATGTTGCTACTAATTACCTTATTGATTTACAAGCCATCCTCGACAAGCATCTAACTATTTTTATAGATCTAATGGTTTTGAACCCTTCACATCATAAATATCATTATATTTATCTCCTTTTAGGAAGTATCCCACCCAACATATATCCATACCATTATACCCATTTACAAAAGACTAAGATGAAGTAGCTTGTATGAGAAGTCCTCATGTCTAGAGTCATTCTCCCCAACACTAGCCCATATTTCTCCCAAGTGCTTATTGTCCACAAAAAGGATGGGTCATGGTGAATTTTCATTGACTTTCATTCCCTTAACCACCTCACTATCAAATATAAACTCCCAATTTTGATCATCGATGAGCTTCTTGTTGAGATCCATGGGGTAAACAATTTATCTAAATTGGATCTTCATTCAATATATCGTCAGATCCATGTGCATGATGATGAAATTTTGAAGATATCCTTCCATGATCATGATGATCACTATGAATTCTTGGTCATGCCATTTAGACTTACAAATTCCCCTTCAACATTTCAAGTACTAATGATTAAAATATTTTGGCCTTTCCTCCATCAATTTGCTTTGTTTTTATTTGATGATATTTTGATCTACAACCACACATATGCCAAACATATCCAACATATTGATAGGGTATTACAACTTCTAGCAGACAATCAATTATGTGTCAATCATTCCAAGTGTTCTTTTGGTTAAAAAGAATTTGAATATCTCAGGCACATTATTTTAGCTAATGGGGTCCACATGGATCCAAAAAACTTAATGTCATGAAGCATTAACCTTGGCCAAAAACCCTCAATATCCTTTGTGTATTATTAGGTATTATAATATAATACCATAAGTTTATCAAGTATTACAAAAATATCATGGCTCTCTTGAATTATTTATTGAATAAGGATGAATTTACATGGGATGCCACAACTGACTAGGCATCTATGGCATTCAAATAGACTATGTGTAACACACCTATTTTGGCCATTTTGGACTTCACCAAAAAATTCACCATCAGAAGTGATGCATGTGACAATAGCCTGGGTGTTTTTATTCTCCAAGAGGGTCATCCCATTACTTTCACTAGAAAATCCCTTTCTGGATGAAATTTGGATTTGTCTACATAAGAAAAGGAAATAATGGAAATTTTGCATGTAATAAAAAAATGGTGGCCATACTTAAGTTACTTAGGATTTTTTTTGCATCAAAACTAATCACAAAAGTTTGAAATATTTCCTAGAATAATGGGTCTCATCATCAACACCACATAAATGGGTCAGAAAACTCATGGGCTATTATAATGATATCACTTACAAGAAGGGTAAAGATAATGTCATGGCATATGTTTTCTCAAGCACATTTGAGGACCAAACTTCCCTTTCTACCATCTCTATGCCCATTCCAAATTTATTAGAATTTATACACTAAGGGTATGCAAATGATCCCTCCTTACACCACCTCATTCAATAATTATCCACTAACCCCTCAACAGTACTACATTATTCATGGGAAGGTACTTATCTATGATACAAGGGAATTTTGTTGCTTCCACATATCACAGACCTTTACCAAGTTATATTATATTAAATCCATGCTTATTCATTAATAGGTCACTCAAGATTTCTCAAAACATATGAGCAAGTACATTAAAACTTATTTTAGAAGGGATGAAAGGGGAAATTAAATATATGGTGGTCGAATATGATACCTTATAATGAAAAAAAGGTGAAACAATAATAATTATTGGTTTGATCAAGCCCTTGCCCATTCTTATTATGATGCAGATAAATATTTCTATGGATTTCATTAAGGGCTCCCTAAATTTGGAAGAAAAATAGTGATCCTAGTCATGGTAGACCACCTCTCCAGATATAGTAATTTTTGTGCCCTCAACCATTCTTATATAACCTCCATGGTCTCACAAGTTTTCTTAGATCATATCTTCCATATTCATGTCATCACTTCTTTAATCATCTCCGATCATGATGAAACTTTCACCAATCATTTTTAGATGGAGTTATTTTGATTCACAAGCACATAATTGAAGGTGAGCTTTGGGTATCACCCCCAAATAGATAGCTAGAAAAAAATTATCAACAAAATGTTTGGAAACATTCCTTAATTACTTTGCTTTGGAACAATGAAAATAATGGGGAAAGTGGCTTCTCCTTGCATAATGGTGGTACAATACTTCATACCAAACTTTTATTAACATGACTCCATATGAAGTAGTTTATAGTTAAACACCCCCAACACTTCTCTCATATACCCATGATAGTTCACTAATTTAGGAAATAAACACTACTCTCTGACATTGGGATTAGATTCTCAACACCCTATGGGGAAATCTCCATCTAGCATAGAATTGAATGACGTAACACACTGATGAGCACTACTCTGAGCACACATTTCAACATGATGATATGGTTTTTCTTCCTCTATAGCCATACAATAAATCATATCTAAAATTAAAAGGGTGTAATAATATTTATTTGAAGTTTTATGGGCCATATAAGGTTCTCTAATATATTGGGTTTGTTTCTTACAAGTTGGAGATTCCACCTTCCTCCCATGTTCACCCAGTCTTTCATGTCACCTATTTGAAAAAATTTCTTAGAACCACCATTAGAGTGAAAATATATTTACCAAATATTGATAATGAAGGATCCATATTCTCAAAGTAAAAGTAGTCCTATATAGGCACACCCACTAACTTCACTCCTACTCAATCATATAAGTCTTAATCCAGTGGCACTACATGTAACCAAAATATGTAACATGGGAACCAATATTCCAAATTTAACAACTATTCCTACATCTAAATATTTAAGGAAAAATATTTTTATAAGGGTGATGGGATGTTAGGAACATGTGTCTTAACCTTCTCTTTGCATTATTAGTGTATTAATCACTATGGATACATATGCTTTGTAAGTCATCCCTTAAGCATCTGATCACTTTGTCATCTTGCCAAATACATAATGAAAACCTAAAACTTGGTGAATTCACAAGATTTGGGAATATAAGATGCCTAATTAGTATTTTAAAATCATTTTCATGTTGGCACAGACCTCCATGCAAGTTTTAAGCTCTCTAATCCACCTAAAACTCCCAAACATGCCCAATTTGGTCTTTTTAGGCCTCAAGAAGCCCTACATTGGCTTAGGGGGTCACAAATGAGTTATAAGGCTCACATAGATATGTTATTGGGTTAATTTTATATGTTTTAATTGGGAAAACTTTTGGTAATTCTTTCTAAACTATCTATTTGCTTCCTTATAGGGGAGTATAGACTTGTGTTTTAAATTTTATCTCTTATCATGAATTATATGGAAACCAAGTAGATTTTTTTTTAATGTTTATACCAAACTTAAATCAAAATTTCATGAGCTTTGGAGCTTTAAAAATCAATCTATGACCTTTTTAGTGTTGCCTCACCTAGCATTTTCTTCATTTTTGCATGACTATATGTCTGTATTTTGGCATTTTATTGAGTTATGTGAGGTCTAAAGACCTTTTTATTTCTTTTTTACCTAGATTATCTTATTTAATCATTAAAAATATTGTATAAATTAAATTAATTACATAAAACTCAAAAAACACCTTTTTTGACTGCAACACTTTCATTCTTAAAACCTTGCAACCTGAACCTACACATTTCACCATTATTTGCATTACACATTTGATTAAATAAGGTGTAGGAGGGTTATTTAAGACCTTTAATAGCTCACAAAAATTTAAAATTTCATGGATGGATTCATAAATGCACTCAAACAATATAAAACTATGAGGTTATGGTTTTGGAGGGGTTTAAGGAGTTGTAAACACTCTTTGTGATTGTTCATAAAAGAGGGTTCTTAAATATCTGAACCAATGCCACAATTTGGAAGTAAATTAGGGTCCCCTCCTTACCATAATATATTTGGTCCTATATTTATCTCTCCACCATGATCTAATGCAAAATTATTTGGCCTTCTTGAGTTTGTGAATGACCTAATGGAGAATTTGATTGCTTTTTGCTTGTTTGGACCTGTAGCTTATTTGTGAGAATGGTCTGAAACTTGGGGAAGTTGAAGTAGGTTTTGGAGAAGATATATCACTCTTTTTTCAATTTTTCTTGGCTAAAGGTATCTAAAGAAACACAAAACCTTGTATGATCTTCTCATAACCTATCATCTCTTATCATGAAACTTGATTATATTGCTCAAACTCCTGTTATAGTTACTATTGCAACATATAATTCCCTAATGGATATACTTTATGATCTACCATGACGTTATAATGTATAAAATCTCTTGATTTATTTGTAAAACTACCATTTTTTATATTTTAAATAAAGACAAAGACAGAAAGAGTTTCAAAGTGAGTTATATGTTAGAAAAAGAGTTTTTACAATTGTAGATTGAGTGTATAGACATGATAGAGTGTGACATAGTCTTCAATGAGTGTTACATGGATTTAGATGGCTTCCTAGATCTCTAGACTAACTTGAAGCATGTGTACTTGACACTAGATAGGTTTAGACAAGCATAAAACAAATATGAAAATTACCTTAACTTCTCCAAAATTACCTTAATCTTTTAAAAATGCTTTGGAGATGACCATATTGAGTGACTTAATGAAACAAATAGGTGATTTGACTCACTCTTTGACTAAACCACCTTAAGGGACTCCTTGAAAGCTTCTAGTAACAACACAATACTTACCACTATGAGACCAACCATGACCAAGATAAAACCCTTCATATGGATATCAACAAAGTTAAGATAATTATGACTAAATTTTGGAATTTTACTAACCTATGGTATCCAATTTTGGCTAACATCTTTAGCGACCTCCTGGGATTGTATGTTTATTATACAATTAGACCAGTAACCTTGTAAGTACATTGGGATATGGAGTCAACTATCATCACTTTAAACTGATATGAGACAACAAAAGGGCTATAAATTCTTTGAAACATATTAATGAACAACTAATAATACCTTCAAAACACATAACAAATCAAAGGAGAACACACACAATAAATTAACTAGAGTAAACAAGACACACACTATGCTAAGAAGTACTTAGGAAGGAAAAAATACAAGCAACTACTAAGTACAACTAACCTCCAAGGTCTCATCCACCTAGATGAAAACGTAAAATTCTAAGATTCCTTCTATAAGATGAATAAGGTTATAAATCAAGCTAACCTTTTGATGTAGCTTATGATGGATCAATGTTTCTCTTATTTGCCAACCCTGCATGCTTCCAAGAAGATCAACTAAAAATAATATATCTGAAATGAACACAAATTGCTCTTATGGTTCAAAGCTTACCCCATGTCTCCTCTTAACCTTGAAGATTCCTTTAAAAATGATCTCATTATGACCTATAGGGACAGAAACAACTTCATATTCTAATTGCTTATCAAAACATTTATCGTAGACCTCTATGACATCTTGAGAGTTGTCATCTTGCTTATCAGTTGTTGTAAAATTCATCAAGCTCTTTGAGGATATTCAAATAGTCATTCTGATTTGTATCATGGTATTCAATAGATATATCTTGGTCAAATTCGTTATGAGCATGATCTCCAATAGGAGATGTAGCTTTGCAAAGAACTTTAATCTCTTGAAGGAGCTCAATGTATTATTGTCAATATTAATTTGGTTCTTTTCCTTGGTTATTTAGAGGGAGGAAAACTTGAGTAACATCTTTATCTTTTTCTTTAGGAATTATAGGCCTATAAATAAATTTAAACTCCTCACTTGACTCATGACATAGCTACACATTTGCTTCTTTAAGCTCTATCTCTTCCTCAATATTGGCTCCTTTTTCATCAAGAATATGTTCAAAAGATTTATTTTCTATTTTGATAGTATAATTATGACTACCAATGGTGATTTTATCATCATACTCACTTGAAGAAGTATCTTACTCATAGCCTTATTGAAGCTCATTTGTACCTATAACTTGATTTTGATCCTCATATTTACCATGAAACTCTATAGATGTAACTAAATATTGAATCCCTTCTTTATGTTTATCTAGAGACTCCTCATGTGCTCTCCATTCCACTAGTCCTCCCTCATAAAGGGAGATGGTGGGAGGGTAAGAGAGTTCATTAGTTTATTTTAAGCTTGCAAGGGTGTCTTTCTAACTTAAGATCTTGAAGGAATTATTTGGGAGCTCTTGGGAAAGGGGAAGATAATTTTGGGCTAAAACTTCTTCATGATCTTCCTTCCACTTGACAATCAATATGTTAAGTTTTGATATGATTTCATACTTAGAGGCTATTTCAACTTGAGGGATGGATGAAGGGTTTGGAAAGCTTTGGAATTTACTTGGCTTGATCTCCAAAACCTTCATCTCTTATTGGTTTTGATTTGTAATGGGATAAAGAGGCTCATTAGTTTTTTTGAAGCTCAAGATGATGCTTTCCAACTTAGTATCTTAAAATAATTCTTTGGGTCTAAGATTTAATTAGAAGGATTAGTTTGATTATATAGTTGGGAAGGGTAGGAAGGATAGTATTCTTGATAGTAAAATTGATCATACTAATAACTACAGTCATATGGGTGAAAATGATATCATTATACTACTGATAAGGATCATTATAGGGATGACAAAGATCAAATTAGGGCTAGTATGGATCATTATAAGGTTGGTAAGGCTCAACATATGTTTGATATGGATCATTATACTACTAATAAGGATCATTTTAGGGATAGTAAGGCTCAACATAGGGCTGATATGGATCATTATACTACTAATAAGGAGGTGTACAATAAAAATTATCTCCATACCTAGCCATCAAACTTCATGAGGCAAACCAAAAAAAAAGAGAAACTATTAACAATTCTTTAAATAGGTACTTAGGCTACTAAAAGCAACTGATTGAACTCAAATTCACCATTGATATTTGATAAGAATGCCTCCATAGGTTGATATATTAAATAACACACCAAAAAATCTTTAATAGATGAGTTAATTATTGTACTTGTCCCCTCATTACTAATCTAAATTACACCCCTAAGAGGGTTGTTTAAGCCTTATTTCTTAAATGATAGCATGGAGACACATCTACGCTTTGGGTGGCCTAATTATTTAGGTGAATCTATAGATTAGGCCTAGCCCCTTGATGTATCCTCTAAAACTACTACTAAAATTATTGCTTGCAAAGAAAAGAGAGAAAATAATATTGTATAATATAGATGGAGGGATGCACCAATATTATGATTCCTCTACTTGACTAAACATACACTATTTGAGGAAAATAAATAAATAGTCCTTACATAACCTATAACTTTTATATGATTCTTGCATAAGTATTTCATTTAGAGGTTAAGGAATGAATGACAACACCTAGGAGGGAAAAAATTGATCTTGTAGAGATATAAGTGATGTAGTTCAACTTCTAAGGCTTGTATACATTGAGGAAAGAAAAAAAATTACCTATAATAAATATCTTATCTTAACAATGGTGAACAATTATGGATAACAAGCTAATAAAAATGAACCATTAACTAGACAAGATCAATAAAATTACATGAATTCACACATCACACAACATATAGGTCTGACATCTCATATGTTCACTTTGTCGTCTTGCCAAGCTTGTCGAATATATAGTGAAAACATGTAACTTAGTGAATTCACATGATTGATGAAAATAAGAGGCCTAATGAGTATTTTAAAATAATTTTAATATTGTCACTAACATCAATTCAATTTTTTATCTCTCTAGTCCTCCTAAAATTCCTAAAAATGACTAATTTGGTCTTTTTAGGCCTTAAGAAGCCCTGAATTGGTTTAGGGGGTTAAAATTGAGTTTTAAGGCTCACCTAGATATCTTATTGGGTTATTTGGATAGGTTTAAATTGGTGAGACCTATGGGATTTGGAAAAACTTATAAATTATTCATAAAACTTCCAAACACAATTTATTTCTAAATTAGTTGTTTGTTGTCTTGTAGGGGAGTGCAAATCCGTGTTTTATATTTTTTCTTTATACATACCTAAAACTACATGTAAAAGTTTTTTAATGTTTATACCAACCTTTAATTAAAATTTAATGAGTTTTGGAGCTTTAAAATTCAAGTTATGGCATTTTTAGTGTTGCCTCACCTTACATTTTCTTCATTTCTACATGATTGTAGGTTTGTATTTTGACATTTTTTTAATTTATATGAGGTCTAAAGAACTCAATATTTCTTAATTTGGACTTGGATTATCCCATTTAACCATTGTATTAATTAAATTAATCACATAAGGCTCCAAAAAACACCTTAAGACTCCAAAAAACACCTATTCTAACTATAATACTTATATTCTTAAAACCCTACAACATGTACCTACACATTTCACCATTATTTGCTTTGAAAAAATTATTGAATAAGGTGTAAGAGGATTATTTATTCCCTTTAATAGCTCAAAAAACTTTCCATTTGAATCAATAGATTCATAAATGCACTCAAACAAGATAAAACTTTGAGGTTGGGGTTTTTGAGGAGTTTAAGGAGCTGCAAACACTCTTAGTAATTATTCATAAAGGAGGGGTATTAAATATTTGAACCAATGCCATAATTTATAAGGCCATTATATTACCCTCCTTACCATAATATCTCTAGTCCTATATTTCTCCTTCCTCTATGATACAATGCAAAATTGGTTGGCCTTCTTGAGATTGTGAATGACTTGATGGAGAATTTGACTAGGTTTCTTACTTGTTTGGACATGTAGCATCTCTATGAGCATGTTTTTTAACTTTGGGAAGTTTTATTAGGTTGTGGATAATATATATCACTCTTGTTTCAAGTTTTATTTGCTGAGGATATCTGAAATAACACAAAACTCTATATGATCTTCTCATAACCTATCTTCTCTTGCCATGAATCTTGATTATCTTACTTAAACACTTGCTATAGATGTTGTTGAAATGTGAAAAACCCAAATGGAGATCCTTTCTAACCATACTGTGATATTATATCATACAAAATCTCTTGCTTGCTTTGTAAAACTACTATTTTTAATATTTTGAATAAAGATAAATAAAAAAAGGAGTTCTAAAGTGAGTTATACATTAGAAAAGGAGTTTTCACACTTTTTTATTGAGTGTATGAAAATTATGGAGTGTGAAATTATATTCAATGAGGTTTACATGGATTTAGAGGGCTTACTTGATCTCTAGACTAACTTGAAGCATGTGAACTTGACACTAGAGAGGTTTAGAAAAGCACAAGACAAATATGACAATTACCTTAATTTCTCTAAAATTACCTTAATATTTGCTAAATGCTTCAGAGATGACCATATTGAGCGACTTGATGATAAGACTAGGTGATTTGACTAACTCTTTGACTATACCATGTTAAGGGACTCCTTGAAATATATTAGGAATAATACAATACTTACCACTATGAGACCAACCATGACCAAGATAAAACCCTTCAAAAGGATATCAATAAATTTAAGAGCACTATGACCAAATTTTGAAATGATACTAACCTATGGTGGCTAATTTTGGTTAAGAGGTTCATGGGGATCTTTTTTATATCTAATATAGTTGTGCCAATAGGGAATGCTCATCTTTGATAGGTCTGAAACTCTTTTAAAATTTGCCCCTCATTATTTTTTAATCTCAGATGGAAGCAATGGGAAAATGATGAAACCACTATATAGATACTTCATAAAAAGTTTACATAAACAATCTGACTAATACATATTCATGTTCAATACCAAATAATATTCAAGCAAAAAATAAAACTTTGATATGTTCATTAGGATTATGTCTCCCATCACTAATGAATTTAGAAAAATTCTTTCTTTATCTTTTTAGTAGGTCATGGAGCTGAGCGCCTAAATCAAGTGGGCTTATATGATCACCCCAAGATACGATAATAACTATAATTGTGTGGTTGAATACTCCAAAAATAAGTATTTATTGTGGATATAATGTTTTGCTCAAAATATATACTTATTTTATTCATTCTAGATAGTATAAAACTTTATTGTTCTTGTAAGTCAAAGAATGCATCAAAGATTCCTCTCTTCTTTGTGGACCTTATATATCTTTTATCATTCAGGATGATAATTTTTTTTAAGGATCTTTGACTATTGTCCTTTTATCAACAATAATGAATAGACTTTGATTAAAATTAGCATGTTATTCTTCCACATCTAGTATGATTTTAGATCTTTAGATTTAGAGATTATCTACCCTATGATTCCAAGAAAACTATCATAAATAAAAAAATATATCTATGTAGCTTGTGTCCAATCAAGGTTTGGTTGAATGACTTGGTTCATATTTCCATGAATATTCATGAGAATAATTATAATTAGAAAATAGTGGATTTCACAGAGAGTATAAAATGTGCCCATGGTGGGTGCCAAAAAATGTTGGTGAAATATTTGGTATATGGCAATAAATAAACATTTCACTACAGTTTAAGAGACTAAAGTATCTCCTCTATTTTGATGGGAGGTTCTCTTTATTGAAATCAATAACAATTGAAACTATTATGTATAAAATTTACAAGTTAAATGAAAGGGTATTGGTAGGAATTCTACCCAACTAAACACAAAGGAAACATAAAATAGAAAATAGAGAGATACGAGAGAGTGAAGAAATGTAGATTTCACCCACTTATGTAAAAAATTAAAATAAAAAGAGAAATTTAATTTAAGAGATAAAACACCATTTATGCTTGGAATAATGAGAAATGCATTAACATAAGAAGAATGCATGCCCATTAAGGAAATAACTAGACATAAAGTTCAAGTAATTCCTCGTTCTTGGATAAAGACTAAACATAAATTTCCCTTCTTCTTCTTCTTCTTCAAGTTTCACAAATTGTTGACATCAAAAATCCCTTTTTTAATTTCCCTTTCTTATATTTATAACAAAGGGAATAGGCTGACCCTTCATATTCTAAAATGACCTTTTATATTCTAATTTTTATCCTATTCTACTTTTTCTAATTTTTTTGTCATAAATAAAAAATATGAATTTTCTAAATAGAAGTTAGATGAAAAATATAAAAGAGAGAGAGCACAAATTTCATTGATAATATTTTTATGAGTCAACAACACTGATAGATGGGTTGACTGTAGTTAAATATTTTTGACCTGATCTTTATCACATGTTTCCTTGAATTTTTAAAATCTCTTGACTACTTCAAGAGCTTCATTGGTTTTTGGAATCACCATGTGACAAAAACATGTGAAACATCTTTGGGAAATTAATTTTAAGGAATACTGAGATTTAAATAATTATTCCATTTAGGTGTTTAACTCTTTTATTGAAATATGGATTTCATTGAGAGTTGTGATTGTATACACCTAAATCTACTCACTCTACTAAAATTGCTAATTTAACCCATTAAACCATATTCCTAGTCAATTAACTAATATTCTAGTTCCTACACAAACTCCCTACATCTCATGAACCTTACCATACCCCTTACAACCAATTAATTACCCTATTAACCTACTAACTAGCATACTTAGCTACTAATCTACCTACTAGCCCACTTGATAATTTAAAATTCCATTTTATTCACCTACCCATCTACCACCCTACTATCCTAGCCTTTATTACACCCCTACTCCCTAATGGAGATTCTATAATTCCCCAATTCTATAACCTTTTCTAACTTGGCCCTTCCCCTCTAAAAGCCTCTATTCTAGAGGTTTATAAGGAATTTTTAATTCTTTAGAAATTTTTCCACCCTTGATACCAATGGCTCATGTTTGAATACAATCCATTGATTCCCCCCTTAACTTATATATATATATATATATATATATATATATATATATATATATATATATAATCCACTCCTCCATAACCAACTTAACTTGAAAATCCATGAGCCTTCACTATAATTGCATTATCAACCATTATCAAAACACTTTCATATCCTTGTCAAAGTCGTCAACAAGACATTGAAGCCATTGAAAACATCTATCAAGAAATCCATAATCCCATCATTTTTTCACTCAAATCAGCTTAGAAATCTTGGAAAAGAGCTCTAAGGGACAAAAGGATGGTTAAATATCTCATTGTAAGTGTCAGATCATTCCTTTGTCCCCTTCTTTTATGTTGTTTGTGTTCTTGGGGTTTTATTGTTAAATATATTAATATTATGAATAATCCAAAATAAATTCACACATTGATGACTAAAGTGGGAGATACCCCTCTAATATAAGCTATTATGCTTGCTAGAATTTATTTAGTGACTTACAGGTGCAACTGGACAAAGAACAAGCTTCAAAATTGGCCTAAAAATCATGCACAAGTAAACTATGACATTGACCTACAAGTAATGATATTGCAGTCACCATATTGCCTTTATTTAATAGGTATTTCATTAACCACTAACTCAAACACTAACGATATGATTTCCTAGTATTTTATTACTCATAGGAAATATCACTACTTTGAGAGTAGTGATATTGTATTAAAATTAGCGATATTGCCCTTCTAATTATGGTATTACAGGTTTTTGTGCTAAAATAAAAATCACTAATTTATATTTAATTTATCATTATTTATGATTATATATCATCTAGTCATGTTTTGAAGTATTGGTATCTTTCCCTCTATGTGTAGGAAAGTAGAACTGGTCCAGATTTTAGCACTTGGGTGCCAACACACAATATCACCACTTCGAGAGTTGTGGTTTTATCTTAAAACCTATGATATCACCATCGATAATTGTGATATTGTATTTTTCTTAAAATATATTAATATTATCTAACCTGTAGGTTTATCTTATCACTTTTTATTTTACATTAAATTAGTTGGTCATAAAACCCCTTTTTGCAGCTTAACTAAGTGATTTAGGTATTAAAAAAATTGCTAATCAGATCTCAGTAGGTCTTTCTATATACTTTGTTGTGTTTTGATTAATAGGGAGATAGGGCAAGATCATCTAAAAGCAAAATATTTTATCCCTATCCTTTTGTATCATTTTCCACAATACTGTTAATCTTGAACTATGATATTGTAATAAAATCAATGGTATCTTGTTAATTTAAGTGATATTATGTCTAGTAGTCTTTTTAATACTATATATTTCTAGTTACTACTAGTAATTGGTAAACATAGTGTTTCTTATTATTTCTTACTCTAACTTTCAAGAAAAAGGAGAGAAACAATAAATTAGGGGTGTGTACCTGATTAAACATTGCACTTGTTAATGACCAAACAAAGTGGGAGCTCCTTTTTGGTGATTAAGGACTACTTGCAATAAGACCACACTAAACTAACTTTTTTTCTAGATGAGTATAAAGGATGAACTACCTAGCAACATGATAGATCCAAAAAGAAAAATCTCCCTTAGATGGCTATCAATCCACTCCTATAATGATAAAAATGTCCTAATAATAGAAATGAAAGGTGATAAATTGGTAAGAACATAAATTCTTATTCAAGAAATAAATAACATACTTGTTTAGTAAAAATATAGCATGGTGGGTAAATAACATGCACAAGTGGATCAAGGCAAGGTTTAGAAGATCTTAGCAGAGTATGTAGATAGTTCAAAAGCAAAAAACAAGTTCTAGTGGGGTGTGAGGAGGTCAAAAATAATAAGCTATTATTTGGACTGATAGGTAATTGGTGATGGTTAGGCTGACTGGTGGTGGTTGGTGTAACCTTTGATGGTTAATTGACCAATGATAGTTGATGTAATTGATGACAATTGAAACAACTAATGATAATTGACTGTGGAATTTTGTAGGGTATTGAAATGGAGTTAAGGGTAGAATGGTGAGTGGGCACAAGGTTAAATATGGGTTCTAAAGGTGAGGAATAATGTGTAGGTGATCTGATCAAGATAGAAAGATTTAATGGAAAAGGGAAATGATAAAAATAAGAGAAAAATACCTATATGATGTAAAGTGGAAGCCCATAAAAATCTAAATCAAATTGGACAAAATAATAGTACTCCAACCTTCAAAAGTCATGTAGATAGAGTTTTGAGATCTTAGATGCCTGTACAAAAAAAATAAAGAGAGATTGGATGCAATTTTTGGGTCCTTTTCTCTTTCAAGAGCACTCAATTTATAGCCCAAAGTCATTAAGTGAGGAGGAAGGAAGTTATTAAATTGGTCTAGGATAAATATGCCAATTTGAAGAGATGGTAAGCTATAATGTTTGCATGGGAAAGTTTATATTTTTCTCATGCTTATCTTGCTTATAACTATAATTTCTTATTTTTTAAGCTCAGGTACCTAATCATCAATGGTTAGGATAACCAACGATGGTTAGGCTAATCGTCGATGGTCATACCCCCAAGCATAAAAGGGTGAAAACAAGTTCAAAGTTAAGGTTTTAAAATGTTTAAACAATGTGTCCTAGGTGTGTTAAGGAATGTTAAAGTAAAAGACGTGTTTTAAGGGTGATTTAACTAGGTAAATAACTAACTAAGGGTTGAGAATAGGCCCAAGGTAGTTCAACTTTGAAAACTAGTTGAGGGGATATTTTTGAGTGTTTACATTTTGCCCCTTTTTATTATGTGGCTTTAGGTCAATAAGTCATAGAAAAAAAATGAGTTGTTGACTGATCAAGGTCTGGTTTCCCTAAGTATGGGAGAGGGTATTCCCCCTTAAACTAGGAGTTGATGAGGCAAAACTAAAATTGGATCATAGTTTGATAAAAGGTAAAATAGAGGTCACAAGGCTGGTAAATAAAAAGTGTATGTAGTTGAAATTCAAATATGCATGCAAAATGTGACTAAATGTGAGAGTCAAAATCATGTAAAGACTAAAGTTTCCAATGTTGATAATAATAAGTATGGGTTATAGGATAAAATGATGAGGTAACCAATCCTAAGCATTAGTCATAGGTGATTGGGTCACACATATCAAGTCTTCTAGATAAGGTTGGTATTTGCTCAGGTATCTAGGGTAGGAAGTGATCCCAAGAAAAAACATAAATGGTTGGGTCGTGTATGACATGGTATGAAATTCAAGAGTTCAACATGGAAAAAGTATTCAAGGTAGTCAATCATGACCAAATTAAGGTCAGCACAAGGTATGCAAATAGGTTGGTTCAAAAAAGGCTAACATCGAGGTGGACATGGGAAAATGGGTTGGATGGTTGATTGGGTAAGGAGCGGTTGAGTTGACTTCTGATGTGCTAAGTAAGAGGATACTTCCTACATAGTCCCTTGGATATTGGATCCAACATGGACATTAGGGCCAATGTAGTTCTTACTAGTTGGGGGAGAGGGCTACTCTCAAGTGGGTTAAGGTGTGGCAAGAATGGGTTGCCCCACTTTGGTGTACTATAAGGTTCACTTTAGGTAGAAAAGGGTGAGAAAGGTGGGGAATATAAAGCATAACCTTAACCATCAATGGTTAGGGTTAATTGATGATGGTTAGGTAACCATTGATGATTAGGGTTAACCACCAAGGGTTATATAACCATTGATAGTTAGGGTCAACCATTGATGGTTAGGAAAAAACCCTAAAACTATGGTAAAAAAGCAAATGGTGAAAGTGTTATCTTCATTTAGAAATTGATGTTTGGCATTTTGTACTACCTAAGCATTTTATATAAGACTTGACTATGAGTGTTGTAAGTGTGCTTAGGTGTTGAGAGGGTATTGGTGAATGTGATTGAGAGAGTGATCTATTGGAGTCAAGATGGATGTTGGAGATACACATGGCTAGGTGGTTGGACATGGATTGAGATGTCATCATCATTCATAAAATGAGGTAGGGTTCATATCTTTAGTTGATATGGATTGTAATTTGTGAAATAGGATATATAAAATGTATATTAATGCATGTGAGTAGTATATTATTTAGGTAGGAGATTCCCTAGGGTTTGGTTTTCCCAAGGTTTGAGGTTTTATGATAGTGTATGGGAATGTGGGTATAAGATGAGAATGGTAAGATGTATGTACGTGTGTATAGGGAATTTAGGAATGATGGGAAGAGAGTTCAAGGGTATATTAGGGTATTGTAGAGGAGGTTAGGGATCAAGTTTTGCCATCAATTATCACTAATAGTGATCATTAGTGGTTGACCAGATTGGTGATGATCGATATGATAGGTAAAATGCCCCAAGGAGACCGATGATGATTGAGGGATCCATCGATGATTGATGAAAAGAGGATTTCAGGTGGAAAAAAGATGGGTAAAGATGGTAGAGTACATTTATTTATTATAGAATTGTATTAAAATTAGGTGACTTTGTTGGGGAAAGGGAATGAGAAGGTGGGGAGTGGTGGTTTGGGTGTGACAAAGTGATTGATATTATCATGTTATGGTTTTAAATGTTAGTTTTACAAAATTTGCTCTTGTGTGTTTTTAAATAATGATAGGGCATGTTTGTAAATTATATAGATGGTAGATTGTTAATAATATTTTCCATTAAAGATAGGGCTCTCTGTGAAAAATGAAGATAGTGTGTTGATGATGGAGATAGAAGAACAATTTGAGTATTTTGAGGAATGGTTGAGGTTTTATAGGTTAATAAGATGTATAGAATAGGTATTTTTTTAGAGATGATATGTAGGTAATTTTTTCATTGATATAATAGTATTTTGAGAAAATATGCAGGGTAGGATAGGAGGATTATAGAGACAAATAATTTATTAGGGGAAAAAATGTTGTCAGGGTGTAGATTAGTATAGAAAAGATAGGAAAAGAATGTTTTAAGGGTATTGTGAAGTTTTGTATGGATAGTAAGCACTCAATTAGAGAAAATAGGTAGGTGGGTGTTTAAATAACCATTTAGAGAGAGATGAAGGGTAGGATTGAGGTGATAAGAGTAATTCAAATCAAGTAGGTAATAGGTTCATGAAATTTGTGAAGGGTTGAATTTATTGTTTATAGTTACGAGAGATAGGTGTAGTAAAGGGATAAATGAAATATTGTTAATATGTGTACTAATGATTGATATTCATCATATCTTGGGAAATATAAATAGGGATAAAGTGTCACCTTATTCTAGGTATGATTATTTTATAGGCTTGAGAGTAAATCCAATTACGAGATTAAGTGCCTGAGATTTTTGTGAAGGTGTGAGATGCTATATCCATAGAGAAATGACAACATATGGAGGTGGTTGGTTTTGGAGTGATGTGTCATCGCCAGTGCCTTCTTAGATATTGTATGATGATAGTTTCCCTTATTAAGAGATGAGAACTAATGACTAACACATTTTGGTTACCAACTAGAGAGATGAGCATCCTGCTAAAGGATGTGCATAGGATCACCCAGTTACCGATCTGAGGGAATGTGATATATCATATAGAGATTGAAGAGATCGATGAGTGTATATATATATTATTTAGGGTAGATAGAGCACATGCATAGTTCCACACTAGTAGATAAAGCATTAGGCTGTTATACTAGTGGGCCTAAGGAGAGAGACACCTACTGATGATGATGTAATTGGTGATGGCTTGTTATGATCTACTAGATTTAGTTAGAAGGAGGTTCCCTTATGTTCTATTTGGTGTAATTATCGAGATGGTACATAGGAGGATGATCTTCAATTAGGCCCAAGTTCTATTAGTGCATATCTATAGAGATTTATGGGGCTTCAGAGCACATAGGCATTATGGTATTAGTGTGGGATTTGTACTCCATTCTTGGGCATATGAGAACATATAGGTGTTGAGACCATTAGGCCTATCTATAGAGGGTTACTTATCGATAGACTGTAGAGTCATATTTTATTAGTGGAGGAGGGATGGGGTGATGATAGGGGATGGTGGTGGTGTAAGGGATATTGATTGGTTTTGAGATGCCTTAGAGGGCTTAACACTTGAAGATATAATTTGGAGGTCGTATATGACTTGGCATGTATGGGTTGGGTAAAAATATCATATATTAGTCTTATAGATTTGGATATGTGTATGATAGGTAGGATGGTGAGATGGAGTGCATCCCATTTGGGAGAGTGCAGAGACAGTTTGGACTCAAGTAGGGGATCCCACCTTAATTATAAATGGTACATGAGGGAGGATGTGGATTTTTTATTGCCAGAGCTACATCCACAAGAGGAGGAGTTGGACCATGAGGAGATACCTATCAGAGAGAGAGAGAGATGATGTTGACATTATATCTAATTATCTTACATAGTTCCAGGTTAGATATGTGTTAGTGGACTTTGGTTAGGGGGATGGGGGCTATGGACCTATGTACATTAATCCAACATAGGACTAGAATAGGGTGATCCTCAGGTAACAACAACACTAGCTACAACATAGGCCCATATTATAGCATTACAGGGGTAGGTTTCCCCCCTAACAGGTGAGAGAGACAAAACATGGGTCTAGGTTATCATTTTATAGGGGTAGGTAGCTAGTCTTCAGGGCCATATAGGCATATTATAGGGGTAGATTAATGTGGGTGTGGTAGGTGTAGTATCAAGAGGGCCAGTAGATTTAGTGTTGTGGGTATATTATTTAGCCACTATATAGGATCTTCATTATTATGAGGTGTTATGTACATGTATTAACACGTATTATATGATTCAAATGATTTATATGAGATGATTCAAATGTTTATAGTGATTATGCTTTTATGTTTTATGAGATGGATTTTTATATGTTTATGATTTGATGATTAGTATTGATGTTGATGAGTGTCTTAGATGTTTTTGATGTTATAGATGATGATTGTTTATGGACTTATGATTATTATGATTATTTAGATCAATGTTCTTAGTATAGGCATATGATGATATATGGTTTAATGTTATATTCCATATGATGTTATTGATTATATAGGTATATTTTGATGTGGGGACAATGCTTATGATGTATATTCTTGGATATGGTGAAAATTTAAGTAATGTGCAAATGTGATGTTACTTAATGTGAAAGAAAATGGTTTGTATGATTTTTTCATGTGGATTTTATGGTTCATGATATGTCGTTCATGATATAGTTTATGATTATGGTCTATTTTAATAATGTTTAATGTTTTAATGAAAACACATAAAGTAAGTGGAGGTAAAAAAATAAATATAATTAGAGACAACATCCTTGTGAAGTAATATAATTGAGAAAAAGGCATATTGGGTTCATTAGCTTGGACCCTATTAAACCCAGGGTAGATTGATCTTAATGGAAATAAACCTTTCATATGCTTCATATTAGTACACTTTTAGTGAAAAGGTGTCATGATAAATGTAGGGTGTCAAGTGAGCTGACAGTCCCTTGAGTTATAGAGGGTATATAAGAAAAGGCAATGATAGGTAAACATAGAGGAAAGGGATGATATAGGAATTTGTTGTGGAAGTATGTACCCTTTTTATAGGTGACTAGAGAACCAAAATAGATAAGTCCATATCTTTACAAGGTGTAGAATGATCGATACGGGAAGTCTACAAGTATAATTTTTCATGAGAAAACTGATTGTGGCCCTTTTGGGATAAATTTATTTTGATATGGTCATGTATTGCTCATATTTATGAAAAGGGTGAAGCTGATCAATGTGAAAAGCTTCAAATGCTTTAATAGAGCTGATTACAAATTTTAGGAATTGATTAGGTTTGACATGTTAGTTTAGACATACTTCAAGGGAGTGGTTTAATTTTTAATACAATTAAGTGTTTGATATCTGTCCTTCAAGGGATCAATCTATCTATTTTGACTTTATTTGGTAGTTATCCTTTGAGGGAGCAGTCTATACTTAAGAAAATGTACCCGAATAATATTTTATATCCCATGTAGATTTTTTTTAAAAATGTTGTTTTAGACATGGACACATATATTCAAGCTTAGAGGTTGACCTTTATAGGGGTAATAGTCTTACCACAAAAGGTGGTTATGAGGTTTAGAAAGTAGTTTTGGGAAACAAGTGACCAAGTGATTCCATCTAGTTAAAGACAAAAAGCATCCATGAGAACCATGTCATGGGTCGAGTCATGGTACCCATGTTTAATATTGGGTTAAAATTTATGATGGATATCACATGGGTCTATTATAATCACATGCCCCAAAGAGGAATAGGGTAATAGGGAGATGGAGGTGAAAATCTCACAAACCAAGGGATGAGCTTAAGTTAGAAAACAAGGTTTATTAGATCCCCCTTAACAATATAAAGGATGTAGACATGAAGCATTGAGAAGCTTAGGTTCCGGTTTCCCTTCAAGAGAGGATAAATGATAAGCTCCTGATCCATACTTATGGGTGATGATCTAGGGTCCAAGCCAATTGAAAGAAAATTTGCCTTTTTTGCTTTTCTCCATATTTGTTACATGTTGGTTTTCTTTAAGGACAAGGTCTCTAATTTTGAATTCACATTCTTTCAAATATTTGTTATAAGCATGGGTGATATGCTCTTGGTAAACAAGAAGATGATTAAGGGTAGTAAGGTGATGCTCATCAAACAACTCAAGACATGCGAGGTGCTCTTGGCAATAATCATATTAAAAAATGATATTTTTTAAGGATATGAGAAGATAGGGGAACTAGAATTCAAGGGGTAAGATAGCCTCAGTACCAAAGACCAGGGAAAAAGGTGTAGCACTCATGGAGGTTTGAATGCTAGTGCAATAGGCCTATAAGGTGAATGGGATGTGTAGGTGTCAATCCTGACTTGAAGCACTTACAACTTTGGTTATCATCTTGATGAGGTTTTTATTGGAGGCTTCTACCTATCCATTTACCTATGGATGATAAGGCAAGGAATGGTTGAGCTTAATGCCAAAATCATCATAGAGGGCTTGAACTTTCTTATTTTTGAAGGATTTCCTATTATCAATGATGATTTTATGAAGGACACTAAAATGATAGATGATGTGGTGACTGATGAAATCGATAATTGTTTTGGCTTTGATTGAGATAAGGGGAATGGATTTCACCCATTTAGATAAATATTCGATAGCAGTGATGATGTATTGGTGTCATTGATATGAGTGAGGATTGATTTATCTAATGAGATCAAGCCCCCAGTATGGGAAGGGATAATAATCTTTGGATACCTAAAGTCCATGAGTGGGTGCATGATGTAAGTTAGCATGTTTTTGGCATTTGAAACACTTATTTACATAGTCACAATAGTTATGATTGAGAGTAAGCCAATAATAACCAAGATATAGGATTCTTTTAGCGACAATAAGGCCACTAAAATGGCCCCCATAGACTCCATCATGAGTTTTCTTAATAGTGTGGGAAATCTCATGATTCCATAGACAACGAAGGAAAAGGTCATCAAAGCAAAATTTGTAAAAGATTCCTCTTAGTATAATATAATGAGAGGTACCCGGTACCCTGAATGAAGGATTTTTAGGCATTATTTAAGAGGTCAGGTGGAATGATGCCAAGGTTAAGGTAGTTAAATTTTTTATCATACCAGATGTTTGAAGGATATGCATCCACACTACAAATGGTAGGAAGGTCTGAACTAATATATGAAGGCCTGATGAAATGATGGATGGTGACAAATAGTTTAGATTCAGTGGGTTGATATGGAATTTGAGATGCAAGGGAGGCCATTGTATCTATGAATTTGTTAGTATATTGAGGTACTAACTAGATCTAGTAATGTTAAAAATATGTTAAGAGTTTGTCAACAAAAAGTTTATATTTTTATAAAATATCATTTTTACATTGATAGGACCCATTGACTTGGTTGATCATGAGTTGGGAATCACCGAAGATAGAAATGGTTTTGATTCCCAAAGAGAGAGCGGTTTGGAGATCGATGACCAAAGCTTCATATTCTACCATGTTGTTAGTATATTCAAAGTTGATTTTAAAGGAAAGTGGAAGAGGTTCTCCATGAAGAAGAATCAGAATTATGCCCATACCCCCAATATGTTGGCATTTAGATCTATCATAAAACATGGTCATTTAGTAAGTGGGTTCTTCTTAAGAAAGAGTTGAAATAGACTAATTTGGAAAGGTCAATATAATGGGTTAGTTATCTAGGAGGGGAGCTTCAGCCAATTGGTCAGCGATGACCTACCCTTTAAAGCATTTTTATTGAAGAAACTCAAGATTGAACTCATCTATAAGCATGAGCCACTTAGCCATACATTGATTTTAGTATGGATTGTAGTGCATATACTTGAGTGGGTTGGTATTGGTAATAACATATGTTTGTGATTAAGAAGGTAATGACAGAGTTTAGAGGCAATAACAATGAGAGAAAGATAAGGATTTTTAGGATGGGTGTATCATGTCTCATACTTTAGAAGTGTGTGACTGATATAATAGATAACTTTCTCTTTGTTTTCTTCATCTTGATGAGTTAGCATTGCACCTAAAGAGTGATCGGTGGTAGATATGTAAAGGTAGAATGCTTGGTCATCCATAAGGGGATAAAAACTAGTGGAGAAATTAGGTACTCCTTGAGTGAATCAAAGGCTTGTTGAAAATATTTGGTCCATCTAAAGGAGGTGTCTTTCTTTAAGATATGGTGAAAGGTTTAACATATATCTGATAGCTAGGAAATGAAGTGATGGATAGATTGGATTTTTCCCTGTAGACTGCAAAGTTGTTTAAGGTTTGTTAAAGGAGGCATTTCCAAGATGGCCTTGACCTTGGTAGGATCAATCTCAATTATACAGAGGGAAATGATAAAGCTAAGGAGCTTCCCATAAAAAACCCCAAAAATGTATTTCTTAGGATTGATCTTGACATAGAATTGGATTAGTTGATCGAAGATTATAGCGAGAATAGCTAGATGATCCTTATGGTATTTAGATTTCCCCAGGAGATCATCCAGATAATCTTATATAATATTATGGATAAGATCATAGAAGATATATCTCATGGCTCATTTATAAGTCACTCCTACATTTTTTAAACTAAAAAACATGATCTGATAGAAGAAGGTGCCCTAAGGAGTGATAAAGGTAGTTTTATGTTGATTTGAAGGGGTGATCAAGATCTGATTATATCCTAAAAAACCATCCATGAGAGATAACATCTTGTGGACCATGATAAGATCAAGTAGTTGGTCGATGTTGGGTAAAATAAAGTCATCCTTTAGGCATGCAAGGTTAAGGCCATGAAAATCAATGCAAATATGAATTCCCCTAGTGGGTTTGGTGATGGGAATGATGTTAGAGACCTACTTTGGATAATAAATGGGTTGAATGAAGTTGATGGATATAAGGAATTGAAGTTCTTTGATGAGAAGAGCTATGTGAGGGTGAGTTTTGTGAAGCTTTTGTCATAATAGCTTAGCCTCAAGATGGGTAACAATGTTATGGATAGCTATAAAGGAGTCAATCCTAGGCATATCTTGATAAGACCATGCAAATGTGATGCTATAATCTTGAAGGAAGGTAGGATAATCTCATTGCTCATATGAGTTTAAGAATTGGCCAATTTTAATGATGCAAGGGTTTTCCTAAGTTCCCAAGTTAATATCGATAGTTGACTCATTTAACACAGGTTTGGTTATTAGGGGGAAGGAAATTATATATAAAATAATCCCCCACACCAAGTTAAGTGAGGATGGAAGAATCATTTTAGTGTTAGATGGTGTGAATAGTGGGTGAATCATGGTTAATCATCTAGAGATGGATGAGAGGAAAGGTTTTAGTTTGGACACCTTGTTGATAGGTCAGTGGGCCTAAACTAATGGTATTCATAAAAAAAAGTTAGATGGGATGATGTTGGAATCTTTAAATTAGGAAGGTGAACTAGTCGAGGATGGAATCTCTTTCAAGAGTGTAGTAATGGGTTTTGGTGAGGTGAATTCTTCTATTGGTTCGAACCCAAGCCCAAATAAATCACTAAGTTTTTAAGTTTTGATGATGGGTAATTCATGAGGTCATTTTTCATAAAGGTCCATACCAAATCCTTTCCAAGAATAATGATGAAGATAGGTTTTGGAAAAGGCTAAATTTATTAAATAGGAGAAATCAGAAGTGAAAGGTTCAATATATAGAGTGGTGATAGGAGTGAGGAGTGGTCGATCAAGTCCCCCATAGACAAAATTTGTTTGGTTTTTGGGAAGTCCAAAAGGGATGATGGTTATTATGTTGGAGTCATTTTCAAGGTTCCCATATTCATGTGGAGTGGTAAAATCATCAAAATATAAAATTTGATATTCCCCAAGGGAGAGATGTTGGAAAGTTTGTGCCAAGTAATCCTCAATAGGAATCTAAGAAGAAGAGATAGATGCACTAGTTGAGGCTTCATCATTTTTGATGGTAGAACCACTACGAGTTATGGTTGGTGGTGCATTTTTGTTAATGGGGTTGGTTGATTATGTGGGAGATGAATGTGGATGAAGGACATCATTAGGCCTATAGGTCATGTTGCAAGATGTAAAAGGACTGGGTTTAGCCTTGATGGTTATAACCTATCCTTCATGTTTTAATTTGACACAACAGTGTAAAGTAGAGGGGATACAACTCACAGCTAAAATCCAAGGGCATACAAGTAGAATGTGATATTAGAACTCACCCTCTACAACATAAAATAGCTTGGGAATGGTACAAGGCCCCTAGTGTATTTGAATGACAATGGTCCCCAAGGTAGTGGCCATTATGTCATTAAAAGAGTGAAGAACCATTGTGTTTTTGAACATGATGTTCTTTGGTAAATGTAGCTGATCGAAATAATGGGATGATATTATGTGGGTGTGATTAATGTATGTGATGAAAAAGAGAGGAGGGTCAAATTACTCAAAATGGGTCAGAGCTATCTTATAATCTTGGAAGGTGATGATGGAAAAATGTTGGAAGGTTCCAATGAAGGATGGAAGAGGTTAAGGGTCATTTGGTTGAACCTTAATGGATTATAGATCATCCATTAGTTCTTGATGGTGATGGGGTGAGGAGTTAATCAAGTCAGAAAGGCTCATTTTCATCAGTGCTTGATGAAGTTACTTCAACATGGTTTGTTAAATAGATGCAAAAGAGTTAGTGATAGGTACACCTAGGATATATACTTTGGGTTTAGGTGAGGGCATAGGTGGTAGTGTTTGTGTTTGAGATTGGTTGGAAGACTGAGAGTCTAAAGAATATGTCCATGGAAAGGATGCATGAGCTTTTTCCTTACCTAATTATTTCACTCAAGATTGGGTAATCATGTGGATGGTATAGACAATAGGCTTAGTTGGGCTAGGTGATGGATTTAGTTCCTCCCCCTAAAATTTAGATGGAAGTGGGGAAGCTGATATAAGCTGGGTTGGTGGTTGGATTGGTTGGGTTGGCTAGGCTAGTAGTTGGATTAGTTGTGTTGGTAAATGTGGTTCATCTAATAACAGCTCATCCTCATCATAGAGGTTAAGGACAAGGGATTTAAAAGATTTGAAGTTATCCATATCATGTCCTAATGTCCTATGATATGAAAAAATCAAAGTATCATCAAACCAAGAGGGTTTGATATTAGAAGGGGTGAATGGCTTGATGGGCATAACTTAACGGAAGACATTTGTAACAACCTCTATAAAATAAATGCATAATATTCATTCAGAGGTGTTGGGGGTGTTGTAATGCTCATTGAATAAATATAAACCTTATTAGGTGTGGAATTTACCTTAGAATGGGTAGGTGGTTAAATAACTTTGATAGATGGTTTGGGTTGGGTTAGCTTAGCTATGATTAGGTTACAAGTGGATGGTTTAGAAGTAGAGGATGAGGAGTTGATAATAGGTGGGAAAGTTGAATGGGATAAACTAGATAAAAACAATGAATAAGTTGATGGCTTGGGTGGTGGAAGGGTAGGCATAGAAAAGGGTCTTAGTTTAATTGAATTAGAATAGGTGACTGGGATGGTAAAAGGGTGGGTCCCAAAATAGATAGTAAATAAGAAGGAGGTGGCATAGGTCAAGCTTAAGGATGAGGTTTAGGCAACTGTACCCCTCGATCCATCTTGCTTGGTAGTTTTTTATGTGGAATAGAGGGGGTTAGGTATAATTTGATGGGTGGATGGGTGATGATAGGTGTGGGAAGGATACCCAGATTCTTGGTTGGTCTAGTGAGAAAATTATGAGATGATCAGGGTGGAGGTGGTTAATACAGTTCTCTCATGTCTTGGGAGAAAGAAATTTTGGATGATGGGGTGATAATAGGTTTGAGGGTAGATTCCAATGAGGTCGAGGGTTCATCTCTATTTTGGTATGGGATCCCTAGATAAAGCCAAAAGGTGGCTTTGTCTAGATTAGGTTGTGAGGAAAATTCTAGACTTTGTACTAACTAAGAAAAGGGCTTGTAAATGGGTTTGGTTATTTGATTAGTTATTTTTAATGTTAAACCCTTAAGTGAGGAAGAAGGTAGGTTTCATTCATATTTAATTGAGCTAGAAGGTTCCATAATCCATAGTTGGGTAAATAAGGTAATGGTTGCTTATGGGGTGATTAAGAGAATAGATGGTTCTTTGATCAGGGTTGTAGGTGTGGTCCCATTTTATTCCTTTGCTAGGGTATCCAAAGGAAAAAAGAAGGGTTATACCATTACATTTGGTGTGGTAAAATAAGAGGTGGTTAAATCAATAGTTGTTTCCATAAAAGGAGAGGCAGGTAGGGGTATGGCTTGATCAAGTGAAGACATAAGGGCTATAGATTCTATTATTTAATAGGTGAGTTTGGTGAAAGAATGATATAGGTGAGTTGTAGGGATAAGAGGTGAAATTGATTCTTTAATAGGTAAGTTTGGTGAAAGAATGATATAAATGTGGGGATCATCCACCATGGGAACACTTATGATGATGTTGATTATGTGTGCCTCATAAGATGATGAAGGTTTAGAGTTATCATTATGGGGTTGGGCAAATGGAGTATGATTAGGAAAAGGTTTGTGAAAGATATCAAGAGAATGATTAGGAGGTGCATTGGGATTGTCAAAAAATAATTCACCATTGTCAATCAAGTTTTGGATGAGGATTTTAAAAGTGTTACACTGATTTATGTCATGTCTAATGACTCGATGGAAAGCACAATGGTCATTTTTTTTGTACCACCCACGCACAGGGTGAGAGGGGTCAAATTACTGAGCTGACTTGATTGGTGGAAGTTGGATGACATTAGCTTTAATAAATTTATCCAACACATAAGCATAAGATTATCCTAATAGGTATGAATTATTTAGGCAGAACCTAGTCTATATTTTGGTTTGGTGGGTAAGAAGGTTAGAAGGAGTGGTTTAACATGGTTGGTTAATGGATGGAGGTGGGGAAACTTTCAACACAACCAAGTTCACAAAAGATTTAGCTTTAGGATTGGCTTGGTTGTTTATCTTGGTGGTAGAGGGATCATTGGGTTTAAAAATGGAATTCTTATTTCACAATTTTAGTTTACCCTCATCTATGGCATGATACTCATGTTTGTACACCATTTTGAATGCTTCATCAAAGGTTCTAAATGTTTTCACCTGAAGGGTGGGGGTAATGTGTTTTGTGAATCCCCTAGAAAAAATCTCAATAAGCTCTACTTGGGGAAGCAAAAAGGATAGTTGGTTAATGAAACCTTGCCATCATGTAATGAATTTGATGATTGATTCATCATCAAACTGATTGATAGAATAAAGATCCATTATGGAGACTAAAAAGTGTTTTAATAATATTTGGGAAAGTTGGGAGAATGAAAAGATAGAGTGCCTAGGAATGGAACTGTACCAATCAAAGGCAAGTCTTGATAAATACATAGGGAAGGTTCAGAGGAGGAGGGTATTGTCATATGAAATCAAGTAAAAAGAATGGTGAAATGCACTCAAATGTTGCTGAGGATCTTCCTTACCCTAAAACCTAGATAATTTGGGGAGTTCCCATTAAGCAAGATAAACATGGATTAGAATAGATGGGTTGATAGGCTCATTACAGATTTGGTCATAGGATAAAAGACTATGAGACCTAGATATAGAGGATTCAAGATGGGTCATCTTATCCATAAGCATCCTAATCAAATCAGGTTGGGGTTGGGTAACTGTGTAATTCAGTGTTAATTTTAGTTGTGGTTGGGTTGTAGCTAAGAATTGATATGTGGTAGGAGGTATGAAAGTGGCCATAGATTGGTATATAATAATTTTAGGTTAGGATGGTGCCCTAGTAAGATTGATAGAAACTAAGGGTTGGGTGGATGGTGTAATATATCCCTATGGGTTGGGAATATATTAATAGGGTGTTGTGGGGACTTGTTGAGGAACTAATAATGGTTAGTTTAGGGGTACATTTGGGTTGGTTGATGTGGGCAAGGTTTGGGCTGGTAATGCTAAAGTGCCTATGGATTATTGATGGGTAGTCACCCTAGTGCTAATGGGGGGAAGTGTTTATGGTATGGTTAGTACCAAGTTCTAAATGGGGGTAGAGGTTGGTACATTAGTTGAGCTAGAGGGAATGGTAGAAATGAGTGTGGAAGACACCACACCAGTAGAAGGGGCATAAGTGACAAAGGGTAAAGTTGAACCAATATTAGAAGTATTGGTTGGGGTAATTGGTGTCTAAGTGGTGGTAGTATATGATCCAATGATAGAATATGAATATTGGCTAATATAAGGTTGGGTTGATATAACACCAACCATAAGGTGATGTGGCATACCATAGTTGGATCCATTGAAAGGATTGAAGTAGTCAAACATGGTAGGCTAAGGTATTAAGATAGTGTTGAATAGACACCTAGTTTTTGTCCAAAAAATGATGAAATTTGCATCATCTTTGGGAACCATGGGAGGCCTAGTAGGTGAAGGAGAATGGTGGGGTGAAGCATGGCGGACATATCAACATCTAAGGTATAATCCATGGATGAGGATGAAGAGGAAGATGGTGGTTGGTTTTTTTGATTTCTCACTTGTTCTCTAATTAAGACCATGTGAGAAATGGAAAGGGATTTGTGAAACTCACACCTCAAATAAAGATCAAATAAAGAAAAGCTCAAAGTAGACAAAGCATACACTAAGAACATGATTAATACTAGGATTCATTTTAAATCACTTTTGGTTTATGCCTTAGAGAATATGAAAAGGTAAATTAGTTTTCAAGGTAGGTACTAGAAGATCCATCTAAGGATGGTTTTTGGTTAAATTTTAGTGTTTAAAGAATCTACACTAGACCGGGTACATGGCCTAGTACTAAGGGCTTGCTCCCCACACTTACGAACTCGAAGCCAAGCCGAGATACTTATCTAATAAATACTATTTATCTAGAGTTTATACTCTACCAGAGAATGGTGTGGGTCCTCCACTTGGTGATGAAATCCAAGTGGGATCACTGAGTAGGGTAAGGTGATCTAAAGGGTGATGAAATCCCAATGGGCCTTGTCTCAAGTAAGTTTTGATGTTTGTTTCATGAAAGTGGTTTCATCATATAATATATGTATGTTATGATCAATTTATAATGCATTTAATTAATCTAGGTGAGCTAAGAGTTAAGTAGGTAAGACAATGAATACACTCAATTTTAATCTAAAATAAAAAATTTGATGTCATTGCATGCAAACAAGGAACAACTAAAATGCACTTAATATAGGAAGAAAATGCAACCTATCCCTAAAGTGGAATTTTTTTTTGTTTCTTTTTTATTTTTAGAAAAGAAAAAAAATAAAATTTATACCTTTTAGAATTTAGAAATAACATAAATGCAAGAACATGGATTTTCATTAATGCAACTATATGCCTAAAAAGAACTATGAACCTAGAATGGGTCCTACCGAGAGTGCCAGAATGTTTCCTACTATTTCTCACTATAACTTTCAAGAAAAAGGAGAGAGAAAAAATATGAGGGGTGTGTACCTAATTAAATTTTGCACTTTTTGATGACCAAACAAAGTGGTAGCTCTTTTTGGTGAGGAAGGACTATCTATAATTAGACCACACTAAACCAACTTGTTTATTAGATGAGTATGAAGGGTGGACTACCTAGCAACATGCTAGATCCAAGAAGTGAAAGCTCCCTTGAATGGATGTCAATCCACTCCCCTAATGATAAAAATGTTCTGACAATACAAATGAAAGGTGATAAAGTTGTAATAACATAAATGCTTATACAAGAAATAAATATCATACATGTTTAATAAAAATATAGCAGAGTGGGTCAATATAATGCACAAGTGGATCAAGGTCAAGTCTAGAGGATTTGAGCAGAGTCTGTAGATATTTTAGAAGAAAAAAATGTCTGGTGGGGTGTGAGGAGGCTAAAAATAACAAGATATTATTTGTCTTGATAGGTTATCAATGATGGTCAGGTATAGTGGCAGTGGTTGGTTTGATCATCTATGATTAAGTGATCAGTGATGGTTGATGTAATTGGAGATGGTTACAATAACCAATGATGGTTGACTATGAAAGTTTGTATGGTATAGAAATGGAGTTGGGGGTAGAATGGTAAGTGGGCATAAGGTTAAATATGGGTTCTGAAGGTAAGGGATAATGTGTAGATGATTTGATTAAGATAGAAAGATTTAGTGGAGAAGGGAAATGCTAAAAACAAGAGCAAAATACCTATATGATGAAAAGTGGAAGCACATAAAAAGTTAAATGAAATTAGATAGCATAATAGTACTCTAGCCTTTAAAAGTCATGTGGATAGAGTTTCAAGATCTTATATGCCTGCACAAAGAAAAAAAGAGATATTAGATGCAATTTTTAGGTCCTTTTCTCTTTCAATAGCCCTTAATTTATAGCCCAAATTTGCTAAGTGAGGAGGAAATTACTAAGTTGGTTAGGGATAAAGATGCCAATTCAAAGAGATGGTAAGCTATAAGGTTTACATGGGAAATTTTCTATTTTACCCATGCTTATCTTGCTTATAGCTGGAAGTTCTTATTTTGTAAGCTTAGGTACCTTACCGTTGATGGTTAAGCTAACAATTGATGATTAGGATAACCATCGATGGTCATACACCTAAGCACAAAAGGATGAAAACAAGTTCTAAATTAATGTATTAAAATGCTTAGCCAATATACCCTAGGTGTGTTAATGAATGTTAAAGTAGAAGAGGTGTTTTAAGGGTGAGTTAACTAGGTAAATAGATAACTAATTGTTGAGAATAGGCCCAAAGTAGTTTGTGTAGACACCTAAATCTGGCCACCAATGACCTCAAACCAGGGTTTTGACCAACTTCCACCTAAAACATATAGTTTGGCCTAAAAACACTAAAACACACTAAATGATGTAAAACTAACATATCTAATTTTGGCTAGAGTATCATTAAATGGGGAAATGCAATTTGTGGGCCAACTAATTTTGATCAAATAATTTTGAGTCAAAATGCCAATTTTGCACCTGGGTGCTCTGGATTGCTCTTTTCTATAAAATCTCTTGCATGATACATGTGACTTTTTTATTTTACATTGAAAACATCCTAAATGGGATAACAAATCCAATGCATCTAACATTGACTTCCAATTCTAATCTAGTCAAATTTCAAACCAATGACAAGGCATTCTAGTCAATTTAAGTAATTTGTGCACAAAGTGCTTAATCATGCTTAAGAGCCAATTAAACCAAATTAGAGCCTAATTAATAATTTCATGGAAACTTGTTGAATACTTGTTTTTAGAAATGAATATTGAATATCTACATCACCAGGTGATCTCATTTCTTGAGAAGACATCCCTAGGCCATAAATGCCATAAATATCAAGATTCATGCCTCCCATGCCTCATTAAAGCCCTCCATACCTCTTAATTTCTCCTCTATCCCAAATATTGATGAGCCTATTTATCAATTTTAATTACATAATTGGATTAATCATTAGCCACACATCTCAATCTAGAGATGGATAGTTCAGGTTGATTCTAGCCTTTTTCAAAAATATATAAATAGAGAGGCCATGAACATCATTTCAAAAGTCTTGATAATTAAAAGTTATAATGCAAAAATGATTCCAAAATATATTACAACTAGTGTTACCATTCCAAATTGATTCCAATCCAAGCCAAGCCAAAGCCAAAGGTGTCAAGGAGAAGAGGAGATAGCCAAGCCTCCTTTGATGAAGACTTCATGAGCACAAACTGAGCAAGCCACTACAACAAGCATTTTGGAGCATTCAAAGAAGGTAAAAGAGGGTTTGTTTTACATTTTAGTTGTGTGTTTTATTCATGTTTGTTAACTAATCTCTTCCTAGTGTCTAGACCTAAAGATATTATTCTAGTTAGTGTGTTTGTTTCATTTTGTTTTCATTTTGAAACTAACATGATACTAACCATCCTCTTTTGAGTCAAATTCTTAGTTCACATAATGGCACACACGATGGGACTAGATGCATCCAAAACAAGAAGAAAATCATTATACAACTTTAAAATATTCATTTGAATCATTAAAACTCCTGTAATTTGATTTTCTAACTTTGTTTTTCCATTTTTCTTTGTCACAAGTTTAAACATTAACCGTCATTGGTCACTCTTGGTATAACTATTGTCAGTTAGTATAACTATCATTAGTTAGTAAGTGTTACTATCATTAGTTAGTAGAACCAATGTTGGTCACTGTGTTTTTCTTAAAAACACAAAACTGAGAGCTAATAGGTCATTTTAAAATGGAGTCTAAATGTTTGGTTTGGGATCATATAGACTCCATTTTGGATGATTTTTTTCAAAACCATGTGTTTTCTCCTAAATTTTAAAAATTTGAAATTAGTTTAGCTTCAAATTTCATATATTTTTCATAATTTTTTTAAAATATATTTAAAATGTTTCTAATCTAACATTTAGGTGCTTAAGTGAATGTTTTCATAAGTTAGGCTTTCAAAGTTCACAATCTTAAGACCAAGGGGTCAAATGAACACCACCAAATCTTTTATTTAGGCTTAAAATTAAACACACTTATCATTTTTGTCTTCAATAGTTGTTTGATTTAATTTTTTTTATCAAAGAGAGGGGTGTTGCTTGTATGCTCTTCCATTTTTCCCCTTTAGGGAACCCTTGGAATCAAAAGTGCCATTCTTATTACAAATTGCCTAGTCCAAGGCATAGATATAATGTCATCTAAATTACTCCCCAAAAACTCGCAAAAGTATTGGGTGACCTTGACACAACCCTAAAGTCTTTATATTAGTCTTTAATTTCATGCAAACTTGGCTTGTGAGTGGGACATCATTACCTCCTATGAGTTCTTTAGGGAAACTTTTACCTAGGGTTTCATCTCCTAGCATTTACTTCACTTACTCCTTTTGAGTTACACACAGGCTGTATCTACATTTGGACATCACACTACATTGAGCAAGCAATAGGATGTAGTGGTTGTAAAAAGGACTGGACCTTTTTATAACTAGCCAATGCCATGGTCACCCAATTTTTGTGTTTATCTTTTGCATCATTTTATGTGAAAGTTATTATGCAATTGATTCCCTTAGAAATGTTTGAAAGATTGATAGTTTAGTCAACCCCACATTTCCATACCCTTGCTAGGATTTGGAGGATTATATTTAGTGTATTTTGATCATTTTTGTTTGGTATGTTTTGAGACTAAAACTTGTTTATTTATTCATAATCCATGTCAAAATCAATTTGTTTATACGTCACTCTTTTGTCTAAAGAGGCATTATGATAGTACTTTTACACCACACTTGTGCCTTAAAATTTTTGCTAAACTTGTTTGTGTGTGTGTCATTTTAGTTTTAGAGGGTAGTGTTATGCTGCCAAAATCATATCAAATTTTTTTGAGCTTTTTGAGTCTTTGAAGCATAACATAGATCACATCATTCAAGCATGTCTACGCTATTAGTCTACTCAATTTGTTTCAATATTTGCTTACCATTGTATCAAAAAAAATTTATTTCAAACCATTTTATGTATACCATTTAGACTTTCATCTTGTGTTGTCATGTTGTCCAATCTTGTCTACCTTGTTTTGTCAAATCCTAGTTTTCACCATTGAGTTTTCAATTAACCTTATCAAGTTTAGATTCAAACATTGATTGATTTTTATTTAGGTCTTAATTCATATGGATGATACATAGATCTTTCTATTTTGGATTGCATAACTTTGGTTAATCAATTACCTAAATTTAAAAATTATTGATGGTTTGTTTGTTTAGTACCTATCCTTATCATTATTTGTGCCTTTATTTGGAAAAACATAGTGTTTCTTCAAAGATCCTTTTGCCTCATGCCTTATGCCAACTTATCATGTTTATGTTTGATTTTGTGTGTCAGGTTTATGTCAAAGTTGTTTCCAAACTTGTTAGATTAAATCAAATCACATTAGCCTTTGTTTCAAGTCTAGCTTTTGATGTTATTTGGCCAAAAGTCCTAGATTTGCCTATTTATTTGAGCCTAGATTTTGGCTTCACATTTGGACAAAAGATCTAGAAACTCAATGTTTCCCTTTTATAGTTTAGACTTTATTTGGAACAGTTTGATTGAGACCTTTGACATGCTAGTTTTTATTCAGATGCTTGAACTTCTCTATGTATGACATTTGATGTTAGACTATTTTATGCCAAGTTTTAACACAAATAATTTTGGATATGAAACTCTATTTTCAAACCACATTGGACATATAGCTCCATTTTCAAACCACGTTTAAGATACAACTCCACTTTCAACCAAGTCAGACCAAGTTTTAACCATTTATCCTTTTGACATAATTTTTTTTGGAGTTTGTAGAAATCTAAGCCCTTTTTCTAGAGCTTTCATCATTTATGCAGATATGTCTAGCTACACCTATGGTGGAGTCACGTATAATCTAACTTATGATATAATTTCCACACAAAATGACTTTTATGGCTTTAGTCAAGACCCCAATGATGATAATATAGTTTGTAAGATAGATTTCTATCCACCTCATAATAATCATTCATGGGAACAAAGTCATGAACCAGATCATGATCCAACTCAAGATTTAGATTAGTATGAAGAGGCTTGTGAAGAGGATTTTAAAGATCCAAATATAGATAATGTTATTTGGGATATGGATCCATACCCTCTTTTTAATAATCAGTACTACATGGAACATAGTCAAAAACTAACTTATGAGCCAACTCATGAATGGGATGATATGGTTTATGAGGAAGACTTGGTTGCTTTAGCTTGTGTAAACAATCAAGTTCCATGACATCCTTTTGTTATCTAATCATCAACTACCCCTAACCCTCCTTTGGATTATATGAGCTATTGAGCTCTACAATATCCAAAGAATACCATTACTATTTTTAGACCTAATGCTTTGGTGTGTGCGAGCAATCAAGTTCCACAATGCTCTTTCATCATACCAAAACCTAGTCCTTTGACTTGTGAAAGCCATCAAGCTCCACACCACCCTATTATTAGCATTTTAGGACTTCATCCTTTGGCTTGTGTGAGAAATCATGTTCCCCAATACCCTACCATTATCCAACCACAAGTCATTCCTTATCCAGTACCAATCCCATCCAAACCTCAATTGATCTAATCATTCAAAGACCAAGCTATGTTCAAAAATAGTATTTTACAACACATTAAAAACCAAATCCAAGAGAATCAACCAATATAAGATGTTTCTATTAAATCAACAATTTGTGATAAGTCAACCTATGATGAATCACCTATTCATTCTATATCAGTTGTCAAAGACTCTCACTTTAACAAGCTAGTCGTTACTGGGTCACTTCTTAATGATTATAACTGCCTTTGGTCAAATCATTATCTCAACCATGTGCCTATTTTTAAAGAGTCTCCTACTAATAAGCTAGTCTCTGAGGAGTTGTATCTTGACCTTTTTCCTATCCTATAAGACTGCCACTCTGACAAGCCAATTTTTTTGGAGCCTATTATGCCATCACAGGCCTTTACTTGTCCAAAAATAAATATTCAATAAGACATCATTGTAACAAAGTACTTATCAGATGAAGAATCAAAGTTAGAGTCATGTTTTATTCTTAGATTGACATCAAATTTAACATCAAAATCAAAATCAATGTTAGTCTCAACATCAGATTCAGAGTCCATTGAGTCAAAATTAGATTGGGAAGAAGAATATGTTCATAGCTATTAAAAATTAGTTACACATGCTTCACAGATTAATTTTAATACATTTGTGATCCTTCTATAGTAAGTTATCCTAGTATCTTCTACAAAGATTGTGTAGCCTCTCCCCATTCCATTACCATTCCACAGGCCATTACCATCAACCAAAATAGTCATATTATTGACATTCCATCTCCTACAAGTGTCGATTAGGATTGATAGAATCACACTTTATTGAATTACATCCATGATGACATAGCAGTTGAAGAAGAGCACGGAGGCCAAGACAATATTCATATAGTAGAAGAACACTCTCCTAGTGAAACCTTTTTGGAGATGCTAGGGGACAATCAAAGTCAAAACACAACATCTTCTAGTGAAACTTTTTGATAAGCACTAGAAGATAATCAAATTCAAAAGTCAGCATTCCTTAGTGAAACCTTCTCAAAGGTGCTACAAGATAATCAAGACAACTTCATTGGTGAAAACCTCTTTGAGGCACCAATAGCTGAGCACAAAAGTTCACTACTTGATGAAGAGAAAATAAAAGATCAAATCAAAATAGCTTCCAATCTATAGCTTAATTAGATATTACCTACTCTCAAGATCAAAAAAATAGAAAAATTTGGTGGTCCTATCAAGAGAACAAGTCTTTAACCCCACCACAACCAAAATTATGTTGAATCTAGCATCAACAACATTACATGTGATTGAAAGTCCTAATCTTCATTTATTTCCCCACCATTACATATTCCATTATCATCTACCATTCTATTTTAAAATCAAACCTACCATCCATTATTTGTCCTTATTTACCATCCATGGTTGCACTTTCCTTTGTAGAGGCTACAAAGATACCTTGTATCAATGTTTAAAGGAATCAAAATCAATGACCAACAAAGATCACAACAACATTCTCATAATCCAAATTTGTAGGTAGTTCTTGATGGAGCAACTATTTAGATGAGGTGTGGGGTAGCAATTAACATGATTGATTATTATATTTGTATCATTTTTTGATTAGGACATGTATGTTCACTTCAATAGGAAAAATAGAATCATATGCCATTTACCACACCTAAGACAAAAACATGTACCATATCATTTCACATTTCTATGCCATTACCATTGTTATATATCCATTTTCCATTATCTCATATCCTAACCAATCATCTTCTCACTTGGGGGCAACCCTCTTACCATTTTATCCAATTTATCAAACCATTTTTATCCTTAGCAAGACCATGCCATTCCATCTTATCATTCCATTCCTATCTATACCAAAGCTTGTTTTTAGCCATCCTACCCAATCCTATTTTGATCTTGGTTCATTTTGTTCTTCCTACACCTTTTGTGAGATGATTTTGATCAAGTTTTAAAACTCAATCAAATCTATGTTTACAATGATAGCCTATGAAAGTAGTGTGATAGTTGATTTGGCAAGATATTTATCTTATCAAGTTTGTTTATGTGGACCTGAATATAACTACCTATGGGAAAATTAGTGTCTCACCAGTCTTGCTACTAATAATAAACACCTATGGGAAAATTAGTATCTTTAACCTATGTTGTTATATCCTAGTTATGACCACCTATGGGAAAACTAGGGGCAACACTTGTTTATCATGCATTGCCACATAACCTTACCATTACTTATTTTATTTGACTAGCCATTTTTTGGATTTGAGAACTTGTTAGGACCTAGTTAGTTTTTCCCTTCCTTTTGTGTGGATGGAATTACTATGACTTGAGGTCATTTTAGGACTATGTGGGTCATGCTCAATTTATGTTGAGGTCACCTTAGTCCTCCTTTCCATACACTCTCACTATTTTGTGAGAAACCTAAGCCAAACACTCTTACTATTTTGTGAGTAATTATCTTGTCATTCTCTAATGAGTTAAGATACCTCAAAATTCCAAAAAAATTCATAACATTTCAAAAAATCCAAATATATTTGTCCTATCTAAGCCTAGTCAGTTATCCTCAATCTACCTTACTAAGGCATTGCCATTTTTAGGATGCTTTCTTTTTCTTTTGTTTTCAAGGTTTCTATTTGTCTGTTTATTTTAGGTTATTTGTTTATTTTTTTGTTTATTTTTTTGCTTACTTGTTTGTTTGATTTTAGCACTATTGCCTTGACTTGGCCTATATGCATTCATTGGATGGGTCCTCAAGCACATTATTCTTGAGTCTATCCATATTCATACACCAACATTATCATCATGGTTTTTTTTTTCATTGATGCATTATTTTCAATTGTTTATTAAATCAGGAGTCAGTCCTTATACATATTTTGGTATATTCTTCATGGTGTTCCATCATGAAGCTTACCATTACATGCTATAGCAAAAATTAGCTTCAAGAAGGTCTACAATCAATAGAGCCATAAAAGTTTCTCTTTGGCACCTTGGCAAATCTTTCCATCCCACCTTTGATCAAATTAACCCATTGACCATCATAGTTATATCATTACTTATAAGGATGAGCATCTCCTCATTATTAGGTACAACTGAATCATTTATAATGATCAATCTTATTCCTCTATCCATCTCTTTCATCACTTTTCACCTCCTCATATTTAATCTATATTCCAAGTTAAATCCTTGAGTTATGTTTGCTAATCAGCCCTAATTAGGGCACAATCATATTTAACAAATATAGGTCCTCTTAATGACTATAACCTCCTATGGTAAAATCATTATTTTGACTTTTATTCTTGATTATAACTACCTTTGAGCAAATTAGTATCTTTTTTACATCAATGCATGCAAGCGTTTTCTCATTTGGATTAATCTCATCCATGTGTTAATTATACATTTCTTCTTATTTATTTTTGAGGGACCATCCATCAATAAATGTGATGGCCACTCCCTCGAGGGGGAATCATCATAGGCTTTCCAAAACCATTTGGAGCTTTGTTCTTCAACCATCATATTCTTTTTGGCATATAGGGCTTTTCTCATTATTTGAGAAGACATTGCTTTACCTATGGTGTACAATGCTTTCCCAAATAGGGGAAAATTGTAGATACCTAAATGTGGCCACCAATGACCTCCAACCAAGATTTTAACCAATTTCCACTTGAAATACACAATTTGGCCTAAGAACAATAAAAAATGCTAAATGATGTGAAACTGACATATTCAAGTGCCAATTTTGGCTAGAGTATCATTAAATGGGGTAATGCAATTTATGGGAAAGCTAACTTTGATAAGATCATTTTGAGTCAAAATTCCAATTTTACACCTAGGTACTCTAGATCGCTCTTTCCTATCAAATCTCTTGTATGAGACACATGCCTTTGTTATTTTACATTGATAGCATCCTAAATGGGATAGCAGATTGAACACATCCGATATTGAATTTCAATTCTAATCTAGTAATTTTGGACCAATAACAAGGCATTGCAATCAATTTGATTAATTTGTAAACAAAGTGCTTAATAATGCTTAAGAGCCAATTAAACCAAATTAGAGCCTAATTAAGAATTTTATGAAAACTTGTTGAATACTTATTTTTCGAAATGAATATTAAATATCTACATCATCAGGTGATTTCATTTCTTGGGAAGACATCCCTAGGCCATAAATGCCATAAATATTAGGATTCATGCTTCCTATGCCTCATCAAATCCCTATATGCCTCTTAATTTCTCCTCTATCCCAAATATTGATAAGCCTATTTATCAATTTGAATTTCATAATTGGATTAATCCTTAGCCACACATATCAATATTGAGATGGATGGTTCAGGGTGATTATATCCTTTTTCATAAATATATAAATAGAGAGGCCATGAACATCATCTCAAAAGTCTTGATAATGTAAAGTTATAATGCACAAATGATTTCAAAATATATTGCAATTAGTGTCACCATGCCAAATTGATTCCAAGCCAAGCCAAGCCAAAGATAAGGGTGTCAAGGAGAAGAGGAGAAATCCAAGCCTCCTTTGATGAAGACTTCATGAGCACAAGCTTGGCAAGCCACTACAACAAGCATTTTAGAGCATTTAAGGAAGGTAAAAGAGGGTTTCTTTTGCATTTTAGTTGTGTGTTTTATTCATGTTTGTTAACTAAGCTCTCCTTAGTGTCTAGGCCTAGAGATGTTATGCTAGTTAGTGTGTTTCTTTCATTTTATTTTCATTTTGAAACTAACATGATACTAACCATACTCTCTTGAGTCAAATTCCTAGTTCACAGTTTGACATTGAAAACTAGTCGAGGCAATGTTTTTGAGTGTCTACACATAGGGATGAAGGCTATTCTGATAAATACAATCTCTTTTATTCTATAATTTTGAATATTCTTGTTAATTTTTTCATTACTTCAAAGGTCAAAATAATTTTGTATTAGTCCCAAGCTAATGTAAACAAGTTTTCCATAGTCATTTGTAAATAATTCTTAAGCAACTATATTTCTTGAGCATCTAGATTAGTCTACATTATAGTCAAAGGTCAAAAATTTTAAAAGTTTTTTATTCTCTGAAATATCACCATTCTCAAAATTTTGGTATTATATTAAAAGTCATGGTATTGCATAACTACTTGTAGTTTTTAAAGAAATACATGAATAACCATCATGGTTAGCTACTAATTGTAATATCATCATAATTAGAAGTTTTGCATAAAAGTTGTGGGATTGTAGTTTTTAGTTGAGATATTTCTTTGAATTGACTATGTATTTGTGATTTTGTAAGAGATTAGCAACTTTGATTTAGTTTAGACTACTAACCCTTTTTTTAGGACCTTTCAAGACAAAGGCACCAATTTTGATTTGCTAGCCTTTGTGTTTACAAGAAGAGTGCCTAAATCCTATAATTTCATTTTTTTCTTATAAAAATATTATCTTGTGTGGTTTGATTATTTATTTTTGATTTTCCTCACATAGGTAATTAATTGGGAAAATTAATCCTTGCTTACTTGTGTGTTAGTCAATTGAGTCTAAGATAACATGTGTTGTGTAAATTGTGATCATAGTAATCCAAAAAGGGAGGTTAGTAGAGTGTTAGAACAAGTAAACAAAACTCAATAAAAACACACTAACACTGACACTTACAAGCCTAGATCTTAGGGGTGAGCTTAATAAACAAAACCAAATGAAAAACACAACTAAAATGCAAGAGACACATAATCTCTTGCCTTATTTGAGAGCTCTAAATGATTTGTTGAGTGGTTTTCTCATTTTGTGCTTAGAAAGTCTTTAGCAATGGATTTTGTGTAACTCCTCTCTTTGGCACCATTATGGCTTGATATGTCTTATGCTTGGCTTAAGAATTTGGTATTATAACCTTGATTGTAACAAAATGTGCATTATAACATTATATCAAAAGAGATTTGAAGTCATTTGTCAATGATAAATTTTCATCAAAATAACTTAAAATTCAATAAGCAAGGGCTTGTATTTATAACAAATGGATCTAACCCCAACCCAAGGTGAGTCAAGGTGGAGTTTAAACATAGAATGAGTTAAAACTTAACCTAAGAGATTCAAGGCTAACCTCATGAGTGTTAATATTTGTTAATTAATAATGATTTATAATTAATAGGCATGGGTCTCCAAAGTGAGATATTTAAGGATATTTTCAAAGAGCTTAACAACTCATAAAGGTCATTATGAAAGGCTACGATATTTTTTATTTTTTATTTTCTTTTTTTAGTTAATCATTAATTGCACATGGGTAATTCAAATAGGAATTTAATTTGGTTTATCTTGTTAACTAATTATGATTATCCATTTAGTTCTTTCAATATTTTATATTTGTTCATGTTCCCCACTTAATAGGTCCATAGGCCAAATTGACTATTATGATGTCGCATGATGATTAGGGATGAATATGTGAGAGGTTATGATTACATACAATAGGATACCCCTGTTAGGGATGTCTTAATGTGATTCTAGGCTTTGAAAAATGATGCATAAGAAAATTTGGGATGTTTAGTGATTCTTAAGCTTAATTTGTAATAGTTGGTAGGAATCCATCTGAAGTCCAATTGAAAGACAGTTGTGGCTAGTTTTAGGTGTCTGTAGTTTACCCCTATTTGGGAAGATGTTTCAAGACATAGGCAAAATAATGTCTTCTCAAATAATGAAACATGATAAAAATAATATGATGATTGAATAAAAATTTCCAAACAATATTTGAAAAGCCTATAATGAAGCCCCCTTGAGGGAGTGGCTAAAACATATGATTGATGGATGGTCCCTAGAAAAGAAGCAAGAAGATTAATGAAATTAAACCATAGGTGAGATCAATATAGTTGATAAAATGATTATAAACATTATTTTGAAAGAGTAATTATTTTCCCAAAGATATTTAAAATCAATAACAAAGGTTGAGACACTAATTTTCCTAAAGGCGGTTATAATCAGTGGCAACAACATATGCCCTAGTTAGGGCTGATGAGTCAAAATTATGATTTGCACATAGGTGGTTATAATCATTAATATTACATAGAATAAAAAATGATTTTTGATGGTACCCTAATAAGGTAGATTAGCAACCATAACTCAAGGATATAACCTATTTCATAGATTAATTATGAGTAGGTGCAAACGTAGAGACAATGGTCTAATGACTTAGGAAGTCAAAAATAATCAGGCATATAAAGATGAGAAAATGATGAAAGAGATGAATATAAAAATAATAATTTATTAATAGAAATGATTTGGTTCTACCTACCAATGTGAATATGCTCATTGTTATTAACATTAATATAACCAAAATGGTCAATGGGTTGATTTGATCAAAGAAAGTGGGAGGATTTGCCAAGGTTACTAAAGAGAAACTTTTGTAGATCCACTACTTGTAAGACTTTACAAGCTAATTTTTGATATAGCATGTGATGGTATTCCTCATCATAGAACACCATGAGAACTTTGTCAAAATATGCATAAGGACTGACTCCCAATTCAATAAACAATTGAAAATAATGCACCAATGATAAAAACCATGACGAGAATATTGATATATGAATATGGATGAACTCAAGAATAATGTGCAAGGAATCACCCAATAAACACACATAGACTAAGTCAAGGCACAATACTGAAAGCAAACAAATAAGAAAATAGATAACTAAGCAAACAAACACACAAAAATCTTGAAATAAAAAGCAATAGAAAGCATCTTGATAATGGTTTTAACCTAGTATGGTGGATCAAAGATGATTGAATAGGCTTAAAAAGGATCAATGTTTTTAGATTTTGAGGCTTCATTTATCTCTCTAGGAGGTTATAACATGATTTTCAAATTTATAGGATTTTGAAATGTTTTGAATGTTTTTGAAAATTTAAGGTATCTTAACTCATTAGAGATTGACAAGATACCACTCTCAAAATGGTGAGAGCATTGGCTCAGGTTTCTCATAAAATGTCAAGAGCATATGGAAAAGGGAGACTAAGCTTACCTCAACTTGAATCGAGCATGACCTACATAATCTCATTAGGACCTCTAGTCATAGTAGTTCTACCAACATAAAAGGTGGTGAGATCTGACCTGATAACAATAAGTTCTCAAATTTAAGTAAATGGTTAGACAAATGAGAATATTAATCACAAGGTGATGTGGTAATGCATGGTAAAAGGTAGTATTCCTAATTTTCCCATAGGTGGTTATATTAGGAAATAATCGTGTTTATAATTAGTAACACAAGGTGGGATACTAATTTTTCCATAGGTAGTTATAATCGATGGCACCAATAAAACATAAATGAAAGATAAGTTACTAGATCCATTGTCACACTACTTCCATAAACTATCATTTAAACATGAAATTCTAAAACTACTAAAACTAGATCATAATCCCCTCATGAAAGGTGCGGGAAGAACCAAAGGAACCAGGATCAAAATGGGTTGGGTAGGATGGCTAAAAATAAGATTTGGTCTAATAGGGATGACATGGTAAAATAACATATGGGATGACATTGTTTAGGATGATAATGGTATGAAGATTGGATAAAATCGTAAGAGGACTTCCCCCAAGCGATAAGGTGAGGTAAATGGTAGGGTATGAAAAAATGATAAGGGAATGGAAAATCAAAATGCAAGGTAAATGTTTTTGGCCAAGATATGGTTTTTGGCAAGGTATAGTTCTTGTTTTTTATGATTTTATCCAAGTAAATGTTTATGTTGTTCTTGCTGATTTGGAGATGCACGTCATGATCAACATATGATACAAATAGAATAATCAATCATATGAATTTATGGACCATACCTCTTCTGAATAATTTCTCTATTAAAAACCTACTGTAGATTTGGATTTCAAGAATGTTGTTGTGATATTCATTGATTGTTTATTATATTTCCTTCAAACATCAAAATAATGTATATTTATAAACTTTGCAAAGGAAAGTACAGCCAAGGATGGTAAATATATATAAACAATGGATGATAGGTCTAATTTGGAAATGTATAGGTGGATTATAATGGAATGTATAATGGTTGGGAAACAAATGAAGATCTGGGTTTTTAGGTACACATAATGTTTTTGATTATGGATTTGACACAACTTTGGTTATGGAGGGATTGAATAATTTTGAAGATGCTCTCATTAGGACCACCATATTTTTCTATTTTTTGGGACTAAGAGTAGCTACCATATGATTATGTTATAGATTGGAAGCTATATTTATTTGATCTTTAATAACATCTTCATCAATTAGTGAAGGACTATTGTGCTCACCTATTGGTACCTCAAAGAGGTTTTCACCAGTGAAGTTATCTTGATGATCCCATAGTTCCTCTAAGATGGTTTCACTAAGGATCATTTACTTTGACTATCTTCTAGCACCTTCAAAAAAGTTACACTAGAAGATGTTGAGTTTAAATTTTGATTGTCCCCTAATTCCTTTATAAAAGTTTCACTAAGAGATTTTTATTTTTTTGCATGAACATGGTCTTATCCCCACTAATATTCTATCATTGATATGTCATCATGGATGCAATTTAACAAGGTATGATTCAATTAGTCCCAATCGACACTTGTGGGAGGTGAAAGGTCAATATAATGGCTAGGTTGGTTGGTGTTAATGGCATGTGTAATGATAAGGGAATGGGGGGAGGCATTACAATCCTCATAGAAGATAATAAGAGATCTTGTGTCAAAGATAAATTTATCATCCTCAAAAACTATAAAAGGATCACAAATGTATTCAAATTAATCTATGAGGCATGTGTAACCAATATTGTAAAAACCATGAACATATTCTAATTTTGAAGTTTAGTCTGACTCAAAGGACTCTGAATTCAATGTTGAGACTGATGTTGATTATAATTTTGATGCTAAATCTAATTTTGGTTCAAGAATATAACCTAACTTCAATGTTGATTCCTCATTTGGGATGGACATTGATACAATGATGTCTTATTGAATGTTTGTTTTTGGACAAGTAACAACTTGTGATGGCATGATAGGCTCCATAAAGATTAGTTTGTAAAGTGAGACTCGTCAATGATAGGAAAAAGGTCAAGAAATAATTCCTTAGAGACTAGATTTTCAAGGGGAGGATCTTTAAAAATAGGCATATGGTTAATATAATGATTTTCCCAAAGGAGGTTATAATTATTAAGACGTGACTCAGTAAAGACTAGCTTGTTAAAGTGAGACTCTTTGACAATAGGTATAATATTAAGAGGTGATTCATCACAAGTTAACTCATTATAAATGGTTGGTTCAACAAAAATATCATGGATTGGTTAGTTCTCTTTGTATTAATTTATAATTAGTTGTAAAATACCAATTTTAAATACATCTTGGTATTTAAATGATTGGATCAGTTGGAGAGGTATGGATTGGGTTAGTTTTATTTGGATGATTAGTAGGGGTTTTATAAAGTGGGGAATGGTTGGAAATGGATGAATAATAGTAAATGGTTAGAGAATGATAGTCTTAATAAAATTTAGTACCTGACCTAGGAAAATAACTGTGACCCATCGAGTTATGATTGGATAACATGGTGGGGATAACAAGCTACTATATATGGAAGGGATGAGAATGGTAATGGTAGAGGGTTATGGAGGTTGGTTCCTGACACAAGCCAAAGGAAGAAGTCTTAGTATAGAAATTGTAGAGAATTTTTGATCTTGGTTTCTCACACAAGATAAAGGATAAGGTCTTGGTATAGAAATGGTAGGGCACTACGAAGCTTGGTTTATCGTACAAGCCAAAGGATGAGTTCCTGGTATAGAAATGGTAGTCCTTGGATGTTTTGGAGCTTAGTGGCTCATGAAATCTAAAGGAGGGTTAATGGTATATCTAGATTAATGGTCATAATGATTGATAAGATGGAGAACATCATATGTTATCTAGCTAAAAAAAGGTGTCACCAAATAATGCCCTTGAGGATCTTGGATTTGTTCCCTAAATTGAGGATTGTAAGGAGGATAAGAATCTATCTCACAAACCACTTCTTCACCATAGGATTCTCAAATAAATTCATTTTATGTGCCTATTATATCATAACTTAGATTGTATCTATTTCTACCATAAGTGTAATGAGACATATCCATATCAATGATGAACATTCCATAAAAAGCCTAAAGTTATACAAAATCTAAAAAATAATGTCCAAAGGACAAATGGTTCAATTTTTTTCTAAATTGGTTTAGGGAATATGTATCTCCAAAATTATATGTGCTAAAACTTGATATAAAACCACTTAACATCAAATTTCTAACATTAAATGTCTCACACAAAAAGGTCAAGCATTTGAATAAAAATTAGAATGACAAACTCTAGGTCCAAAGTGTTCCAAACAAGTCTAATATAAAAAACAAAAGTTGCTAGGTTTTTTGGCCAAATGCAACGTCAAAATTTAAGCTCAAAACATGCATGTGCTAGGACTTTTGGCAAAACAAGCACAAAATCTAGACTTTAAACAAAGGTGAAATTTAATCTAACAAATCTAAAACACTTTGGCATAGACTAGGCATACAAAATAAAAAATGAACTTGGTCAATTGGCATAAGGCATGAAAAAAAATGCATATGGAAGATAGGTTATTTCTCCCAAATATAGGCACAAACTAATAGTTTTAAAATTTGGGTAAATAATTAACCTAAGTTACACAACTCAAAAGAGAAAGATTAGTGTCTAGACTCAAAGTAAATAAAGCATAAATAGAAATCAATCAATGTTTGTATTTTAAATTTTCAAGGTTAATTAAAAAATAAACTTAGGAAAACTATGCTTCTTTAAACAAATAAGCTAAATAAACTTAAATGACATAACTACACTAGACAAAGATCCAAAAGACACATAAGGATCGGTTTCAAATTGGAAACTTAGACACAAGGTAAAACAAGTCTATGAAATGATTCGAGTAGTGTAAAATTGTTATCGTGCTCTAAAGGTATGATCAATGGTTTATTTTAAGACTCTAAGGCACAAAACTTGAAATGGATTGGGCAACATAATGTTACCCTTTTCAATCAAGTGGCACACATAAAAAGATTTGTCAAAACTACTAAGGTAAAAAGTAAGGCATTAAATGGACAATATAATACCTCCTTAAACAATGGAGTGGTATGGAAACAAAACTAATTTTTACATGGGAAGATAAATAAATATATTTTGACTCAAAAACTAAGAAATAAAGGATAAAAATACACAAACACCTAAGTGTAATGTCTTAGGTATTAAAACTGATAAAGTTGTGTAGTACTATCAAATTTCATCTATATACGTACTCTTGGGAAAAAATTTAAGTGTTAATCCAAATATAAAAGTGCATTAATAAGTAGGGTTTTTAGGCCTCTTATTCTCCTAAGATATTGTATGATGACATGGAACTTCCGGATACTCACCCTACATCAACATTATTTCCATTGCAAGTGGGGTTATTCTAGAACTATAGGTTTATACATCTAGATGGTCCCAAGTGTGGTTAACAATATAGATGCAATTTCATCTATTGATTTATTACCAGCTAACTTAATATGCAAAGGTCTATTATTTTTCATAGTGATTCCATCTTTGTACATCTTATTGGAATCCCCTAGATAGCTAGACCTAACTCGAGTTTTCATTATGATATAAGAGACTAGCCACTCAACCCTCTGACAATCATAATATAAGTGCCCTAATTTATATACCCCACCATGGATAAGGTTTGGAATGATTCTATGAAATGAAACCCTAGGTTAATTCACCCCTAAATAACTCATGAGGAGGAGATGAACTGCTGCTCACAATCCAGATTGCACTAGTGAAAAGACTTTAGGGCCGCATTTAGATCACTCAAACCATACAAACTTGAGGAGACCCTTAAAAACATTATTATCACACCTTTGGACAAGGAAATAATGTAAATAAATATTACTTTTGGTCGCTCTAGTTCTCTATAATATATGGGGGGAGATCATACATACATCAATTAGTTTTCACAAACAAATAACTTCAAAAAAACAAGGCATAAAATCAACATTCTCAAAAGCATGTAGCTAAGTGACTCAAGTTAATTTTATTGCACCAAATTAAATGTCTTATGAAGTTTTTGACCCCTTGGAATTTGTTTTTTAAATCTGAAAACAAAAAAAAAATTATTTGAAAAAAAAATATTATTAAAACACCAATTTGAAATGTGAAAATTGTAAGTTAGAATTATTTTAAATGTCTCCTTGTGACCTTTAGGTCCTGAAAAAAGTGTTAGGGGGTTTTCAATATTTTGTTAAAAATTTATGCAACTTGAAGGTAAAATAATAGTATAGTCATAAAATTTAGGAGAAAACACATGGTTTTAAAATAGAAATCATAAAAAATAGAGTCTAGATAACCCCAAATGAAGCTCCGAAAGATGGCCTATCAACATGTTGTTCTACACAAAGATCAATGTTAGTTGAAAGGCTTAGGATACCTCACCTAATTTATGCCACAGAACAGTTCCCAAGCTCCATGACTCAGAGCCCTGAAATAATCCCAGCTGAGATCTTAGAAATTGGAGAAAGGATCAAGTCCTCTATCTGCTCTGAGAACCCGTAGCAGTTTTGGTCCAAAGCTATGCCTCAAATGGAAATAAAGATAATTGAAGGCAAGCACATAAAGATCGGGAAAAAGATCCCTATACCAGCTCAGGATTATGAAGATATGGAAGCACAGATCAAAGATCTGGAAGCTAATGGCTTCATTGAAAAATCAACCTCTCCTTTCTGCTGTTACGCCTTTATGGTCAATAAGCATTCAGAACAGAAGCGAGGAAAGAAGAGAATGGTCATCAATTACAGACCATTAAATGCTATCACAGAGCCATATCCATATCTGATACCAGATAAAAGCTACTTGCTTGAGAAAGTTGCAGCCTGCAAGTATTTCTCACAGTTTGATTGCAAGTCTGGCTTTTACCAGATCAGAGTCAAAGAAGAAGATAGAGCCAAGACAGCCTTCAGCTGCCCCTTTGGCCACTTTCAATGGACTGTCATGCCTTTCGGCCTAATGAATGCGCCAGCATACTATCAGGCGCATATGGATAAAAATTTTAGTGGCACTTCTCATTTCCTTTGTGTATATATTGATGACATTTTAATTTTTAGTAATTCTTTAGATGAGCATGCTACTCATCTCTCCCAATTCTTTCAGCTGGCACAAGATGCAGGAATAGTTTTGTCAGAGACTAAGATTCAGTTATGCAAAACTGAATGCAACTTCCTCGGCATGGTAATCTGAGAATGAAAACTGCAAGTCCAGCCACACATAAAAGAAAAGGTTATCGGTTTTCCAGAGCAACTTGATAAACCAAAGTTGCAGTGTTTTTTGGGACTATTAAATTATTTAAATAGTTTCTATCCTAACTCTGGTGAAGACAGGTACATACTGCAAACCCTTCTCCAGAAAAAGAAAGCATTCCATTGGGAAGAACAACACACAGTTGCAGTACGAAAGATTAAAGCCAAGGTTGCTGCCTTGCCCGAACTGCACATCCCAAAGTCTCAACAGATGAAAGTGTATACCGATGCCTTTGACCTCACATGGGGAGGAGTACTTGTTTGTATAGTAGATAATAAAGAGTTTGTATGTGAATTTTCGAGTGGTGTGTTTAGCTCCGATGTATTAAAATGGATCTCCTCTGATAAAGAGATCTATGCTGTAAAGAAATGTCTAGAGAAGTTTATGCTTAAACTCCTACATTTGCCACACTTTATAATTGTAACCGATTGTACTAGATTTCTGACCTTCAGAGAAAAAGATCATGGTCGGAAAGATGGTCACGGAAAATATGTCCGATGGCAGGCATTCTTTTACCAATTTAATTTTTCTGTGGAGCATATTATAGGTTCTAATAATGTTATTATAGATTGGCTTAGCCGCAATCCTCCAGCTACTTTGATGCATCAGCCTGCACCTGGTTTCAACCTTACCAGAATATTAAACTAGGCATTCAACTCTCTGAATGTTTTGATCCAAGATCAAATCCTTAGAGAAGGCCTGCATCCCCGATTTATGAGGATTTCTTATACAGTAGCACAAGATCTGTAGATGTCTACAGAAGTAACAATCCAAGCCAACCACAGACAGAACTTTGGAGTCATCACAATCGAAAGGCTCAATAGTGAATTCCTGTATCATCAATTCACTGAGCTACTAAAGCAACCACTATGGACGTGGCACATTCGGATCAGATCTGCATCCAACAAACACCTGTATCGATGGATCGCTCGGCATGGCCCTCACAGAATACATGAAGAACAAAATCATGATCAAGATACTGTCGTGCACACCATTATTCGCCGACAACTTGAGTGGGAATCTCATTTCCACTGCATGCCACGACATATGCCATCTGACACGGGAAATTGCCGACATTGGTACCTACAAAGCACATTCTAGATAAGGTGCCTTTTTCAGCGCATATCCGAAGATGACCTAGAAGATGAAGTGGAAGACATGTTGGGCCCACAACCTAGGATTCCATCCTTGCCATCATCATCATGTGGCTCCAACGCCTCGAATAGCATCTCACTGTAGACTTGCTTTCCAGCTGTAAAGCATGATGGGATTGACACCGACTTGCCAGCGAGCAGTTAGGACTGCCCAAAAATTGCTATAGATAAGCCTCTCTGCCTTAGTATTATCATCAAAAAAATTTCAGTGTGAAAATCTAGTAGCCTTACTTAAGAGTATGCTCTTCACTTGCCCTTTTCGAAGGATCCTGTGAATCAGAAATTGAAGCAAGAATTTTGTAATAGTGTGTACTATTTTGAGTAAGTAATATAGTAAAGCCATAGCCATTCGGCCCCTGCCTACTATCACAGGTTTTTGCTATATCAAGCTATCAAAGATTGGAAGATTGGAGGCGTCTACTGACGTGAAAAAGATTGGTATCAGAGCCAGACTACTGTAAGTTGTGAATCCATTTTCCTATTTCGTGGATTGACTTTTTGAGTTCTTTGCTTTGAAAATTTCTTTGGGAAAGTTATTGCATTGAGTCTCAGGCCATTTAATCAATTTGTCATAGGCCGCTTTTATCTCTGCATCCTCTTATTCCCTTATCAGAAATTTCTCGCATATCAGAACCCAAATCTCCCCAGAATGGAATTCGAAAAAGCACCATCCACATCTACCATAGAAATCATGAACAAATCTGAGTTCGAAGGTATGTACGAACTCCCTCCATTTATCCCAGACCAAATATCAGATTGTCCTGATATTGAAGTGACTGAAGAAAATCTTGAGAAAGAACTAGTTTGTTTAAACCTCCAGCTATTAAGGCTTCCCAGGTATATAAAAAGTCTGAATTAGTTAAATCAAAGTTTTTGTATACATCTACTTATCTATCTTTTGTTAAGCCTAGAATCAAGTCTATAGAATTGACCCTCAGCTATAAGCCAAAGAAAACCTACCAAACAAATTTACTCTCTCTGTTACCTGAGCAAGAAATCAATTATATCAGGTCACATGAAGATGTTAAATTTGTCCATTTTGGGTTAATCCATGTTCATATTGTACCCTTGATTCTTAGCAATATTAAGCCTATAATATATTTAGCTTTGTGTGATCACTGCCAAGTCAGCTTTAAGCATTCTTGTCAGTTATCTAGCCTTGGCTGCCTCAATGATGATACTATTTGTTTTGAGTTTTGTCCCAACCTCTCTGTCGCAGTCCGCAATAAAGGTTGTAAAGAAGTTAAACATGGATCTTTAGATTGTTGGGGTCTGTTTACCTCTGTGTTTGGTCTAAATATGTTCGGAGAATTCAAATATGCATCTATTAACATATCTGTTGTCTATAGTACGACCAACACTAATCACCCCAAAATCCTTGAAAATCTGCCCTATGCCAGAAGATTAAGTGGAACTGTACAACTACAGAAAGGCCATATTGAAGCAGTTGAAATCCCTCATGAATGGAAACTTGACTGGTTGAAAAATGTTTCTCCCAGAATGAAAAGTCAAGCCACAGTTCACCAAAGTGATGGCAGATCTGTAAATATATTACCAAGATCCCTGTCTAAAAATTCCCATTCTTCTCCTTCTAGACCATCTACGTCTTCTTCTCGTAGATCTGTCAAAACTGGTCATTTATTGATCGAAGATGAAGAGGTAAATCAAGGCAATGATTTACCAGGTACTCTCATGAGTCTCCCAATAGAAGACAGTCTTGAATTCTACACAAAAGATACCACTACTCTATACAGAGGAGGAAGATGGCCGCCGCAAAAAGGTGTCCACAAGCAACCAGTAGGTACTATGCAGTATTTTGCAGCTGCATACGAGAACCCCTCTAATGAGTTCAAGCAAAGAAACTACACTGCGAGATTTAATTCTCATCTTATGGAAAATTTTGATGATCTGTGTAGAGATATTTTATCCATTAAGGATACTGTAAATAATATAGAAAAGAAGGTATCCTCTATTGATACCAAAATAGATTTGTTAGATGATAGTCTTAGTTGGCTATCAAAAGAAGACCAAAAGGCAGAATCATCCTCAAAGCCATTCTGTTCAGTCTCCTTTGGTCCCAATTTCAAAACTGTAAAAAGATCACCTAGTCATACCCTGATGCAAAGAACCCATATACACCTACAGCCTTGGTACTTGAACATTGATGATTTAATGAATCCCTTGAATGAAATCATAGCCTGGTGCAATACCATGCGTGTCCTAGCTATCTAAGCCCATCTCGACCAAGCTGGTAGTTCTTGCTTTGCAACAAAATTTTTATGGGGTGTTACTAGTTTATGGTGGCAATCAATGACTGAGCCACAACAGTATGAGCATGTACATAATCAGCTAGATTCTTTAGCAGCATTGTTTTTATTGTTGATTAATGAGTTTTCCCCTCTAGTTGGCAATAGAGAACTTGAATCAAAGAAATGGTTATTAAAAATGGAGCTCTGCGACTTAAAGCAGTTTGATGCCTTTGCCAAGCAATTTCGGCAACTGGCTTATGAAAGTAGATGTTATGCTTCTACTGAGATTAAGTTAAATTTTTTGCATGCTATGCCTTATAATTTGATTGATAGAGTGCTGTCATATATTGATCTCAAAGGACTCACGATCGAAGATCTAGCCCTTTCTGATGTCATGGATTTTGCCAAGCAGCAAATCATGACTTTAGTCTCTGAGACTAAGTCTATGCAAAAGCTCAGTAAGAACCAAGCATCCCAGATTGCTCCAGTGTTCCCTAAAATAGCCCCATTTAGCTGTCAACCATTTGTCCAACCTCACTGCCAACAGAAGCAGCGTCGCAAGCATGTCTCCTTTCGCCGCCGCTCTTTCCCTAAGAAGCATTCCTATGCTCCTCCTCATCGTTTCCTCAAGAAACGATGCACTGCTCATCCTCTTTCCAAGCAACCGATTTGCTACATCTGTCACAAACTCGGTCATATTGCTCCCAATTGCTCCTGTAAAAATCTCATTGTTAAAGCTATTTTTTCCTCCAATACAGCAGCGTGGTGGGATGTAGTAGATGCAGACGAAGATCTGTACCTTCAAGATGACATCTATGAACCTACACTAGATGATCTTCTAGACGAAGACTTTGATGATGAAGAAGATGCCACAGCTCTTGAATCACTTGCAGATGAGCTTGAACAACCAATGACAAATATGCAACGTGGTGCAAGACACTACAGACCCAGACACAATGACTGGTCAATCCAGTCTAATGAAGCATATGGAGCCTGGTCACGCCATCACCATGAAGTGCCTAAGAGACCAGAGAAACCCAGAGGAAGGCAATACTCTAGAGGAGAATCATCTAGAGGGAGACAACCCTCTCAACCGAGACAACCTCCCATGATGCATAGATTAGATCATCCTCCTGTGCAATATCCAAGCTCTTTCAAGCCAAGCGAGCCGCCTAAAGAAATAAGAGAGCCAATATGGGAACAGATCCTACCAGCTGAAGAACCTATTTTAGCAACAGATCCAAGGTGGGATTGTGACAATGAAGAGGATGAAGTTGGGATTATGTTTTACTCCAACCAAGATTACTGCCCTGGTGAATGCAGTAATCTCCAAGAAGAAGAAGCTGAACCAGAAGAAGAAGAAGTCTACCCTGAGCCAGCAATAGTTCAGGATCCAGGAAAGCAAAAACTGGTATGCACCAGTATTCCTTCCTTAGAACTACCATAGCCTGTATATTTAAATCATTTGATAAATGGACGATTTGCCCAATTCTTTACTCTAGAAATAAATGGCAGACTGGTAGATGCACAAGTAGACACTGGTGCTTCTCTCTCATTTGCTAAACTGCAACTCATCAATGACTGGAAGACACTTGATGAGAATCAAGCTTACAAGAGCATTGATGTTCAAGGGAATAGTTTTACCTGTAGAAACTACAAACACCAGCAGCCCCTTTGCATCCAAAATAAAATCTTCCACTGTGATTTCTTTGCCCTTGAGAAGATGCCTATTGACATCCTCCTTGGAGGATCATTTATTGATAGATATACACCCTATGGTGCTACTGCAAAAAGCATCATGTTCACCATAGAGAATGAAAGGCTTAGGATACCTCACCTAATTTATGCCACAAAACAGTTCCCAAGCTCCATGACTCGAAGCCCTGAAATAATCCCAGCTGAGATCTTAGAAATTGGAGAAAGGATCAAGTCCTCTATCTGCTCCGAGAACTCACAGCAGTTTTGGTCCAAAGCTATGCCTCAAATGGAAATAAAGATAATTGAAGGCAAGCACATGAAGATCGGGAAAAAGATCCCTATAATGATGCACATAGAGAATGACATTATTTATATAGGACTAATTTCAATTAGTACAAGATCAATTCTTGTTAGGGAAAACTGATGTTGATCTCTATATAAATCTGTATAACACTAGAAAATAGAATACATAAAATCAAAGTAAAAACTCAAATTTTTAAGATGATCAAGCATTCATTTAAAAAAATAAGAGCTTCACTTTGGTCTCCTTTTTATATGGAACGCTTTAGGTCCCACTGACATTCCATTTGTGATCATAGGATTCCAAGAAGGGAGGTTAGTAGAGTGTTAGAATAAGTAAATAAAATTCAATAAAAACACACTAACACTAACACTTACAAGCCTAGTTCTTATGGGTGAGCTTAACGAACAAAACCAAATGAAAATCACAATTAAAATGCAAAATAAACATAATCTCTTATTTTATTTTAGATCTCGAAATGCTTTGTTGAGTGGCTTTCTCGGTTTGTGCTTAAAGAGTCTTTGGCAATGGAGTTTGTATAGCTCCCTCTCTCCTTGGCACCATTGTGGCCTGATATGGCTTATGCTTGGCCCAAGATTTTGGCATTATAACCTTTCTTGTAACAAAATAGGCATTATAACATTATATCAAAATATCTTTTTAAGGAATTTTTGTATGATAATTTTACACCAAAATAGATTAAAATTTAATAGGTAAGGGCTTATATTTATAGAAAATAGATCTAACCCCAACCCAAGGTGAGTCAAGGTGGAGTTTAAACATGGAATGCATTTAAACATAACCTAAGTGAGTCAAAACTAACCTTATTCGAGTTAATAGTTGTCAATTAATAATTATTTTCAATGAATAGAGATGGGTCTCCAAAATGAGATGTTTTAGGATATTTATAGAGAGCTTGAAAACTCACAAATGTCATGATGAAAGGCTAGGATATTTCATATTTTTGAATTTACTTTTTTAGTTATTCATTAATTTGGTTTAGCTTGTTAATTTATTATGATTATCCATTTAGCTCTTTTAAGATTTAATATTTGTTCATGTGGCCCACCTAATAGGTCCTTAGGCTAAATTGATTGTTGTGATGCCACATGATGATTAGGGATGAATTTATGAGAGGTTATGGTTGAATACGATAAGATAACCCTATTCAGTATGTCTTAACATGATTCTGAGCTTTGAAAATGATGTACAAGTAAATTTGGGACATTCAGTGATTCTTAAGCTTAATTTACAATGGTTGATAGGAATCCATTTGAAGTTTGGTTGAAAGCTAGTTATGGCCAATTTTAGGTGTCTAAATAATTCATCTTCATGCATGTATTTATTCATTAGGAGTTTGTGTCATGGATTTCATCACAGTGCATTAAACCAAACTTTGAGTTTCAAATTTTTTAAATATTAGAGATAATTATTGCTAGGCTAAGTGGTTGACCCCATACAAGTCATCCATGAAGTGAAGGAGTTAACTCTCTAAACCAAGCATTAGATAACACCCTATACATATTTGGGCTCCATGTACCTTCATGTATTTTTAAGACTCCATTAGGAATCTTTATGTAAACCTAACATAGGGCCTATTATCCATAACAGGCATTCTACTACTGAAGTTAGGATAAGCTCCTAAGTAGCTATCAAGTACAAACTAGGTTGAGAGGGTTCAATCAATTTTGTAATAGGTCACTAGCCTATAGCTTGACCTATAAATCTATTATATGGTGCGTACTTTAGATTACACACCCATTTAGTTGACTAATTATGGTTTGTGATTGAGCATGTTGCTTGTGTGTTATGCTAAAGCCAATGTTGTTTACGAAATGAGTTAGCCAATCCCATTTTTGTCAGAAAACACCTATACACCCCTAGGGTAATCCCATTTTAAGATCAAATAATCCATCCATTCCATATTCACTATTAACATCTTTCAATACAACATTAGTCTTGAAATCAACCCTTAGTAGTCACCCATCACCTTCTATCTTCATCAACACCCTTTGACTAAGCATTATCAATGTACATAACCTTGTCAAGTTTTGAATATAGTACCCATCAATTCATTACCATTACCTCTTCATACCTATCACCCATCTAATTGTCACTTTTATAGTGTGAAAGGTATTCAATCACTCCATCTCCTTGGTCTCTTTATTAGACTAAACCCTTATAAGGTTTTAGATTTGATAGTATTTGGTCATTCTAGTCTTCACATCCCTCTAAATCTAGGACCATCCCATCATCTCTTTTGACCACTCTTAGTTTTGGTTTCTAGACAAAATTAGTATCCAAAGTCATCTTCTCTTTCATCACCCTACCTTAAAAACACATATAATCACTTTTCTTGTATCACCCCTATCATCTATCATGCCAATGAGAACTCATTCCTAAATTATTAGAATGGGACAAGGATCCAACCAATTAAATGACTTTTTGGGGAAACTAGGTGACCAAAACTAAGATAATGATGATATGCACAGTAACATGCACACTCCCATAGAGAGAGACCAATCCACAAGTGATTTTTTTCATAATGATAAAGTTAAAGCACAATTTTATCAATATATTTATGAAATCCATGACCATATTTTAGCTCAAGTCATTAGAATGGGGGGCACACTACCCCTATCTTTGATCACAATCTCTTTCAACACCTAGTTCACCCATCCAATTAGCCTAACACTCCCCATCATCACTCTCATACCTTTTAAGATCATGATGAAGAAGACCTTGTAGAACATGAAAAAGAGATTGAAGAATAAGAACAACATGAATCACTCCAAAATAATTGCATTGAGGCTAATAGGAGACAAATTACCTTAGAGGATCAGTTAGATCAACTAACACAACAAATCAACTCTCTAGCTTCACAATTTTGAGCACAAAACCAAAGGTCATTTTATCCAGGACAAAATTTTAACACCCCTATTCCTAATCATTCTGGACCACATACTAGTTATGCTCAAACTTCCAATCCCCTTATGGATCCATCCTTTGATCAAGAGTGGAAAATGATGAGGGAAAATCTTCAGCAAATTAACCCTCACATGCAAGCAATGAATTATAAGTGTGAATATTTTTGAACCTCCCCTTTGGATATGAGCATTTTAAAAATACCTTTCCCACCACATTTTGAAGTACTAAAGTTTAAAAAATATAAAGGGAAAGGAGATCCCCAAGATCATGTCCAAGAATTTTATGTGGCATGCCATGAGTTTGCCTATGAGTATGTTTATCTCCTTAGACATTTCACTAAGAGTCTCATAGGACCCATGTTAGAATGGTTTATGCATTTGCCAAAGGGGTCTGTATCTAGTTCTAGAGAATTGACTGAAAAAATGGTGAGACATTTCTCATTCGATAAAGAACATGATGTATCCATCATAGATTTCTAAAATACCAAGAAATGAAATGGGGAAAGTCTAGCCTCCTTTCTATAATGATGGAGAATTTTGGCAAGCCAATTCCATTATACAACTCTAAAAAAAAATTGGCCAAGATGTTCATCGACACCCTTGACATAGAGTTAAAATATCAATTGAAGTTGCAATGTGCCAAATCATTTATTGAGATCATTGAAAAAGGGATCTAGATTTAGAAGGCCCTTATTGAAAAGGGATCAATCAAATTATATACCCAAAATAAACAAATCCATTATCAAGACAACTCCTTTTTGGGTAAAACAAAAATATTTAATAAAAAATAAAAATGTTGTGGGAGATATAGTCATGAATTCAAAGTAACATGTCTAAATAATATAGAAATAAACTCCTACTAATCAATAGATTGTCTCCTCCATCAAAGTACCATGGGGCAAACCAAAACCCTAAACTAAGAAGAGGCCTCTTACTAGTCTTAGGGTATTTATTGAAGTGGTGTTCTAATAATTAAGAGATGAAAACATGATTACTCTCCCCAAGATTCAACCTTTGGATGATAACACACCTCAACATGATTGGTATCACAAGGACAAATTCTATCAATATCATAGAGTCAAAGGTCATGACACTAAAAAATGTATGCAATTAAAACATCATATTCAAGATCTCATTGAAAAAGGAGACATTGAAGTTGAAAGGGAAAGTACAAATAATCAATCTAAGAATTAATAGCTTCGCATTTATCAAGACTCATTACCCAAACATGGTCAGAAGCAAAGAAAATAGCCTAGAAACTAGAGTCAAGCATCCACCGCTAATTCATTTGATTACCATGCCATCCAATACCATTATGTAAACACCATCAAAATTTATGGACCCCAAGATCCCACTCCACTATGATCTACCATACTTAAGATCAATCAAGCCAAAATTGACTATGTAGTTACCAGATGGTGCAACAAAATTATAGTTCTTGGGGCACCACCAAAAGACCCATCCACATTAACATCCCAAAAATTCAATATCTCCAAGAAAGTATATATATTTTGATAAGTTGTATGATATAATTTAGTAGCTCAAAAAGACCCCTGCCCAAATCTCACTCATGTATCTTCTCAAAACATCATCCATGCATCAAGAGATCTTCAACCAAGTCTTGAATGATCTTAAAGTCCCCTAAGATATTGAAACTAGCTAGTTCCAAGCATTGGTGGGTCACTTTTATCTTTCACAACAAATAAATTTTAGTGTTGAAGACATGAATCCTATTATCACACATCATAATTACCAATTATTCATAGAAATTTCCATTTACAACCACAAAATCCATTGGGTGCTCATAGACAGAGGGTTTACATTGAATTTTGGTAATTTAGACTTCCTAAAGAAGTTGGGGTATTTTTAATATCATTAGGGCCTAATTTAATCATTATTAAGGAATATGATGATAATGAAAGGCCATATGTGGCTGCAATTTATCTTCCTATTTCTATGGGACCCATTATTTTTTAGACCTTAATTCATGTTGTAGATGTCGATCTGCCATACAATCTACTTTTGGGCCATCCACGGATGCACAAAATGCAAGAAGTCCCTTCCACTCTCCATCAGTGTTTAAAATTACCTCATTTTGGCATGGAATTCATAATTACTAGGGAAATTAAACATTTTCATAGTTTCCAAATGGGTCAATCTTAGCCCATATTATATTGTTCTAGCACACATAGTTCTACTTATAATCCAACAACTACCAAATATGTCCAACTTGATGATCGAGTGCCTACTTATAATATATCACCTGATGTCACCCATCTTAAGATCATATCCATGGGCTATGGGGAATATGAATATAAGACCATTTGTGTAGGATATTTACCTCTCTCCCCATGTAGCTATGGGTCCCTAGCTATGAGGAAGAATAATTCTATCAGCTATCAGTTTGGACCAACAACCTTTACTAGTGTATAATTTTTATCAGAAGAGTACTTTGATGAGCTTGATGAGTCATGTCTCATTCTATAAAATGATGCCCTTACATTTCATAGATACAAATACCACCAGATTTAGATGATGTTGCATAATATGCATTATTCATTTATAGCTTTTATGAAGAGCTTGATTCCAGTAACCTTTTCCATGATACCATCATCTCCACCATTAATATATCCCTTTTTTACCCTTCTTTAATAAACTAGGATCAACAATATGATCCATATTTCAACATGTTCCAAAGTGATGAGGCCATCATAGATTATTTATGAGTGCAAGACTTTAGGCATCTTAGAATTAATCTCAATTAGCCAACATATTTTAGGTAATAACAAACATCCCTCAATCAAATTAAAAAATAGGAATATCAAGAGGAGGATCCATCTCAAAATTTTGAGGATTTTTCACCCATTCTAGATGAGTCAAAATTTTATATAAAATTAGATAGATGACTCTCAAAATCTTTTGATTTAGACATATAGAGTCTACTATCACCTCTGACCTATCTTTAGGATCAATCACCCTCCCTCATTAAGGAGGTAATTAAAGTCAACATTGGAACAAAATAAGATCCTAAAATTGTCAAATTGGGGACAAATCTTACACCCAAGGAACACCAAATTATTATTGAGCTGCTCAAAGAGTTCATAGATATCTTTACATGGTGTTATTCAGGCATGCTAGGACTTGACCCATCCTTGGTTGTGTATCACTTAATAGTCTACCCTAACGCAAAACCAATTAAGTATAAACTAAACAAGATGCACCCTAAGGTGGCTTTATTAGTCAAGGAGGAATCACAAAAATTCTTGGAAGCAAGATTTATTTGACCTATCAATTATTAGGATTGGATATCCAACATTGTTCCCATGACCAAGCCATAAGGAGGGATCCAAATTTGTACCAAATTTTGGGACATTGATAAATCATCCCTAAAGATGACTTACCCCTATAAAACATAGCTATGATCATGGATTCTAATATAGGGTATGAGATATTAACTCACATAGATGGATTCTTGGGATATAATCAAATCAAAATTATGCCTGAAGATCAGTACAAGACAACATTTATTACTCCATGGGGAAACTTTTGTTACCAAGTGATGCCCTTTGGTCTAAAAAACATAGGAGCTACCCACCAATGGGCAATGACTATCATCTTCCACAACATGATGCATGAAATTATTGAATATTATGTAGATGTTTTGGAGAAGTCAAAACTTTGATCGGAGCATCATGTGATTCTAAGAAGAATATTCATGTGGCTACATGAATATAGGGTTAGATTTAACCTAAATAAATGTGTGTTTGGATTCACCTTCGATAAATTATTAGGGTTCATAGTGTCCAAGAGAAGCATTGAGGTTGATCTAGTAAAAGTAAAATCTATTAGGGAAATGCCTCCTCAAAATATGAAGCAACTCAAGAGCCTTCAAGGGTAGTTATAAGCCATTCATCAGTTCATTTGTCAACTAGCAGACAAATGTCACCCCTTCACTCACCTCATGAAGAAGGGGATCCATTTCAATTGGAACTCTAAGTGTCAACAAGCCTTTGACAATATTAAGCAATATTTGTAAAATCCTCTAGTGTTATCACCACCCATAATAGGAAGGTCTCTACTTATATATGTCTACAATACCTTATGTAATAGGGATCCTTCTATCACAACATAATGATGAAGGGAAAGAATGATTAATCTATTATCTTAGCTGCACATTGATTTCATATGAGATAAATTATACCCATATCAAAAAATACTTCTTGGCCATTATATTTGCATCTCAAAAACTCTAGCATTATATGCTCAATATCTAGGTTCAACTTGGCCAAAATTGATCCCCTTAAGCACCTACTATTAAAATATGCTCTCACATGATGAATGGCTAAGTGTTTAATGTTTCTAATTAAATTTGATATATAATATGTCCATCAAAAGGCCATCAAAGGACAAGAAATTGCAGATCAAATTTTATAAATAATTCTTGTAGATACCAAACCCCTTATCACATCCTTTTCAAATGAATCCATCTTGAGTATTGTAAAGTCTAATAACTGGAAATTGTATTATGATGGCTCTTTATGACACATGGGCTGGGAGTAGGTATTATTTTAGTAACCCCATAAGGTGACCTCATCCCTAATGCTTTTTGTCTTGCTTTCCCATGTACCAATAATATTTATCAATATAAGGCCTTAATTACTAGCCTCCAATTAACCATCCAACAGAACATGTAGCACCTCTAGGTATTCAATGATTCACAATTAATTATTAAGAAAGTGAATGATGAGTTCCAAACAAAGGATGAGAAATTACTTCCCTAAAAATAATTATTGGATCAATTAAAGCAAGATTTTCAGTTCATTACATTTGAACAAGTACCAAGGGGAAGTAATAAGGCTGCTAAATCTATGGAAACTATTGGGTCATTAATTAACCTACCAGAAGATGTCCTTGAAGGAATTTTTATAATTAAGCATTTGATATTAGTATCTCATAAATCCATTGATGATTTATAATTTTTTTACATACTTGATCCCATTCTACCATGGTATCATGACATATATACCTATCTCTATGCTAATATCCTTCTATTAAATCTAAATCGCCATCAACGTAAGGCCTTTATCTACCACACATCCCATTACACTATTCTTGACAACATGTTCTATCAGAAAGGCTATGATGGAACCTTGTTGATAATTTTGACATTATAAGAGGATACTCTTACAATCAAGGAGGTTCATGATGGTATATGTGGTGTCCATGTTAGTGTAATGGCCCTAGCCAAGAAGTTGCTCAAGACTGGATATTATTAGAATACAATGGATCATGATGCCTAACAATATGTATGCATGTTTGTAGTGTATACACATAATATTTTCATGATTTTATCTATTATCAACACTTGGTATCTTATAAGAACCCATCAAGTCTCAATCTCTCTGAGTGCACGCTTTAAGGGGTATACTAGGAAAGGGGTGGGTAGACCATTGCTACTTCATAAGATTATTTTCCTTTTTTCCACTTTCCATATACACACTTGTCTCCTAAAACCATTTAACCTAAGCTTATTCTTCTCAACTATACCCATTCCAATCATTTGCCATGTTTTATCCTCCTTATTCTTTCCTTGACCTCCTTTCACTAGTTGACTATACTAGGTCGACAAGGTCGACCTTGTATAATTTATAGCCTTTGATTACTATATAGGGTCAATAGGGTTAAACCTATACTATTGAGGGATATATTTTCACTTGAGAGTTTTGTCAGCCCTTCATTTGACCTAGCTTGGGACCTAGTGATTTATCTCCCAAAAACTTATAGGGTCGACTGGGTCAACCCTGTACAACTAGCATATTTGGAAGTATTTAGGGAAAGATCCACCTATTTATACAAGTTCATTTCCAAAAAATTGAGAATAAAAAAATAATATTAAGTATGAATGAACATCTACTTATTCACCATTGTATTTGAGGAATAAAGCTTAGGGTTCCATACTTTATTTAGAGATACAGATCTTGTCTTGTGGAGAAGTATTTTAGATGCATAGATAGGTTATGTAGCTTAGAGATGATTTATATTTGTTATTCTTACATGCCACAACAATATTTTATGAAGCACCTTGGCCAAGGAAGAGATTGAGGCTCAGTGGGTTCATCTTCAAGGTAAGTATTCCTAGCTTTATTTCTCTTTTGTAAGAGTATATAGATAATGTAGTTGTGCTTCTCTCCCATGAATTAGAATTCAATATACATTGGCATAAGTATATGTATTCTATGAATGTTTATTTTAGTTTATTTAGTTTCTAACCCCCACTTTGTACCACAAACTTTGGTGAGCACTAGATTAGATTTAATTTCTTATTTATTAGATATAAAGTGAACATTAAGCCTATGATTCTTTTAGGGTTGTTTCATGATTGTATTAGAATATAGGCTTTAGAACCCTTCATAGCATGGTGTATTATGACAAGTGATCCCATAATTAGATCTCGTAGATCTTCATATTGGTCATGCTCTCGCTTAACAAATATATTCCCAAATAGAAGTGTAGGTATGCTTTATATTGTCTGAGCCAAGATTGATTTATAAATATGATGCATTTTTTATTGTATACATTCTAGTGAACCTGATGTGAACTAAACTTTACAGCATTTATTCACCGTATTTCATTATTTCATCATTATTTTTATCATATATTTACTATACTAGATCAACTATGTTGACCTAATATCTAACTTCTGTACACAAGTTTTTAGGTATATGATACTGATCAACCCTGTTGACCTAGTAAAGGTTTTTTAGCTTTTTAGACATCTAGTCTAGACTACTAGGTCAACCCAATTTATAATATACATTTTCAAACACTTAGTATAAAGTTTTTGCAAAGCTTAATCGACATAGTCGACCCAGTTAGTAGAATTTGCAATCATATATCAAGGTTCTTGAAAAAAAACTTCATTTTCTTCATCTCTGATCTACCAAGGTTCCTTTATATCTCTTTGTATCTTTATTTATAGTCTTTCATTTTATAGTTTGCAATTTTTAAAACTATCCTTGCATAGTCAAATAGATCAACCTTGCTAAACCAATTCTATATTCTATGTGTTATCTCGATAACTAGGTCAACTCTATCAACCCTGTTCATTTTCAGACCTTACTTCTATAGTACAGGGTTGACTATGTCAACTCTATTCTATATTATATGCATACACTATTGATTATATCAACATTTTAACTTGTTTCAAAGTTATAATTAACCTTATATGCTAGTAATTAGTTCACACTTTCTTTTCTTGTTGCTTGCATGCTTATAATAGATCGCATAACATAATTAGGGGGGTTTTAATTAATCATTTAGATTAAATATTTTATATTTTTTGCACACATGACCAAATCATAAAATCTAAATAAGCAGTTTAACATTTATCTACCCAAGGAGAACCTACTTGGATTTCATCACCAAGAGGGAAGCCAACTTGATATTTTGGTCAAGTATAAAGCATGGTTAATGGTATATTCTGGCTAAGCACTTGACACCCTTATCATTTCAATGTGTGAAGTGAGGGAGTAGGTCCCAATACCAAGCCTATATCATTACCACTATATATCCCTTTCAGCCCTAACTACTTGAAACCATCCTTGGATTTCTATTCTAGTTCCTTGATTACAACCAGCTTTCCATCACATTTAAAATCATATCTTAATAATCTAATATAGGTTAACCAATTAGTTATCTATTTACTTTCAAAGTTGATTGTTTGCTCTTTGTTCAATTGTATTTTATATTGTAAAAACTTGCATTATCCAATATTGGTGTAAGGTTTTGTGTTGTGTTCTTTAATTAGACTGGTGAACATTAATCCAATTGATTATTTGTTTCTTTTCAGTGATTTCTTTTGAAATACTTGAAAAAGTTATATTTTTCAGTTCATAATTTGTTATAGGCTTCTTAATTTTCCCTACCTATTGTACTAGATCAACCCAGTTGACCTTGTACCTTTTTTAAACCTCTATTCATTATACTAGATCAACCTAGCTGAACCTATACTATTTATAAACTTTGTTTTTTTTTCTAAACTTTATTTACTATGTTAGATCAACTTAATTGACCTTGTACTATTTATAGACCCTATTTTTATGCTAGGTCAACCTAGTCGACCCTATACTATTACTATCATTTCTTGTTTCCTTGCTTTCCCATCCCTCTTTATTTCCCTTTATCATGGACTTTCTACTTGATGATAATATTGAGTTACAATCAACAGACATGATGAATCTTACCAACCCTCATAGAGTCTCCCATAGATAGATTAGGGTTCTTCTCTTGGATGCTATTAATTTTAATATTACCACTTGCATAATGAACTATGGGACCCCTCCCAATACCTCTTCATATCATAATCATCTCTTCTCATTAGAAGACTAGAGTATACCCTGAAAATGTTATTTATCTCTGAATTTACTTAACATCGAGGAAAATATCCTTCTACTATTTACAATCTTATGATTAGTGGTCAAGTTGAAGAACCTCATTCACTTACTCTTACATTCTCAAATGGATTTTGGGGTACTACTTTATTTTATTCTCAACCTCTTCCTTTGATTATGACCCCTTCTCATACCATGACCTCTTATTCTCTAACTTCTTCCACCTCCATGCCTAATATATCCACTAACATGGTAGGTTATACATCTAGTGGGCCTCTCATAAGATCCACTATCCTTAATCCTTCCACTAGTGCATAATTTTATACCCTATGCAATCATGATTCTAGTACTTCTTCCTCTCAACCATTCACTAGTCCATCTTTTGATACACAAGAAAAAAATTTCACTAGTGCCTCACATTCTCATAATTCCTCTCAAGTTCCTATAAACACTAATAGTAGTACCCAAGCCAATAATACCACCTATAATGCTTCTAATAATTTTAATCAAACACGTCAACTATTATTACAAACACTCAATCAATTGAATACTTTTCAAGCTCATAACTCAAATCAAATGATGAGAATGTAAAATCACCTTATTCATCTTCAATCTCATCTTCAACCAATGGATTGGGGCACACATAACCAAAATGTTCCCCCTCTTACTCTTTGATAATCTCAAGGTAATCTCATTCCTTAACCTCCTTTGGTCAATAAAATCATTAAGCATCTCCAAAATGAACCTCTCACTACTCAAATTGCTAACATTGATATATGAGGTATCACACCTATAATTTATTATAGTGGATCAATTGATCCCACCCTTCATCTTAAAACATTTGGAAATATTTATAAGGATTGGGTCAAATTGAACACCTTTGCCACTACCAAAATCTTATCCAAAACTCTCATAGGTGATGTCTTGGATTGGTACAACCAACTTAGTACTCATTCTATTACTAATTTGGAGGATTTAGTGAATTCTTTAGTCCAAGAACTCCAAACTAGCGATCTTCCTAAAAAAACTTTGGCCCACTTCATAAATTGAAAATAACTTGAAAATGAAACTGCTCAAGCCTTTATTAAAAGGTGGAAAACTTTGTCAAATAAATGTGAGCATAACATGGCTGATGATAATAGTTTCCATCTCTTTACTAATGCCCTTTTTCCTAAACTTTAATATTGGGTCCACACTCTCTTTCCATGTACATTAGAGGAGGCTATTGACCAAGATAAATGACAAGATTTCCTTATATATCAATTCATCCACCCCAGCATTCATCAAGTCTTCATCTCTTACTTAAGAATAAAAATTGTAATATTACCAATGATAGTGTTATATATTCTTATGAAACAATTCACAATGTTCAAGTTGTCATTCCTACCCCTTCATCAAAACCACCTCCCCATTCTTAATAATATACCAATCCTCACTTATCTTCACCAAACAAGATTAATGTTCATAAACCTCTATCCTCAACTAAATTTCTTAAGCATAAACCCAGGCCTCTTCCAAGAGAGCTTGACCCTATCCATCTTATGAAATCCTGGTATGATCCTAACAAGTTTTGTTGGTTTCATGATAGTTGGGGTCATTATCATGAAACTTTTAGATAGCTTTGTAATTTAGCTATGGAATTTCTTATTGGTCCTAATTTTAATCATGATTCTATCATTCAAAAGCATCAATAAGCTTATGATTTTTTTTTTAAGGATTAAAAATCACATGATAAAAATCAAGCCTTAAACTAAGCCAATGCTCATTTGGCTATCTACAAAGACCCTCTTCCTAATCATCAACCTATTCAAGATAATCAAGACAAAGCCAACCCTTCCACCAATAATGTAGAAATTTTTATTGCACCCACTCTCAAGGAGAATGTGTTTAACATTACTAATATGTGAAGGGTGGTTAATTTTATCGATCCCCAACCTATCTACACTCCTTCATCAAGAACATATTGTGTTATCCAGTATTCTTCTCCAAATCATTTAAAATAGATAGGGAAAGATGACCTTATTACTCTTGAGATATAATTTATGATTCTCTCTTAGATGAAACTTCCTTTTCTATTTCTACCACTCTTATATCATCTTATAACACTAATGATAATTAAGCTTCTACTAACACTTCTTCTATCAATTCTCAAAATCGAATTGAATCAACAACTTCATCATCATGACATGATTTACAATCTTGTTATAAATCTTCTTATTATTACCAACATAAATTTCAATGTACTTCAGTTCCTTATTTTGAAGACCTTCTTAATCATTATGCACCTATATCTAACAACCTTCTTATGGGTTATGATGAGTGGGATCCCATTGCATAACTCACTAATCTCCCATCCCATATTCTATTCCTTGAGCTTATGATGACTTAACCACATCATAGAAACCTTCTTATGTAATTGTTATTATAGATAAGTATCCCTCATCCTCCCCTAGAAGGATATGAGGTAGCCTTACCTATATTAGAGGATAGTATATTAAAACAATGTGAAGATATGTCTATCGAAATTGATGAAACTATGGAGACTTTTCTTTCCTTAAAATTTCCTATAGATGCTATGATTCTCGATGAGATTTTGCTTCATGTAGATAATCCTTCCTTATTTATTAGTGTTTAGATAATAGATATCTAAGTCAAGTGTGAATTGATTGATGTGGGTTTTAGCATCTATGTTGCCTCTCTTAACTTTATTAAGACCTTTGGATATTCAGAATGAAATCTCAAGTCTACACACAACACCTGCTAAGGATATGATAGAAGGCAAATGCCCCATCTAGGTTATGTGTGGATTTCCATTACCATCCTTCCTATCACCGTCCATGTGAAGGTGATATTTAACTTTCCCCTTTCTTATAACATCTTGTTTGGTAGGCTGTGGACTCACCGTATGAGCGTTATTTCTTCTTCCACTCACTAATGCATTAAATTCCCTCATAATGGAGCCATTTATAGGATTTAGGGTGACACTACCCCTTGGAATTTTGAATAATTCCAAGACTATGATGTCTTCAAGATTCCTACTCTTGAACCTTTACCTAGCATTCCATTATGTGAACCTCAGTGTCTTAACTTTCCCATTAATTCAACTCAAGGTTATAATAGATAACTTGAACTCATCATGAAAAGTCCTCCTAACCTCATATATTTCAATGAGGATGAGCCTGATAAGATTAACCTAAAGGTCAAAAATTTTGATCTCTATCTTCACCTCATCTTGCAGCTTCTTACTTCCTTATAGCCTTGTTCTTACAAGCCTCCTTGCGCTGATATTCTTGTAGTCTTACTAAGACTTAGAATTATATTCAACACACTTCCTTAGATGATAAGGTCATCCCTACTTGTGTTATTGACCTTCACACCATGAATTATGATAAGGGTTATTCTTTAGATGATCCATTCTTAGGCGGTCTTGTACATGCCTATGATGCCAAGATTATTTGTTGTCATTCTTCTTTACTTAAGTCTTTTCATGTATACTATTGTCTTAATTTATAGTTCCTAATTTTAGTATATTGATCTTTATCATAGGGTAAATATGGCATCAACACCTCCAATTTTTGAGGAGCCTCATAGGAGTATGCTCATGGATTGTGTTATGGCTAGGCCTTATCACTTTTCTATGTACCCTAATCACCATAGTTGGTTTAATATTGAAATTAGTAAAACCCTTCTTAAACCTTTTATATAGCCTAATCCTTTAGTAGAGCCCTTATCAGAGCCCATTTATAATCTTTCTATAATTGATCCCATTGTTTATCCTCCTATAATTGAGCATATTCTTATTTCTTCTCTTGCTGAGTCTACCATTCCCTCTCATCTTATTGCTCCTTCTATTGAGCCTAGTTCCATTCCTCCTCCACCACCACCTTCCCTTGGTGATGGTTTGCTTCCCTTGCCTCAGATGGATCTATTGTCCACCAAATGGGATAAAAAGTATTTTATGGATTCCACTCTTGTTATACCTCCTTCTATGAGTGCTTCTCCTAAGACCACTCACAAGCATATTTGTTATTTTAATGGGATAGTCATTCATTCTTCTACCCATTATTACAAGTTGTAACATTATATTGATACTTTGCATCCTTCCTCTCCTTCCTCAAACAAAGTCATGCCTTCCTTGAAGGTTCTACCTAAATATATACTTAAGCATGGTAAGATGTATTGTCTATGGAACCAATGTGGCACTCTTCAAACTAATCATTATCTCATCCTTCAATAACACCTTAAGGATCACATTATAGCTATTCTAAAAAATTATTATATTCCTCCCATAGGTCTTTCCTATAATAAGGCTTTTCCTTATTTTCTCATAGATCTACCTACAATGGTTCCATCCCATTATGTGGTCCTTTCATCACCTTCTATGTCTTTACCCTGATTCATTCACCTAAGGACCTTCCCTCACATATGGATCCTTCTCCACTGATGATTACTACATCTCCCATAGAGCCCACTCCGATGAATTTTCCTAATTATCCCTTGACTAATTTCCTTCCTCAGCATGATTCATTAAGTATTCATACTTTTTTAGTTGAGGAGATTATAAGAGAAGTCTTTTTTTAGTTTTCATTAAAGATTGATGAGACATTAGGAGCAGTTCGTATCCAAATTCATAGAGATTTATTTGATGTCTTAGATAATGTGTATGGGAAGATTTATTATCATTTATGAGCACATGCATGGTGCCTTTGCATTTACATTTTGATTGGACATGTTCTCCAATTTTATTTTTTATCTATATGTTATATCATTTGACACTGTGTGAAATTCATATTTTTCTTACATGGTGATTCTTTACCATTGATACTATATCATGCTTATATTATCATTTATCTTTACATATGAATGCCTTTATTTATCATTTCTTTCTATTTATTTATTGATTTTTTATAAAAACTCTCTTCTTGTGTCTTCGTGATTATTTGCTTTTGTATCTCTATCTTTCACAAGGGAATTGTCATTGTGACTTGGTTATATAAACCTTGTTCCCTTTGGTCCTTGTCTCTTTTTTACCATCTGATCATTTATAAAATAATGAATCTCCTTATACTTTCTTCATACTAGTCCACTTTGGATCTACTTTTTCCCTTCTTCCTTTTTCACAAACTAAGCATATACATGATTGAGACTTGAGATCACATGCTAGTTCATTATTAAGCTTAAGTGTCCTAGTTAGTCTTTTTCTTTGGTTACTTAGCTTACTATAGCCTTAACCTAACTCTCATTCATGCGTATCACTACATATTTCATGATTGGTCATTCCAAATCCATATGGAGGAGGAATATTTAAAATCCATAAAAAGTTAAAAGCCAAATCATTTTACAAAAGGCAATGATATAAAAGGCAAACATATTTTTAAAAGTTAAATCACACTAAAAGACATGATTCAAAGCACATCTCCTTTTTTTAGTTGAATCTCAAACTCTATAGTTGGCCTCATGATAAAGTTGAGGTCCTTTGTGGTGTGGTAGGCTAGTAGATTAGAAAATTATAATAAAAAATTATTTTAGTGCTACCTACTTTCTCATGCAAGTACCCAATCTTCATAGTAGACTGATGACTTTGTAAGGGGTCTTGAGAAATGGGGAACACATTCTGAGAAGGTAGGTCCATTTTATCTTTTCTTGTACCAATCTAACTTTATTATTTGATTTTAGTAGCATGATTATATGCTTAAAAAGCTTTATGTCTATAGTGAATAGTTTTCCTTTGCACATTGATGGTCACTAGTCACTTAGTGTCTTCTTATGTCCTTAGTATAACTCTTATTTACTAACGTCTTCTCATAACATGCCTAAATATCGATTTTACACTCCCTTTTTCATTCCCTATATCCCTCATATTTCCTCTTGTAAAATATTATTTTGTCTACTATTCACTCCCCTTAGGATTTCATTTGTGAGCTACATTATAAGATCGTAGATAGGACCTAAAATTCCTCATAAATTACCACTTTTTCCCTTCCCATTACCCACATATTATGTTACTTGATTATCTCTATTTATCCACCCCAGTGGTGTTCTATTTTTGAGTTGTAGTGTAAGAACATGGATAGGACCCAACATTCCTCATAAAATTTTCCAATAATATAAGTCACAAACAAAATTACATGTGTTAAATATGAGATAAGATGTGATTTATTATGAAGTTACACATCATTGACATGATTCCCATCTTGATTTAATATGTTTTATGATTACTTCATTTTTCTTTCACTTTTCTATTCTTCTTTTCCAAGTGCATGTAAAAATTCAACCATTTATTAAATTTTTCATACTTCTCAACTTGAATTAGTGTGATAAATTTAAGACCAATATTTTTCCAATTTTGTTTTTATCTTATACTTTCCAACATGATTTAGTATAATTGATTAACTTAATTAATTTTTTTATACCATTTGTGCCCTTTTACATACCTTCCATTTTATTACATTGTTTCCATAATTCCCAACATGATTTAGTGTGTCTTTACTTGTTTTAATTTGGTGCAAAAATCTTTCACTTTGGTTTTAAAAGAAATTCCTTGTTTACCATGTTGTTTTACCTTTCCCTTGGTTATTTATACATAGTCAATTTATTGTTATTACACATTTACCAAATTAAAATAGTGTGTAGTATATTTTTGATTGATTATATTTTACCAAGTCTTTTTACCTATTTCTTGATAGCCATGCATGTGTTCTATATAATGCTAGAAAAGAAACCACATCTCATATATTTACTATAGAATATACAATAATAGCTAAATACATGTGCTAGAAATAAATATATCCAAAGCATCCATAACCACAACCATAATGATGACAACATACAAAATCAACATAAATATATGCCAAAATGATACATCAGATATATATAATGAGTTTTTTATACAACAAGTACAACCATATATAATTCTCTAGCTATATGGTTGGGCTTCATCCTATCTATCTCATAGCCTAACCACGTCGCCTATCAAGGCCTCAATCTAAATCCTCTAGATAGTACATTGTAAAGAGGTGATTCAAGATCAAAATACATCTACCTATCCATATAGATGTGCCACCAATGCTTGTACCTATGCCAATTAGACTAAGTTTTCCATGTGTGTAACCCTCTCTTGCTCCTGCACTTGTGTCATATGGGTTAGGGTCATTGTATGTGCCTATGTCATCTAGATAACTATAGATAGATGCACATCTCTCTCTTTTTCTAGGGAATACTTGTGATCTAAGAATTTGACTCTTGAGAGGATGGTTAGTATGGTGTTAGTTCCAAAATTAAAAAAATGAAATAAACATACTAATAACATAAAATTTCTAGGCCTAGACACTAGGGAGAGCTTAGTTAACAAAAGAAAATGACAAACACAACTAAAAAGCAATGAATGAAATACAATAATTCCTTCACCTTCCTTAGATGCTCCAAATGTATTTATAGTAGTGGCTTGCTCAACTTGTGCTCATGAAGTCCTTGGCAATAGAAGCTTGGCTACCTTCATCTCTCCTTGACACCCTGTGGCTTTGGCTTGGTTATCTTAGAGTCAATTTAGCATTATAAATTTGCATTATCAAGTCCTTTTAAGATATTTGAGAATAATAACTTTGTACAAATATAGCTTATAAATGATGTTGTGAGGCCTCCTATTTATAGATTTTTATAAATGTCTGGAATCAACCTGAACCATCCATCTCAAGATTAAGATGTGTGATTGAGGATTAATTTAATTTTTGGAATTAATGTTGTAATTATACTCATCATGACTTTGGAAGAAGGGTCAATTAGGAGGCATTGATGAGGCATAGAGGGCATGAATCCTAATATTTATAGCATTTATGGCTTAGGGATGTCTTCCTAAAAAATGAGGTCACTTAATGATGTAGATATTCAATATTAATTTCTAAAAAAAAGTATTCAACAAGTTTCCATATAATTTTTTATTATGCCTTGATTTGGGTTAATTAGATCTTAAGCATGATTAAGCACTTTGTGCACAAATTACTTAAATTGATTAGAATGTCCTATTATTGGTCCTAAATTTAATTGGATTGGAATTGGTAGTCCATGTGAGATGCATTGGATCCATATTCACATTTAGGACATTACCAAAAATAAATAACAAAGGCACATTTCTTGTGTAGAAAATTTGATAGGAAAGAGCAATCTAGAGCACCCAAGTGCAAATTTGGCATTTTGACTCAAAATGGATGGATCAAAGTTTACTAGCCCATAAATTGTATTGCTCCATTTAAGGATACCCTAGCCAAAATTGGTACTTAAATATGTTAGTTTCACATCATTTATCATGTTTTAGTGTTTTTAGACCAAATTGTGTATTTTGGGTGGAAATTGGCCAAAACCCTGATTGGAGGTTATCGATGGCCAGATTTAGGTGTCTATAGTTTGCTCCTATTTGGGAAGGCATTACAAGCTATAAACATAGTAACATATTCTCAAAGAATGAAAAGGCCATGTATGCCTATAATTGCATTGATGATAAACTAACTATATGATTCCCCCTCAAGAGAATGGTTGGCATAAGTATGTTGGCAAATGGTCCCTTGATAAGAAGCAAAATGAGAGGACCAAAGAAAGGAAAGATGATGGGGTGAAAACATAATGATATTGAAAAAGTAGTTAAAATCATTTAGAATGCAAGTGGGATGGTGTATAATGGTTTGCCCAAAGGTATTTATAAGCATTGTACCCTGATAGTGAAAACATAGTATGATAACATAATAATTTTCCCAAAGGAGGTTATAATAATTAAGAAGATGGAGATGACCTAATTAGTATAAATAAATAAGATAACATCCCCATATATAGGTATAAAAATTAAAGTGGTGACAACATGATGATTTTCCTAAAGGTGGTTATAATCATTAAGAAATGTAGGTGGGATGGTGTACAATGGTTTTACCAAAGGTGGTTTTAAGCATTGTACCTCAATAGTGTTAAACATGATAAACTTGGATGAAGATGATGATAACTTAACATAGAGGGTAATGATGAATTGGAACAACCTAATAGTAGGGAGATGCCCATTCGAACTAATAAAGATTGAAATTCTTTCATGTTTAATTACTCTATTTAGGATATGATTAAGATGGAATCGAGATGTCAGTGCCAAAGAGATGCCACCATTGCTGAATAGAATTCTTAAAGCTAAGGTTTATTTTAGCACATGTTTGTAGCAATTATGGTATAACATCATGAGGACTTAGCCAAAATATGCATGAGGACTGACTCCCATAATCCAATACTCAAAATAAAATAATGCACCAATGATATAAACCATGATGATAATGTAAACATATGAATATGGATGGATTAAAGTGTAAGTGTGGGCAAGAAAACACCCAATGACCACACATAAATTGAATCAAGGAAACCATGTTGAAAGCAAACAAATAGACAAACAAAAAAACAAAATAAGTAGAAACAGACAAACAAATAACATAATAAAAAACCTATAAATATTTCCCATAGAAAATAGGTGATAACAAACAAAAAAAATGGGGGAATAGATGAAAGGGAAGGGGGTGGCTGAGATATCTATATATGCACTAGGCAAGTGGATGATGCCTACATAGTTCTATGGATGTAAATATCCAATAAAAAACTTCATGCCAAATGTATTTCTCCCAGGGAATGGGAAGAATGTGATAACTAAGGAAAAAAAATAGAATGGATGTGATAGAAGAATAGGAATGGTAATGCAAAATAGTAAGTGAGAGAAAAAGGCCAAAATGGATGGGGAAACTAAATGACAAGTGATTTGCTTGTAACTTAGTAAGGGTTCCCAGAATCCTTAAGGCAAAGAAGTGGTCGATGTTTTTGTTCTTTTCTAATGATTTTTTAAATGTTTTTAGAATTTTTTGAAGTGTTTCAACTTGATCAAGAATGATGAGACACCAAATGGTTCAAGCTCACAAAATGGTGATAGTGTTTAAATGAAGGTTGCTCATAAAATAGTGAGAGCATGGCTTAGGTTGCTCATAAAATGGTGAGATCATGGCTTAGGTTGCTCATGAAATGGTGAGATCATGGCTTAGGTTGCTCATAAAATGGTGAGAGTGTGGCTTAGGTTGCTTGTAAAATGGCAAGAGTGGCTTAGATTACTCAAAAAATAGTGAGAGCATGGCTTAGGTTGCTCACAAAATGGCAAGAGTGTGGCTTAGGTTACTCATAAAATGTTGAGAGCATGGCTTAGGTTACTCACAAAATAGTGAGAGTGTGGCTTAGGTTGATCTCAAAATGGTGAGAGCATGGCTTAGGTTTCTCATAAAATGGTGAGAGCGTGGATTAGGTTACTCATAAAATGGTGAGAGTATATAGAAAGGGTGATTGAGATAACCTCAACAAGTATGGAGCACTGCCTACATAGTCCCAGAGTAGGACCTCAAGTCATTGTAGTTTTGCCCTCATAGTAAAGGAACTTGATTTGTGTAGCAACCAATTCAAATAAAATAGGCATAGTGGTAAAAAGGCATAGTACAACATAGGAAGGGGCAAGTTAGTATATAAAGGCTTAGTGTTTCCCTTAGTTTTCCCATAGGTGGTTATAACCAAGACACAATGGCATAGATCAATGGTACTAATTTTCCCAAAGGTGGTTATAATTAGTAGTAATATTGGTTATAAGAAATGAATAACAAATAAAGGATACAACTACCAAAACTTTTGTCATACTATCCCAAAATATGCTCTCTATCTAAAGTACTTGAACTAACTAATGAATTAATCAGATACCTTGATGCTAAAACTGCATGATGAATGATAAAAAACAAGGTCAAATGGGCTAGGCTTTAGAACACACTAGGTTGACATAATGGAAGTGGATACGATAAAGAGGATGGATAAGAATGGTATTTATATAAAGAATAATAGTGATAAAATGGCATAACTGAAATGGTCCTTACAAACAACACACCTTAGCATTCAAGCATAGTATCGCTTGAGATGAATAATATTCATTTGCTCCAAAAGTTCATCATTGTCTAGTGTGGCAAGCCTATATGATCTTGATCCATAATCTATAGTAATGATGAAAGACCCTATCTAGTTTGTTTTGAATTTTCATTTATGCTTTTTCTTAACAGTGGTATTATTTTGGTTTTATTTAAGAATAAGATCACCAAGTTCAAATGTTCTATACTTAACACACTAATTATAGTGGCCTTTGAGTCAGTTCTGATATGATTGAAGATTTTTTAGCATGACTGTGCATATCTCATTAAGTAGATCTAGCTATTATATGTGAGTTACTCGATAGTCATGATCATCTAGGACATGCTTGAAAGAGATGCATAGTAAAGGTAATTCAACCTCAATTGGAAGGATGGCTTCAGTACCATAAACAAGTGAGTATGGAGTGGCTGTTGTGGGGGTACGATGATTGGTATGGTATGCCTAAAGGGCAGGGAATATCTGGAGGTGCCAATCATGATCAACATCATTAATAATCTTTTTGAGAATGTTGAAAATGGTTTTTTTGGATGCCTTAACTTGGACATTACCCTAAGGGTAATATGTTATAGAAAAATGTTATGTGATGTTATATTTAGTACATAACTGGTCCACATCCTTGTTATTAAATGATCCTCCATTATTATATATAATGTTATAGGGGATACCATAGAAAAAAATGAGGTGGTTGAAAATAAATTTGGAAATTTTCTTTCCAGTCATGTAACTAAGGGGTATAGCTTCAACCCACTTAGTGAAATACTCGGTGGTGATAAGGATATGTTTATGTCTATCAGATGAAGTGGGGTTGATCTTCCCAAGGAGGTCAAGTCTCCATGTAGAAAATGGCCATGGGTTCATAATTGGTTTCAAAGTTTTTGTTGGGGTATGAATCAGACTAGCATGCCATTGATATTTATCACACTTTTTTACATAGGCAGTGGCATCTATGTCCATTATGGGCCAATAATAACTAGTACACAAACGTTTTTTTATATAAGACTACCCCACTAGAATGAGTGCCACATAATCCTTCATGAACTTCTCTTAACACTAATTTAGACTCTATCAAAGTTAAACAATGAAGTAGAGTTTCATCAAAATTGTGATGGTAAAGGGTAGATCCAAATAAAGTATAATGAGTAGAATAATGAATGAAGGCTTTGGTTTATTTTCAAGATAGGTTAGGTGGTATAACTTGGTCATGAAGGTAGTTGTAAAGGTATGAATAACAGATAGAATTAGGACCAATAATATCATAAAGCATGGCAATGATTGAAGTTTCATGATCTTGTGCTAATAAATTCTTGATGAGGAACCAATACTCTCTAGCTTTATCTATTTATCAAATTAGAGAGCCAATAGTATCCATGGAATCTATAGTTATATTACTATCCCTTGGTATGTGCTTAAACTAAATATTGGTAATTTGTTGTTTAAGAGTGTCGACCATGGATTTATATGGAACCATCTTGTTATCTCTGGTCTAAAAATGATCTGTGACCTAATTGATGATTAAATGAGAATCACCATAAACTTGGAGATGAGATATATTATAATGCACTAATTTTTGAAGTCCTACAACAAGTGATTCATACTTAGCCATGTTGTTTGTACAAAGAAAGATAATCTTGAATGATTTAGAGATTAGATACCCTATGTTGTAATAAATAATAGGCCTACCCTTGATCCATGTGTAGTAAATGAACCATCAAAATATAGTTTCCAAGGCTACTCCTCAAGGGATGTGTCAATGATTATCATGATAGATTCATTAAGAAATTTAAATGTGAGTGGTTGTGTGTCTATGAGAGGTTCTTCAACAAGTTGATTTGCAAGAACTTATCCCTTGATTGCCTTTTGATTGACATACTCTATGTCAAACTCATTGAGAAGCATGATCCATTTAGCCATTCTTCCATGCAAAGCTATTTTAGATAGTAGATACTTGAGTAGATCTAATTTTGAAATGACCATGGTCTTATTATTCAACATGTAATGGCACAATTTCCAAGCTATGAAGACCATAGTTAGATAAGCTTTTTAAATAGGTGTATAGTTATGTTCATATGTAACCAAGGTACAACTTAGGTAGTATACAATGTCCTCCTTTCTTTTATCATCATGTTGAGCCAAGAGTGCCCCCAGAGCATGATCGATAGCTGATAGGTATTAAAAAAAATGGCTTTCATGGTATAGGAGGTAATAATATAGGCATATTAACAAGATAGTCTTTGAGTTGTTAAAAAGCTGCTTGATAATGATCATCCTAGTGAAATGCAACTCCCTTGTTTAAAAGGTGTGTAAATGGATGACACTTGTTTGCTAATTGAGAGATGAAGCATTAGATTGATTGGATCTTACCCTATAAACTATGGAGTTACTTTAAATTGGTTTGTGGTGACATCTTAGTTATATAATAGACTTTAGCTGGATTGACTTCAATACTTCTACAAGACATAATGAAGCCAAGTAGTTTACTTGAAGTTACACCAAGCACACATTTCTTTAGATTGAGTCTAACTTTGTACTCTCATAATATTTTAAATATCTTACATAATACTACTCGATAGTTGGCCCTGGTTTTGGATTTTCCTACTATGTCATTAACATAGTCTTCAATAATATCATGTATCATATCATGTAATATGATAGTCATGGCCCTTTGATATGTAGCTCCATAATTATTAAGGCCAAATGGCATTACCTAATAATAAAATGTTCTCCATGAAGTGGTGAACACTATTTTATGTTGGTCTTCTAGTATAATTCTGATTTGGTTGTATCCTAAAAAGCCATCCATGAGTGAAAGCATTTCATAACCAATCATCAATTTGATGATCATGTCAATATTAGGTAAAGGAAAATCATCTTTAGGAAAATCTTTGTTGATGTCTCAAAAATTAGTACAAATTTTGATCCCTTTAGGGTTTTTATTAATAGGTACCATATTAGAGATCCATTCTAAGTAGTCAATGGATCGAATACATCCTGCTTCTAAGATTTTTTCAAACTCTTTCTTTACGAATACAATAATGCAAGGATGATTCTTACATAGCATTTATTTTACTAGTTTGGCATCAAGATTAACCATAATATAGTCCAAAACCAAGGTAGGGTCTAAACTTTGCATGTTAGAATAGGCCCATGCAAAAATATCCATAAACACTTTCAACAAAACTGTAAAGACGTTGAATTCCTCCCTACTGAGGGATGGACCTAATTTTATCCATTTCAAGTTTGATGGAGTCTTGATATTTACCTCTATTGTATCTTTGACTAGAAGGTTCAAACTATCTTCTAGGATAGTAGGCAATGACTTGAACTATTGGATTATGTCAGGGTCCTCTATTAGGACTTGCTCTTCAACTTCTCCAAGGCATAATGAATCTAAGTCCCCTAAGGGGAGATATAGCCATGTAATGAAAATAGTCAAAAATTATTGGAGAATTTGATCAAATACTTGTTTTTTCTCAAAACTTAACTTTGATCCATAGGTAAGTTTATCTCTGGTGGTCTCTTAGTTTAAATTTGAAGAAGAATGAGCACCCCCATCTAATAGCACCTAAAATAGGTTTTCACCACTAGACTGGCCTTTATCTTTATTTTTTCCCTAGTTATAAAGTGCCTCAAAGAGGTTTTCACTTTGGAATCTTAATTTTTTACTTTTTTTTTGGCTAAGGGTGTTCACTCACTCTCTAAAATAGGCTGCAGGATCCAATGTGATTGAGAACCCTAATTTGTGATCTCTTAATGGAATGTTATCTCTAAGGCCTAAAAAGTCATAGAATGCCTCATCATTATATAACTCATCAATTGATAGACTAGATTCTTATTGGTCCCAATCTATCAATTGGGGATAATATAATGGCAAATGGTTACGATGAATGACCAAGGTAAGGGTACAAATGGCATTGTTATCAAATAGGTTGGTTTGAGCTAGGTTATCAAAGGTGAGGCTATGATTAGAATCTAATTCACTATAAACATCATCATCACTAGTCATTGGTGATGGAGTTTAAATAATATATGTGGGATCACCCCTAGGTAATTTAAATCCAAGTCCATAAGGTCTTTCATACTTAATCATAGAAATTGGTTTGATGGTTCCTTACTGATTCAGTTTGAGGCCTCTTTCATCATAATTATGATGCTCCATGATTTTATTAGGAATAGGATACTTGGAATTTTTATAATAATTATCTTGGTTTTCATTGTATAACCATGATTCATCCCCTTTAAGAGGGTCAGGTCCTAGGCCAGATGCTAGTACAAGTGTGATAGGTCCCTTATCTTTGTTCTTTTGTTGCCAATGCATATGTGGGGTGAATTTAAGTTACCCAAAGGTTTTTGGATTCTAAGGAAGATTGGTGCTATGAAATGTATCATGGGTCACATATTCTCCTAATCCATTATTTAAAATGTGGAATAATTGGAAGCTTCAGGAGGTGGCATGTGGGAAAGGAAATCCAAGGTATTAAGATCTATGTAATTATCTAGTGAAAGATCAATAAGTATAGATTTTATTTTATCCTACTTGGACTTGGATTCATACCATACTGATAATTATAGATTTTAAATTTGGCCTCAAGATGATTTTAGTATTCATATGGGTGTAAATCTCTTGGAATATTCACTTCCATCCCTAAGTGGGAAAACTTGATACATTGGTGCAATGTTGATGGGACTACATAAATCTCATGTAACCAAGGCCTGCCTATGATAACTCAAGATCAAGTACATGGCAAAGTGTATCATGTGTCAAATACCCATTGATAATTGGCAAATTAATGGTGCCTTATGATTCTCTTTACTGATTATCATAAACTTTGATGGTTATTATTTCTGGTTGGAGATCTACCATTGTGTACCTAATAAGCTTGATGAGATTTAGATACACTATATTGAGGCCTGATCCATTGTCTATAAGGATAAATTTAACTTTATGTTTCTTTATACAAACTTCTATGTACAATGGGTTATTATGGAGTGGGCCAAGGGAAGACATATCGCTTTGGTTAAATGTGACTTGTTGGGTTAGAGCTAGGTGTCCAACCAAAGTTTGAAATTTATTATGGGATATGTCACTAGCAATAGTGGATTGTATCAAAAACTCATTCAAGATGTTTTTATGGATTATTGACATTCACAACAAATTTAAGATATAAATTTGTGCTGGTGTCTTTTTTAATTGTTCCACAATATCAAACTTCTTACCTTGGTCAGTAGTGAATGGTTTATTTCGAGGCTAAACAGTTGGTTGGATGATAGGCAAAGTGGCAGATGGTTGTGGGCTTGGGCTAGTAATATTTGACCTCTAAGCTATGATTGTACTATCAAGATTTAATATTGGACCATTATTTCTAACAAAGATTGGGAATGGTGTGGGATTAGATAGGATAAGTCTTAGTTATCAATGCACTTGCATGTGGTCACGTGACAAGAATGAGTTGTTGATATAAGGTCGAAAAGGGGAAGTACTAATTTCTTGGTTTGCTTATATGCATTCCCAGGTCAAAAAAGGATTATCTATGTAATTTGGCTAAATGTTGTTGTTTATCAATGGTCTAGACTGATTAGTGTTTGGTCTAGGATTAATGGAGATGGTATTAATACTACCCCCTACAATATGACCTACAACCCTATTGTATTCATGTTCAACTACATGGTAAGTTTGTTGGTTGTTACCACTCTGACCTTAGTTTTTTTCATTGTTCTATCATTGTGGGTTCTATTTCTAATTTTGTTGGTTCTACTAGTTTGGCCTTTGATTTAATACTATTGATTTTGCTGCTACACTGGCCATTGTTGTTGTTGCTAATTATTTTTCTGTTGTTGATTTTTATGTTAGGGAAATGGGTTTTAATACATCTCAAGAGTTTGATTGGAAGTGGAAGCACCATTATCTTATTTTATCTCCTCATTCTCCAACATATTCTCAATTAAATGCTTGATTTGGACACGTCTTCATAGATTATGCCCATTGATTCAATGATTGTCACATAATTTTTTTTCATGGTACTAATCAGGATAAGGAATGCCTTGTAGATAATGCTTTGGTATATGCCAACTAATCATATTAGCAGTAGCAAGATTGTAAAATATAGACTCAATAGGTTCTCCTAAGTCACTAAAGATGATGTGCAGGCATGATATTTTTAGGAGAAAGGGTTTGTAATGGTATAGGTTGTATTTGTTGTGTAGGTCTTGGTTGTTGTGCCTATGATATTGGTTGGAGAGGTTTCTAGGTAAGATTAAGCTAATAGGGTGGTGCAGATGATGTTTTCACTATTTGTGCATGATGGGATTTGGTTACTCCATTTCCCATAACATTCCTATTATGGTTGAATTACTTTGGTATTTCTTGGTTATTAGCCTATGTCAGTTGCATTTCTTGTGCTTGAACAGGGTGTTGATATTGGTCACTTCCTTGATTGGTACCTTGATTTTGATTAGTTAAATTAATCTCAATGACTCTTTTATTGATGAGTGCTTTCTCAATCAATAAACTTCTATCAATGATTTCTTTGAAATTATGCACACATTGTAGTTCTAAGTGATAAGCTATCTCATTGTGCAAATTTTTGGTAAACACAATGGTTAATTATTTATTTGGTAAACTATGGGTCAGATAGATTACAAGGGATATCCATCACTATAAATAACTTGAAAAACTCTCACCAACTTTTTGCTTTGCTTGCATTAAGTCCACTAATGAAATATCATGCTCAAGATTATAGGAAAAGTGTTTCACAAACTTATCAGAAAGATCATCAAAATCCACTACTAAGTTCTTGGGCAACTTTAAAAACCACTCCAAGGCTTTTCTAGCCAAGCCCCTTGGAAATAATAATAAAAGGTATATATCACTATTGCCACTAGTTGACATGCAATAAATAATTTGATCAAATAAGATTTAGGGTCACCTTTCCCTTTATATTTATCAAATTTCAGTTGTTCATATCTTGGAGGAAATGGTATCTACAAATACTCCATGGTGAATGGATAGAAACATATGTCATCCAATTTAAACTTTATAGTGTGTTTACTATCTTGAATGGTAACAATTGCATCCTTCATCTATTGCAATTCTTGGGATAAGAAACTAGAAGGAATATTGGTTTGAGGGAGAATATTGGTTTGGGTAAATAGCTGAGAGGTCACAAGTAGGATACTTTGACCAGGGTATGATGGAGACACCTACTGATGTATATTAAATTGGTTGGGGAATAGACCAAGAATACACATATGTGGATTAGGATGTACATTAAATTGCACATTTGGTTATGGGATATGCTAGTTTGGGTTGGTGATAAAGGTTTGACTTGGAGGATTTTTTGTTTGGGATGGAGGGATATAACTATACTGTGCCTACTGTTGTTGAAAATAGATATGCTACCGACTAATCAAACCTTGTTGTTAAGTGGGAATTTGTGGACCAAGACCCTGTCTCTATGTTTTTGACACATTTTTAACCAATGATTGTCTAATAGGTACCTAAGAAACATAGGGACCTCCTTTTTGCATGAATCCCTATAAGGAAGTGAAAGTAGGTTATAAATTTGGCATGTATTGCTAACCCATATTAGCATATTGTTGACTAGTCATTGCTTGGTTTTGGATTGGCATATAAGTCTTTGACTAAAAAGGTACACTCATTATTACCTAGTGAGGTGGAACATTTGTTTCCCCTGATTGAGGTTGCAATGTATTTTTACTCTATTGTGTTGATATACTAGATTATGACTATTGTTTTGGAATACTACTTGTTACTTGTTAAGGAGTAGGGTTCATCACATTCTATCATTGAGGCATGACATTAGCTATTGTTTAGTTACCCAATCTTGTGGGTTGTAAACTTGAGGAATTAGCTAGTCGAGGCTAGGGTGTAGAAACCCCTATTCCCTAGTATGATGATCTATTTATGAGATTAACTACAGGCACATGTTGTTGTCTAGTTGTTTGTGTGTTAGTACCACTTTGATCAAAATTGGATGTTGTTTGCACATTGTCTACTACATCTGGCTCACTATTCTATGTAGAGGCTAAGACACTTCTTCAATAATGGAAGTTATCTATCGAAGTGGTTTTATGTATGGGTCAAAATTTAGATTCTCTTGTCCAGTTAACTCTATCAACACCCTGTTGAAGGAACTAGGTCAATAAGAGGCTTACTCACCATGTTCATCTGATTAAAATGACATGCTAGATTTAGGTAGGTTTGATATGTTGTATGTATTTGGTTAAAGTGCTCTTCCATGATGTTTTTTCCTTGATCAAATATATTAGGATCTTGGTACGTTGTTTGGACTAAATCCATAGGATTGATAGAAGACTCTTGTTGATCATAAATGATATTGTGGGGCACTATTATTAGACTTGGTAAATTTTCATGAGGGAAGCCTAATGGAAACTTAGCCCCTACCTCTATGGCTCTAACCAAAATCTCATCTTTGTTCTCTAACAAATGTCACTCAAATAAAAATGGATCATACATAGAAGCCATATTAGTAGAATATGATTGTTGAAGTACTGACTCATCCACTACAGGTATTACATGATTTGCTCTTGGTCCTATTTTGAATAAAGTTATGTGTTAACCAGATAGATGGCCAATGGATCTTAGATTTGTGCCCCTAATTAAGTATTATAATAGGGATAAGAATCCATATCATAAGCAATATTATCCTTATAGAGGTCTTACACCATTTATTCTTGCATAACCACATTACTAATCCCTAGAGTGTACATGAGTCCACTACGAGTGTAGGAATATATGTTGGGATCCATATTCAATGTTTTTATGATAAAAGGTCAAAGAGTTCTACAAACTCTAAAAAGTACAATGTCTAAAATTGATGATGTCCCAACTTGGTTTAGATTTGTCAAAAGGATCAAAAGGTTTATGCAAATATTTGTGAGGAAATAAGCTAGTGTGAATTATATAACATTTCACCATTCACACAAAGATAATCAAGTAAATGGTATGAGAATCATAATGCCAAACTCTAAGGTCAAAGTATTTCAAATCAATTTAATATATTAATTTAAAAGTTGCTAGGTCTTTTGTCTAAATGTGGAGTCAAAATCTAGGCTCAAACAAGGCATCTACTAGGACTCTTGGCCAAACAACGTCAAAATCTATACTTTGAAATAGATTAAAGTTTTAATCTAATGGATTTGAAACACTTGTAAGAAACACTAGGCATTTGATTTTTGGACATGAACCTGATCAACTAAGTATAAATTATGAAACAAAAGGCACTTTAGAAAATAACTTATTTTCTCACAAAAATAGTATAAAACTTGGTTCTTTTGATAAACAAGCAATATAAAGGTGATCAATATAATTGTGCTTTAGCTAAAGGATCAAAAGTACACTTGGATTGGTCTAAAAAAATAGGAACAAATTTGGAATTCTATGTAAGAGGGTTTATGAAACAATATTTGAAATGTTTTGGGTAGTGTAACTGTGTTATACTACCCAAAAGGTATGACAAAAAGGTTTGTTTCAAAAACTCTCTAAGGCAAAGATGTTTTCCTATAATTTTGACAGCATAACACTATTGTTATTGACTCAAAATGTTGGGGTGTATAGACTCAAAGTGAAAGTTTTTAGCATAAAATGTCTTAAGTCTATCAAGTGAGGATAATGATTTATGAGTCTTTAAATGGCCTTCAACCCAAATTGGAAATTAAACCTAAGCTCCCTCAAGTATAGTGCAAATGGTGAACCCACTTAACACATCAACCCTATGAACTTATAAAGGTGAAATTTTGAATTTATATTATAAGTGAAGGACTTAAACAACTTTAGTAAAGATCTAGACTCAATTGGGTAACATAACTATACCAAAGTGGATGATATGACTCTCAATCTTTTGATGAACTTTTGATAAGGCAAATTGATGATCTCACATGGATGGCATAATGCCTCTTTGTTCAAAGGAAAATTTGGACTATGTTTTTGGTTTTGGATTGTCTATTTACAACAAGTTTTGACTCTAAACAAGACTTTAATCTAGGACAAAACCAACTAATTAATCAACCTTAGATCCTAAATTGACAAGGTTACTTGGTATTATTGGAATCTATCAATATACATCATTTGAGAGGATTTTAAGTGTTCATCAAAAAGTAAATGTGCATTATATAGTAAGGTTTTTACACCCCCTCATTCTCTCAAATGACAATACTATGACATGGGCCTTGAGGCACACCTTACACCAACAATACCTTCATGGTAAGTGGGGATTTGTCTAATATCTAACAAGGTTTTGAATGATTTAGGGTAATCAATTACATAATGACTTTTACACCAAAAAATGCAAAACAAAAGCATGGATTTTGTGTTTATATCACTTGTCTTGTTGCAAAAAGGTCTAGTCCTTTTTATAACCATTACATCCTGCTATTCACTTAGTGTAGTGTGATGTACAAAGTGTCACTATGTCCCGTGTGTAACTCCAAAGGAGCCAAATGAAGTCAATATCAAGAGATGAAATCTTCGGTCAAAGCTTCCCTTAATAACTTACGATGAAGTCCCCCTCACAAGCCAAGATTCATAAAAATAAAGAAAGCATGAAAGTATAAAGACTTTAGGGTCATTTTTGAGTCGCCCAAACTTTGACGAGTTTTTGAGGAGTGATTTAGATGAATTTATTTCTAAGCCTTGAACTAGGCTATTTGCAATAGGAATGGTGGTTTTGATTCCAAGGGTTCCCTATAGGGGACAAATGGAAGAGCATACATGCAACATTCCTCTTTTTTCCAAAAAAAATTGATTAAAAAACTATTGCAAACAAGAATTGACAAGTGTGTTTAATTTTAAACCCAAAATGAAGGATTTGGTGGTGTTTATTTGACCCATTGGTCTTAGTTGCAAACTTTGAAAAAATTCATGAAAAACATCTAAATTCTTTGTTAAACACCCAAAATAAGGTTCCTAATTAATTTTTAAGCATGCAAAAGTGATTTATACATATTTTGAACAAATATCAAGCTTGGTCCTATAGAAAAATTGTTAGCATGTCCTTTAGCTTTGAAGCTCTTTTTAGTTTAAAATAATGAACTTTGAAAAAATAGCTCTCAAGTCTATTTTTTGGAAAAACATAGTGACCGATGTCAGTTTATATAATTGATTACGATGACATTTTCTAATCGATGTCAGTTATCCAACTAATATTTGTTATACCAATGTGATTGATGACAGGTATACAATCGATGTTAGTTTTACTACCCGATGTTATGCAACTGATATTGATCTTACCTATTGATGTCAGTGACTATGTTAAAATTGTGGTAAACAAAAATGGCAAAATAAAGTTATAAAATCAAATTTTAAGATTTTTAAAGGCTCAAATAAATATTTTAGAGTTGCAAAATGATATCCTTTAGGTGTGAGATGCATCTTTTCCCACTGAGTGTGCCATTATGTGATCTAGGAATTTGACTCAAGAGAGGATGGCTAGTATGGTGTTAGTTCCAAAATGAAAACAAAATGAAATAAACACATTAATAGCATAACATCTCTAGGCCTAGACACTAGGGAGAACTTAGTTAACAAAATCAAATGACAAACACAATTAAAAATCAAGGAATGAAATACAATAATTCTTTCACCTTCCTTGGATGCTCCAAATGCCTTTGTAGTAGTGGCTTGCTCAGCTTGTGCTCATGAAGTCCTTGGCAATGGAAGTTTGGCTACTTTCATCTGTCCTTGGCACCTTATGGCTTTGGATTAGCTTGGATTAGAATCAATTTGGAATTATAACTTTGCATTATCAATTCCTTTGAAGATATTTGAACATAATAACTTTTCACCAAATTAGCTTAGAAATGATGTTTTGAGGCCCCTTATATATATATTTTTACAAATGTCTAGAATCAACTTGAACCATCCATCTCAACATTGAGATGTATGGTTGAGGATTAATTCAATTTTTGTAATTAAGTTTTTAATTATCCTCATCATGACATTGGAATAAGGGGCAATTACGAGGCATAGAGGGCATCATGGAAGGCATTGATGAGGTATGGAGGGCATCAATCTTGATATTTATGGCATTTATGGCCTAGGGATGTTTTCCAAAGAAATGAGGTCACTTGATGATGCAAATATTCAATATTCATTTATAAAAATAAGTATTCAACAATTTTCTATGGAATTTTTGATTATGCCTTGATTTGGGTTAATTAGCTCTTAAGCATGATTGAGCACTTTGTGCATAAATTACTCAAATTGATCAGAATGCCCTATTATTGGTCTTAAATTTGACTAGATTGGAATTGGATGTCCACATTAGATAAGCTATATTTGTATTCAAATTTAGGATGTTACCAACAATAAATAAAAAAGTCACATATCTTGTATAGAAGATTTAATAGGAAAGAGCAATCCAGAGCACCCAAGTGCAAATTTGGCATTTTAACTCAAAAAGAACTAATCAAAGTTAGCTATCCCATAAATTGTATTACCCCATTTAGGGATACCATAGCCAAAATCAGCACTTGAATATGTCAGTTTCACATCATTTAGAATGTTTTAGTGTTTTTAGGCCAAATTCTGCATTTTGGGTAGAAACTAGCCAAAAGCCTAATTGGAGGTTATCAATGGCCAGATTTAGGTATATACACTACTATGCCCATCTCTTACCTAAACCCATCCTTACTGATGAATACATCATTTCTTTCTATGTTTGTATCTACCTCATTACCTGTCTAGCTAATCTGAACGAACTCAACTGAGATAGGGTAGATGGTACACTAGATTCCTCTAATGTAGTAGGGTCATACAACTATAGAGTCTCCTCCAAGACATCATGGAGTGATCCCCTCATAAGGGACCCCCATCTCTCTTCCTCATATTTAGCTACACATACAAAACCACACCTAGATAGATATTAGATCACTGTTATATATCTCATAATATCTATCTATCTCTAGTCTCTATTTTATAAATAAAATATTGAGAAATAATTTAATCATCTTTATTACCTATCTGTGTCTCAGACACTATGGTCTCACCATCCACGTGACCACCTAGCATAGTCTCTCCATTCATGTGGCCTCCTAGCACCTCCTCATCTAAAATTTGGCTATCATGGCTCACATCTACCTCAACTTATGCCTGAGTAGAATCTCTATCATCTATCTCTCCTCTAACTCACCTACTGGATCATCAGAGATGGTTATAGTCTCCACTCTCTCCTACTCCTCCTTCCTCCATCGATGTTATGTCCTCAGTGGTCATAACTCATCTTATTATGGAGCTAGTGGTGGTATCTTTAGTGCCACTACCTCCACACCCATCTCCTCCTACTCTACTCCCTATTATGCTTATCTAGTCCATGGTCACTCATGACATAGTTTGAGCATCAACCTCATCATTGGTGGCCTTCATTCCCTCCTCCCCAAAAACTCTCCCACATGTTTAACCCACTACTTGAGAATAAATATTAATGCCACTAGATGAGTTAAACCCAGTTATCTTGGTACCTATACCATTAGATGTGTCTCTCTCCACCAAGTGTAGTTTATGACCATCTCTATCCTCAATATAGATCTTGTAACTATGTCCCACCTTATTTATGTAGTCACTATTTTCCCATATAGATGCCACACTATGTCTACACATCTCATCATCTACAATGATAGAATGTGGGGCATGGCCCATGCTACCTAGTCCTCTCTCCATCTCTGTACTTAGGGTGACCTATCATCAACTACATGAGGCAACCTAGCTGGCCAATACATGGGAAACCTCTCATATATCCAAGCCATTAGTAATATGATCAGTCCTATCAACTTTTTCCCTCTACTCAACACCTCATATAGATTATGTACGAGTTGGACCTAGATGATATAACTAAGATCATATAGTACTCCCTCCTCTAGGATAATCCTACTTAAGGCTACCACAAATAGTGGTACCATACCATTTGACTTATGACATAGCACTCATTCTATCACAAGCCTTATCACATTCTTTTAGATATCTATAATTTATGATGTATATATATATATATATATATATATATATATATATATATATATATCAAACATACTAACTCTCCTACCTACCAATATCATGTTCAAGCCTGTAGCCCATATGGTTAAGGCTATCTTCTCCTCCAAGGTATCTAGTATACTTGTAATCACTAGTGCTCCTACTATTGGTAGCCTTAGGATGTCATGCACATCCTCTAGAGTGATAGTTACCTCTACCATATCCCTATCCACCTCCCATCTAAAGGTATTATTCAATCATTCCTAACATCCATACTTAGGGGAATCTTGCACATGTCAGATATCCCTCTTAGGCCTATAACTAATAGCCTAGTTATATCTCTTATCATTAAATGATGTAGTAGATTTGATAGCCAAGATGTGTCTACTAATCTCTAGAATTTGGGTCATCCCTACAACCAAGAAACAATAAAAGATGTGTTAGATCTTTCATGTCATGTATAATCACAATACATTCTTTTTACAATTTCAATAAAAAACAAGCCTAAACTACTTTAATTCATTCATTTTAAGCTATTTTTAGCCTACTTAATCATTTTTGCCCTTACTTGGTCATTTTGGGCCATTCTAGCCTTTTTCAGCCTTTTGTATGCATTTTTGTACCATTTTGGTTCTTTGGTCAACCTAGTTTGACTAAAATTTTCTTATTTTTTTCTTGGTTGACTTTAAAATCTAAGTTAAGCCTCTTATTTTCCCCTCCTTATTACTATGTTATCCTTTTAGACTTTTTAAATTAGTTGGAAAAATGTACTAGGTTGATAGTTTGCAAAACATACAGGTTCAACACATACCTATTGGGTCAACAGTGTGGATTTTACTCATTTTTAACCTACTAGGTCGATTGGGTTGACCCACTTGTTTTTCATTTCTGACCCCTTGCATTTTCATAAAAAAGTGCCTTTTTACAATTTTCTTCCTAATTCCTTCAAACCCATTTGCCTATTTGGTTTTTCATACCTGCAAAATCTAATTTAGATTCATTCTGACATCTAGAAATGCTAAAAATTATTTTTTTCTAAAAATACACTTAATTCATTAAATTGATCTAAAACTAGCTTAACATTCATAGTTGCATACCTATAGTGCACCCAATGTTGCTCTTAGAGCTCCCCTTCATCTAACTTGTCATCTCCTAACCATCCTAGATTTTTTGGTCTCTAAAACTCTTTATTCTCTCTTTCACAAGTCAAAATAACAAAATGACTTCTATTTCCCCTATTTAAAAGCACTTTTCAAAATTCAAATTCTTTAATTATTTTTTTTGCAGATTCCTTCTTTTGCCTATATATTTTTTTTATTCATCCTTTTTTAAAACCATAAAATGCGTTGGAACCATGATGACGTAGAGAATATTTTCCACTATCATATGACTATTTTCTATAAATTTCAATTTTTGGCTATTTTTTACACTAACTTTTATAGCTTCACCTAGTGTTCTTCACATTGGATGAATTCATTCCTCTTGCAGTATACTTATTTATATAAAACACTAAGGTAAGTAAAGGTATGTGTTTTTCAATTATGTTCCTTCCTTTATCTTATTTACTACTTACTACACTTTACTTAACATTAGAATTATGTGTTATCATGTTCTATTTCCCAAAGCACCATCCCGTGTTGCACTTATGTAACACATGATGCGATTCAAGTGGGGAATATGTATACACATAATATATTTAAAATTTTATCAAATACTAACACATTTTATATTACATGAACCCATTGAGTCTTAATCTCTCTGAGTGTATGCCTTAAGGGATACACCAAGAAAGGTGTGGGTAGACCATTAGTGCTTTATAAGATTATTATCCCTTTTTCCACTTTCCATCTACACACTTGCCCCCTAAAATCATTTACCCTACACTTATTATTCTTATTCGTACCCATTCTAGTCATGTGTCATGCTTTATCCTCCTTATTCTTGCCTTGACCCCCTTTCATTAGTTGACTTTACTAGGTCTATTGGGTTGACCATGTATATTTTTTAGCCTCTGATTACTGCATAGGGTCAATAGGGTAGACCTTATACTATTTAGGGATATATTTTCACTTGAGAGTTTTATTATCCCTTCGGCTAACCTAGCTAGAGACCTAGTGATTTATCTCTAAAATTCATTTAGGGTCGATTAGGTCGACCATGTACAACTGACATATTTAGAAGGATTTAGGGAAAGATCTACCTATATAAACAAGTTAATTTCCAACCATTTTAAAATAGAGAAGTGAAGAAGAATAAGTGAGAATGAACATCTACTTATTGACCATTCTACTTGAAGAATAGAACTTAGGGGTCCATACTTTCTTTAGAGATATGGATCATGTCTTTTGGATAAGTCTTTTAGATGCATAGATCGGTTGTGTAGCCTAGAGTTGATTTGTCTTTGTTATCCTTACATACTATAATAATATCTTGCAAACTACCTTGCCCAAGGGAGAGATTGAGGCTCAATGGGTTTATCTTTAAGGTAAACATTCCTAAATTTATTTCTCCTTTGTAAGAGTAGATAGATAATGTAGTTATGATTCTTTCCCATGCATTATAATTTTTTACATATTGAAATGACTATATGTCTTCTATGCATGTTTAATTTAGTTTTTTATTTCTAACCCCTACTTTGTACCACAAGATTTGGTGAACACTAGATTAGATTTACTTTCTTGTTTATTAGATATAGATTGAATTTTAATCTTAGGACTCTTTTAGGTTTATTACATGATTGTGTTAGACTGTAGGCTTTGAAACCCTTCATATCATGGTATATTGTGACAAGTGATCCCCTAATCGGGTCTAGCAGATCCCCATATTGGTCATGATCCCAATTAATAAATGTATTCACAATTAGAAGTGTAGGTATTCTCTATCTCCTCCAAGATAGGATTGATTTATAGACATGATGCTTTTATGGTATTCATGTCCCTACGCAAGAGATGTAACCTATTATGAGCCCATGGTCATTTTCTATATGGTGATTATATTTAATCGATAAGATAAATCCAACATCATCTAATAGGTACAAGTTTAGAATCTTGGATATAGAGTACTTTAGAAAATGGGTTGAAGCTATGCCACTTATCTACACCATAGGCCTCAAAATCTCCAAATTTATCATGAATCAAATCATTTGTCATTTCAACATTATAGTAAAAATCCTATCAGATAATGGTAAGTCTTTTAAAAATCAAGAAGTCAAAGACCTATGTAAATTCTATCACATCAAGCCACATTTTTCTATGCCCTATTATCCCCAAAGGAATGGACAAGCAGAAGCTACTAATAAGACTCTTCTTAAGATTCTGAATAAAATAGTTGATGATATAGGAAAAAACTAGCATTTGTAATTATATCTTGCACTTTGGTCTCATATAACTAGTGTTCAAACACCTACTGGGGATACTCCATACTCTCTAGTCTATGGTATAAAAATAATATTGCCTGTAGAAGTGGAACTCCCCATATTTCACATGTCTTTATGGGGAATCATTACCTACCATAATCTTTAACAAGAATGGCTATAGGATCTAGAAATTTTGGATGAAAAGCATCAAAATGCCTTAAATCACCTTTAAACATATCAAAGTAAGCTAAAAGGAAAATATCACAAAAGACCCAGTACTGAGAATTTGAATTCATTGATCTAGTCTTCAAATAGAATCAAAGGAATACCAATCTAGGTTGGGATAAAAAAATAAAATTTGAAGCAAACTAGCTTGGGCCCTATATAATTATTGTAAAATTTAGATCAGGAGCCTACGTGTTAGCTACACTTTAAGGTGATGTGATTGATTAACCCATTAATATCATGCATTTGAAATGGTTTTATACTTCATCATATCCATCTACCTCCATTTATGGGTCCCCACTCTTTGGGGCATATCCATTTCCATCCTGCTTCTCTCTTCATTTCATTCCATCCCATCATTTTCTAACTAACCCTAGTCTTAATAGTGGGTATTTATTACCAGCTTATGCAGAATATAGAGATAAATATGTTAATATGGGGTAAGTAATTTCTAGTTGTGTAAAGGGAACATTTTTTGAGGAGTTTTCTAGCATATCTATATCTACTTTTGATATTTCCTCCATCTCGTATCATGCCCCCATACATATCCTAATCACATCTTCCTTGATGATTATGTCTCATACTAGCCTCAACTTGTATCCATCTTCATCCATTCATATTTATCCCAAAGACAAGGTCCATAAAACCTCATTCACCTCATCATTATGAAAGGGTCATAAAATTATCTTACTCTAAGATCCATCATGCACTCTATAATTGAATCTTGATCATTCACCCTAGCCCCTATAAACAGTTATTTCTGATTAGATTAGATCCTTGTCTCAATCAACACACTTTTAGACAAAATTCACCCCATGTACATATTTCATGTTGTTATTAGGTATTTTTGTCACTCAATATTTCACCCTAGAGATGTTGTTCAAGACTTCTCTAGATTAAGTGAAACATTGGATTACCTCTAGGCCTATGTGTTTCCTATAACAAAGGTAAACCTCTAGGTTTAAGGGGTAGCTCCCTAGATATGTCTTTGATAGCTTATCACTTACACCCCTTGATTGATTAGATGAAAAAGATAAAGAGAACATGAAATGAATCTATTATATCTAGGTGATACACCAATTGTAACTTGACCACTGCTAACCAACTACAAGTATATTTTAGACACAAGCCTAATATGCATATGACATTACTTTGAAATTACCCTTTGTATTAGTATTTCTCATAGACATTTATGAAGCCAACCTAACTTAGGAGGAATAAACCCAAGGTATTGACTTGACACTTTTGAATATATAACTCACTAAACTTATGAAAACTACATTATAACACTTTAAGAGACTTGAAATAGACTTTTAAAGTTGAATATGGATGCAAGCAAGGACAACATGCTAAAGAAAATAAGCTATCACTTAGCAAGATCAACTAACTTAATATACACATTGAATAAAACTAATGGATAAGGTAAACTAGATCATTCTTTATTTATTCAAGGCTGAAAATTATAAGGGATTCACCATACTCAAGTGGAGGATACATTTTTAAGCCAAAGTGGTTCAATATATAACACAAGTGTGAGATCAGAGAAGTGTTCAAGACAGAGAAGATAAATAAGTGTCATGTAAGTTAAAAAAAATAAGAGGAGTTATGTAAATTTCATAATAAATTTCCAAATCCATGTGTCTCTCCTCTTCATATGCTCCACCTCTCCAAGTGGCGTGGGAGTTTGAAATGCATGCTTTACAACTTGACTAGCTTCTTGAAATTCTCCTTCTTAACATGTTCAAGGATAAGTGGCCTTATTGGTGATTATATTAGTTTATCCTAAATGTTTCCTTTTATATTTACACCTCTTAATTTACCCTAATAGGTTACTCTGGACACATCACCTCATTCTCATGTAGGGTGTCAAGAAGGCTCTTTATCTCCTTAGGCCTATTTTGTAAACAAGTGTCAAAACTTGGTTTTAGTTACTCTAGATCATCCAAAATTCATGGATGGCCTAATTATATCATATTGGACTTGAATAAATTCATTTTTAGGCCTAAAATTATCCCCAACAAGTCACTTTCTACCAAAAGCCTTAATTAGGCCTAATTCCTTATAGCCTTTTTTCCTATTTTTTTCCTTGTATGGAAATTGTACTAATAATATTAAAAAAAATAAAGTTATTTTTTAGGAACCTATATTAATTTATAGTTACATGTCAAATTTCATGAACTTAATCCAAGTGGAAGCCTATTTTTTCTACCAATCTCTTCTGCTAGTTAGGCCTAATTAGGCCTCTAGCCCTATAAAGTGAATTTTGGATCTAAACTCCTACTTCATTTATGAAACTTTTGGGAAGTGTGTGATTCACGTTACCCATTCCAATACCAAACTCTATGCCAAGTTTGAGTTTCTAAAACAATATGCTTATAGCCAAACCATGAAATGGTAAAAAGAATAAGCCCTTTAACAAGCCTATTTGGACTACCTTGCAAAATGGAGTTGATTTGGTCACTTCCAGGGGTTACTGAGAAAATTTATTGATTTATAAAGTTATGAAAAGTCTAAATTTATCTAAATCATGATTAGTAATCTCTCAACTTTTTAAAACAACTATAAAACACATAAAATAGTGTATTATGGGAAGTTTGTACAGTAGTCTATAAAAACCCAAAAGAGTTTTAAGGAGCAAGTTGTGGCATTTTATATGCTTTAGGAATCCATCTCTACAAATTGGTCATAATGACTCTCCTAGGTAACCTGAAAGTACTTCAACTTCTTAGTGATCATTCATAAAGTTGGATGAATGAATACTCCAACAAAATCCAACAATTTGAAGTAAACTAGGGTAGTTAAATTTCCCTAGGATCACAAGGTCCTATGCACCACATGTGATTTTTATGAAGTGAAGCAAGATGAACTATTAGGCAAAAAAAAGGCATTCCAGGGGTCTTAGCAAGTTTGTAGTTAGTAAGTGATCTTCTAAGTTTATTTTATCTCCAATGACCTCAATAAGGTCTATGAGGTCCCCCCTGACCTATTATAATAGTTTATTTCCTCATTACTTCATCAAAATTTATGCATATGCCATTGATATAGGCCTAGGGTTTACTAGTCAAACTAACTATCTAGCCCTTAGTTGATTGTATCCTTCTATTTATTTTTTTCCAAAGGTCTAATACCTTATATAAGGCTTGTGAAAGTTTTTCAACATCCTAGAAAGGTTCTTAGATTTTTAAACAAGCTCCAACTATGTTCACTATCATCTCCTCAAGACTAACTACTAAGACATTCCTATGTATGCATATTAGGACTATGCAGGGTTGAGAATAGGTGATAATTGAGTTTCTATCTATTTTTTTTGAGCCTAAGTATGATGGATTGATGTCATAAATCTGAAATCCTTATAAAGTATTTTTCCTTTCTTCCCTTTAGTTATCATATAAACTTTAAAACTTTTCCATAAAATAGAGACTTCAAGAACTAATAGGCTTGTGTATGCAGTGTAGTGAGTGTGCAAGGGTTTCCATTATTTGTTTTTGTCTCCTTGATCTTCAAGGACTTGAGAACTCAAACATATCCTAATACAACTCTCAACCCCTTTCAAGGACCTCTATCATTCCTTTTAAGGTTAAAATATCCCATACCAACTTAGTAAGCCTATGGGTATGTATGGAAGTAGTCTGAGGGCTTTGATGTTATATGAACCTTGTTAGCACATAAATCTTCTTCAACTCTTGAATGATTAAAAGGTTTTCCTAACACTTTTAAACCTTAGTCTCCCCATCACCATTTCCATCAAAAACAACTTTGTCACCTGATTGGCTTTAGATGACTATTTTAAGAAATTTGAGTGTCTTTAGACCTAAGTTTTCTTAGGTCTCAAACATATTGGTATACGAGGTCATCACCTATCAATGACATTTTCATCCTCTAGATTTAATGGCTTCAATATTTTTTCAATACCTATACCATTCTCTATTTATCCTTGAAAATTACTTGACCCTATAAGTCAGGCCTGTAAGTGACCCTTTTAGGATTAGGATTGTATGTTAGAGTTCAAAAACTATTCTCTTTGTTTTCCATGTTTCTTGAAGATGCTATAACATAAAAAGGACTCACTCTCACTATCCACATGGTATACTAACTCCTTGTTACACTTTGAATCCAAATTGTCTTTGCTCCCATCCATATAGGGTACTATAGGTAGTGATTCTTAAAGAGGACTGAGTGTCTAGTGACCTTGAATGGGATTGATCAAAGTTAGATGAGCATTAATGAGTTCAAATTATACTTTCATACTGTCAAGACACTTCTAACACATGATCAAACTCATAAATGGGTGTTGATGGTCTTGTAAACCTATGTAGAGATTTGAGGACCCTTCATGGCCCTTACTTGAAGGTGTAGACTTAAACCATTATCTTCTCTTGAAAAACTCTCAATATATCAATAATTTTTATAATTCCCACACAACCTACTATTTGATCTGACTCTCCAATCCAGGACAATATTGCATACTTTCTTATTTTTATAATTGAACACTGAAAGCTTCAATTAGGCCTATGAGTGGTTAGGACTATTTTTAATACATTTGTTCTTGACTTCACTTTAATAAATGTATGGCATTTTGAAACTATTTAACCTCTCTAAGAGCCCATATTTACTACTTTAAAGTCCATTGGCATACTCAAGGCATCTCCAAACTTTGATCCTCTTTTGATCTTGATTATAGGCCTGATGATGATTCAGGACCTAAAATCTTTTTTTCATTAAAATTCATAAATGCATTTTGTGCTTACTCTAACCTCCTAGAGGTCTTAGTAGCAACTAGGTAACCCATACTATGTTGAAACACTCTTAGCACATTTCACCCTCATGATACTTCACACCATATTCACTCTTCTTTCCAACATCACTATTCATATTATCCTTCTTGTAAGTATAATAACTGAGAGAGGGGGGGTGAATTAGTTACCTTGAAACATTCTTTCAAGTTCACTTATCATTTATGAAGCATTCACTAACATACATAAATTAACCAATACATAAACAAGAATCTATGAAAGAAAATAGCATAAGAACACATGATATATGTGGGAAACCATATTTGGGGTAAATCCCACTTAAACACCACTTTGAATATAGTCCTATAAGTATTGGATCAAAATTTAGTGAGACACCAAATCCACAAGGAGAACCAACCCCTTCTCTAGTCAAACATAGACTCAACTAGTCCTTTATCAAGCACTAAATTTCAAGGAGGCACCAACCCCCTAGGTAACTCAACACCAAATTAGATACCTTGACATCTGATCACCCTTGGATGCCTATTGCTCACTCAACTGAAGATGACCATATTCTTTTGTTTTTCTCACTCTTCTATCTCTCTCAAATAGCTTATTATGCCTTCTCACTCAACTAGTTGTTTCCTTAGCATAATTAGGCCATATGACCTTTATAGTCATTTATAATAAAATAGTTATATATTTAGGACATATTTTTTACATCTCTCTAATGGTCTTCAAGCCCTCTACATGGTTTATAAAACTCTAAATCACTCACTCATATCCTCAATATTCTAACAAGTCAATTAAGACTTACCCATCTTGGTTGTCCAATAACATTTCCATAATTGGATCACCATTAGAATATATAAACAAACATGTTTCACAAGTGAAACAACCACTACATAGGTCATTCATTACCCTTAAGGGCCAAAACCACCATTAGGCCTAATAGAGACCTAATGCAATTAGGCCTTCTCAAAGCTCGTGTTTCACTTTGGTCTCCTTAAAATAGCTTGAGCCTCCATGAATAGATGAAAAACTTCATACAAAATTCAATTATAACCTTGATAATCTCACTTTAGGTCCCCAACACCATTTATCTCATTTCACTTCTTGAACCATATAATTAGGTCTACTCATAATTAGGTCTTCTCACTGCCAAAAAGTCTATCTTGAAAATATGATGCATGCACTCAAAATTTCCTCATAACCCAAAACAAATAAAATGTAAATAACCTACATGACTTTATAGTCATCATAATGTTCATTGGATTTCACCATATAGGGAAGAATACCTCAAACTGATCATCTTCATATGCTCACTCAGAACTATACACATGCCTTAACAACCTAGTCAAGAACCTTTAACTTTTAACTCCATAGGAATTTATCATGAATAAAAATGTGTTTAAATTAACCTATGAGATATTTATAATAACTTTATGTTTATTTTATTCTTCAACTCTATGCAAAAATAATCAAAAACATAATTCTCACTCATACACAGAAAATTACCTGTAGCTCCAAAAACATAGTCATGAAAATCAATACTTAGAACACTTGTGTGGACATTTAATGAATATTAAAAATTTTATATATGATATTTTAGAAACCTTATAACATCTTTATATATATATATATATATATATATATATATATATATATGTATGTATGTATGTATGTATGTATGTATGTATGTATGTATATATATGTGTATATATGTGTGTATATATATATATATGTGTATATATATATATATATGAATATATGTGTGTGTGTGTGTGTGTGTATATATATAGGTTCAATATTAATATTGGTGTTACAAACCAATATCATATATATATATATATATATATATATATATATATATATATATATATATATATATATATATATATATATATGGTTCAATATCAATATTGTTATTACAAACTAATCTCATGTCTTCACCCTACATAAACTTCACTATGTTAGACAGGTCACTTTTAGAACAACTTTTTGATTATTTATGTGAATAAAAAATATATATATTAAAGGTAGAAAGGTGATATAGGTATTTAAAAATTACCCCATGTATTTGTATCCATCTCTAATCCATTACAACCAATCCCTAATCTCATTCTCACTTCTGCCTAGTTTTCTCACTATCTTCCTCATTAGGCCTATTTAGCAATAGGTCAACTTCCATGATTATTTTAACATATTTAAGGTTTTAAACCTACTCATAAAATTACATGGGTAAAAATAAAAAGTCTCACACATCATCCTCCAACCATTTTCATGTTTTGACCTAGTCAACCCTACCTACTACATCAAAAATCCAAGAAATAAGGGGTTTCTTGTAGCTTCCACTCACTCTTCTGATATACCAATTCCACTTTGAGAAACCTATGATATTCCTCTACATGATAAAATCATCAAACTAGGTCATCCAATCCATTATGAGCCATTTCCAACAAGTTATTTACTATCAGGCCATTATGAGGGTTTTGACTACTTTCCATTTTTACCAATCATTCATAAATGATTTCCCCTCAACTCTAAAACTAATGTTATTAAATTTAATATAGGAACCTTCTAGAACTTCCATGAACTACTCAAAATTTCATGAAAATTTTTCACATGCTAACGATTATAAGAAAAACCTTCTCAATTTTGTAACACCTCATTTTGTGCATGCAAAAAAACTCAACATCAAATTCATTATTTATCCTTTAAGCTTTGACCTCAAACTTTGTCAAAAAATATGAAATAACCTCTCATACCTTTAACAATTCTCTTATGAGCTATGGCACCATGGGAATTGAACTTGACCACTCATTAGGTCACATTAGGTCTCTTTGCACACTAGGCCTTTAAATGATAGTCATACTTAGACCTTGATCACTCCTTAAAATCTCTTTTAATATTCTCAAAAACCTCATCCTAATGTAATAAAACCTCATATAATGATCACACTCTACCAACCTTCTTCATTCAAGACTCATACTACTCATCTCATCATGCCACCATGCCTATGCCTTCTTACTAAGTCTCTCAATGCAAGGACTAAGCTTAAAAACTAACCTTGAAACAATTTTTAAGGATTTTTTTACTATTTCAGATGTTTACACATATTTATCCACTCACTCATGCCTATATTGACACAATTCACCAAGCTTCACTATGCTTTATGCATACACCTTCTCATAGGACTAGACTAGACTTCTCAAGACACCTAATACTAAATAGTAGCTTACCTTACATCATGATCTTGAATTTGACATGTCATCAACTTCAAAATAATCTATATGCTACTTTTAAATTATATCTCAATATAGAAAAAATAGGTTGTCTTCAAATTTTCTCTCATCACATACCACTCCACCATGCATGGCCTCAACTCTTGACCTTGACATCCATCTTGACTTTGACATCAATGACAACATCAATGAATCAACACCAACAATAGAAACATACCTCAACAATCTCCCCATTTTCATTGATGGAAAACACTTAAACAAATTTGATCATTCACATCTCTCCAAGTTAGATCTTCTTCAAACTGTCCTTTATTTCAAACTAGAACTTTCTCTCCCTTTGACATTAATGACAAAGGGGTCATCTTCTTGGAAACTATATGATCATTGGACTTGGAAAAACAAACCTTTTCTATCCAAAAAATCTCATTCTCTATTTTTTACAAAACCTCAACACATACCAAGCTCACATACTTACTATTAGAGCATGATTGGTTCCCCTTATCTCCATGAGATATTTATACACTTATCATGACTATGACTTGGTTTGATCAAGTCATCATAAAAATGTTTTATGACCCATCTATTGTGATCCACCTCTAGTATACTCTTGACTAAACCTCGAATATTAATTTTATTAATGAATGCAAAGCTCCCCCAAAGGCCAAACATCCATCATGCTTCTTCTCAATAATTGAGTGCCTCCATGAAGCCTAATAGAGTCACCTCTTCTCTTAGGGTACTAAAATAGTATAAATTTAGGATATTCCCAAATATCCATGTCCTTACTAGAATAAACCTCCTTCATGATCCTCTTAGGCTTGAATAGCCCTTTTGCCCTGACCTCTTCAATATCCATTTGAATAATATTATAACTTGGTTTATTGGTCTTGACTCCTTCATCCACAATAGAAGATAATAGATATAATTCTTAACACTCCTTTATATCTAGACTATGCTCCACCATGGTAAATATTCCTCTTAGATTTTTAGATTGGGCATTGAAATTAGCTATTTTGGGTTTCCACTCACTGTCTTGTCTTATTTCTTATACTCTAGGGGCCTAAAATTTCTTGTTTTGACTTGAGAATTCATTCTTATAGAAATTTGTAATATAACCAACCTTTTGACAATTGAAACAAACTATTCCTCTCAATGGAAACACATCATGAAGCATACCACTTGACTAATGACTTTCCTCATAGTTACATGCATATTAATTCTTGGATGGCCTTTTATAATGCCTTTCTCCATGACCAAATTGGTTACATGAATAAAAATAGCCATTGAAGGGATTTGCATACCTTATACTATTAGGCTTATTGATAGGATTAGTCTTTATTATGCCAACACCATCATTCCTTGATTTACCATTGACCTTATTGATCTCATTAGTGTTCTTATTTTAGTATCCATTAAAACCAAGACCTATTTTATCATTATCAGTCTTTTAAATACTTAGGATGTTATCTATATCATTGGTACTCTTTTTAAAAACTAAAAAGGACTTAGCCTTACTTAATGCCTGATCCAACTTAGCTCTCAATGAATCCACTTTAGTCACATACCTTTCACATTCTTATTCTTTATTCCTTAGGCTTGCATTCACAATGTCATGTTGAGTCTCCACCCATTTAACTATTTCATCTTATTCCTTTGAGTTGTTGCTTAGTCTAGATTCAAATAAGTTAATTCGATCCTCATAGTATTTGATAAGAGACCTCATCACCATATTATTCTTATTCATCATCTTCAATTCTTATAGAGTATTAATCAACTCAACCTCAAATTCTACCTCATCTTCTTCTTCATTTGAATCACTAATAACACCTCCAATCCATATGGAATCTTCTTGATTTGAAAAACTTGCTTCCTTAGCCATGAAGAGTAATTTATTGAAATTAGGACCATAATATTCATGGACATTCTTATAATCACTTCTCTCACTCTCATCAAATGAGCTACAATATTCCTTGGTGTAAAATCTTCTTTTGTTCTCAAAAATTTTCTTCTTATCATCATACCTTCTAAAGCTTTTATTGCTCTTATCATACTTATAGGACTATTTTATCATCATCATGACCTTCATCATGATCATCATCATATTTTTCCTTATGTTTATAAGGGCAATTTTTATAAAAGTGTCCAATCTCTCCATAATTAAAACATTTAAAAGGAAATTTACCCTTGTATCTACTTGAACCGATTTTCAAATTTCTTACAAACATAGCTATCAACTTATCATCATAAATATCAAATTCATCATTATATTTGACTTTATTAACTTTTTTATTCTTCTCTTTTGACCTCTTTTTTCCATTGAAATCAACTTCCTTATTTACAGGTCTTCCATCACTTGTCCTCATCTCATACGTTATTAGGGTGCCATGAAGTCCATACATCTCTAACTTATCTAGATATTACATGTCTTCAATAATAGGCACTTTAGAATCAAATTTAGGATTTAGAGATCTTAAAACCTTTTGAATAACTATATACTCTTTCAATTCTTCACCTAGGCCTTGTATGATGTTGACCACTTCATCAACCCTCAACAAGTAGGTTGTAATGGTCTCATCTTCATTCATCCTTAGGCTTTCAAATTATCTTCTCTGAGTTTGAAACTTAGCCAAATTAAACTTGGATTATCCCTCATGAATATTCTTCAACTTGTACCAAATTTATTTAGTAGACATATAGTGCATCATCTTCACAAGTTTTGCCTCTGATAGGCCACACATAATACCATTAATTACTTTTGAATTATTATCACTAGCCTTCTTATTTACTACATCTGTAAGAGGAATACACGGCAAAATATATCCATCCAAGACTAATTTACAAACATAATAACCTTGATAAATCAATGTCCTCATCTTAACACTCCAAAAAGTATAATTAGATCCATTAAACAATGCAACCTTGCTTGTAGATAAATCACCTTGTGCTTAACTAGCCATCTTTGCTTGCTTAGGATCTACTTTAGGATATTAATCCTCCTTTAAAGAGCCTAATCTAATACCAAATGTTATAATTACATATACTAGGGTCGGGGGGGGGGGGGGGCAGGCGGGTGAATTAGTTTCCTTGAAACATTCTTTCAATTTCACTTATCATTCATGAAGCATTCATTCACATACATACATTAACCAACGCATAAATAAACATCTATGAAATAAAACAACATAATAACACAAGAGATATGTGGTAAACCCTCTTAGAGAATAAACCAAATGAAAAACCACTTTTAATATAGTATTATAAGTAATGGATAAAAAATTAGTGAGGCACCAATCCCACAAGGAGTACCAACCCCTTGTCTAGTCAAGCACCGACTTGCAAGGAGGCACCAACTCCCTAGGTAACTCAGCACCAACTCAGCTATCTTGATCCATGATCACCCTTAGACACCTATTTTTCACTCAAATAAATATTACCACCTTATTTTTCTCTTCTCACTTTTTTATCTCTCTCAAATAGCCTATTAGGCCTTCTCACTCAATTAACTCTTTCTTTAGAAGAATTAGGTCATATGACCTTGCTCATCACCTATATTAACATAGTTAGATATTCATGACATATTAATGACATATATATAATTTTATTTAATACCTTTTCCTATTTTTCAAAACTCTATATCATTCACTCATGTCCTCAATATTCTAACTAGTTAATTAAGCTTATTAGGCCTTCTCTTTATACTTGACTCTTACTCTTACCCATTTGTTCAGATAAGAAAATTTCCATACTTGTATCACCTTTGGAATAGATAAAAAAACATGTTTCACAAGTGAAAAAACCGTAATGTATGTTGGTCATTACCCTTAAGGTCCAAAACCACCATTAGGCCAAATAGATACCTAATGCAATTGGGCATTCTCAAAGCACACATTTCACTTTGGCCTTCTTGAAATACCTTAAGACAATAAAAATGGATTGAAAACTTCATAAACACTTTAATTATACCCATAATTATCTCACATTATGTCCCCAACACCATTTAGCTCATTTCACTTCTTGAACCACACAATTAGGTCTACTCATAATTAGGCCTTCTCATTGCCATAAAATCTATCTTTCAAATCTGATGCATACACTCAACTTTTCCATATAAACTAAACAAAAAATCACATATAAATAACCTACATTACCTAAAGGTAATTATTTTCATCAAATTGTACACCCTAAAACACTCTATGAGGCTCCTACAATTTGATGTAATATTGAGTCATCTCTTAAGTTTATGGGAACTTATAAGAGAGATGAATCTCTAGGATTGAAAGGGCTAGTTCCTTAAATTATTCTCTAAGTGCGTATCACCTAATCTAATGCTTGTTCATAAAAAGAGTTAAGAATTTTCATAAAATGAAAACTATACTAGAGAGGTGATCGACCAAGAATTTATCCCATAGACTGTCATACTTCTACTAAGTAATAATGCTTTCCAAGACTAGTTCTATGCATTGCATGATCCTAACATATTGTTTCAATGTGAAGGTGGCATGCTTGGGACAATCAAAAAGATAATTGAATTAAGGGGTAGATTTCACACCATAGATAAATTTCATACTTGAAATAGATATTATTACATTTAACACACTTCACATGACCTATTAACATCATAACTCTTGCTTAAACATGAAGGATAAAGGGAGTAAGGATGATACTATCACTTAGCTCCATTATACATCACTCACACACTCAGACAAAATAATTCATAACTCAAAATCAGACTTGTATTCAGTTTTGAAAATTAAAGTTTAATGTAATTTTATTATGGATTCACCATACCAAATTGTGGTCTCTCTAAAATGGCTCAATTTATAGAAAATTGAGGAAAAGAGAGAGAAAAGAAGTTGAAGAGGCAAAAGGACATGTGTCACCAACATGAAAATCAATTAAAAATGCATGATCGAGAGGTATGGGGTGAGAAAAATCATTTTAGGAGTTACAAATGTCATTTCCAATCATCCAAGACTTGTAAATAGACAAGAAACTCCTTTTTTATGCATAGAAAACTACCCCTCATGATTGGCCTTACAAAACTATCCTAACTATGCAATTGATAAAATTTGATTATGAATCTGAGTAGGAGTTACTAAGAAGCACTCACATGTATTGGGGAGGATCCTGAACCTTATTATCATTTTGGACATGTATGATCATACTTGACAATCTCAAAATAAACTTTTTTACATCACCTCTCACACTTGTCACCTTCAATCTATGCAAACTTATAATATATTCCACACAATAAGAGTAATGACATGTGTAAGGATTGTTCATACCATCAATTACAATTAGTTGGCCTTAAAAGGATCCTAAAATGAAGATTCACCATTTTATCCAAGTCATCTCTAGCTGACACACTGGAATGGCTGAAATGATAGAACTAGTAGGCACCCTTATGAGCTTATAAACTTGATCCAATGACCATTAGTACTTATAAAATTTCTTAAAATATACTCCAAAAGTGATTTGGCCTCTTGAAAGTTCACCATGATTGTAAAAAATAAAAAATATTCAAAATAAGACCTATTTTCCTCTTTTTCATAAAGTTCCATATAATCCAATCACATGGATGTGATATTCATGGAGTTTTAAACAACTTATCTTCAGAACTCATGGTCAAATTTATCCATCTGGATACTCAAATTGTCTAATCTTCCCAATCGGGTCACTATGGAGGGTTTGCAAGGGTTTTGAAGTGGTTTTCACTCTTAGCATTCATTCATAACCATGGATTATTTTAATTATGATAAAATTACACTTATGGATCCTAAAATACCTCCTCAAAATTCCTTGAATGGCTCAAGGTCCCATGCAAATCTTGGTGGAAATTCTAAGCACTTGAAGTTGACATTTAAGCTCATTATTTGCTTCCTAATGGGGTCTAAATGCTTCCTAAGACAAAAATGGCTTCGTGGAGAATTTATTTAAAATAAAAGGGTTGTAAAACTTCTTTATATATGTTAAAAACTTCCTCCAATATTTATAATGGATTTCCAAAATCTTGAAATGGGAACTTACCCCTTTTTGATTTTAGACCTAAACCTTGCCAATAGGTCTGCCTACATCTTTGAGCTCCTCTTGAACTTCCAATGATTCTATTTTAAATTTTATGGATTTAACACACCAAAATACCTATTTAATAATTAATTTATCACATGGAAATCATATATTATGTTGAAAATGCATATGACCTCCAAATTGGCTTCTAGCCCTAAGGCTTTCATTCACACCTAACTGTAACCCTTCTTGTGTAGGGTCCCTACTTGATATAAATATTTATATAAAAGTTTATTAGGTTAATACATGTTTAATAAAACTATTCAAACCTTATTTAATAATCTAATTAGTCTCGGGTTCACCATTCTTCACTTTTCCCCAGAACTACCATTCTTGTGCATGAAGGGACTACCCTTGTTCTAAGACAAAATAGAGAGTATTAGGCCTATTTGTTTGGGAAAATTTAGTATTTTATAGTCTAAATAGGTTCATAATTACCAAATTTACCAAATGGTTATTTTTTATTCGATGGTTATGGGGACTAACCATCCCAATTTCTTCAAAAAGGGGTTAAAAACCTTCTTTTTGCATGTTCTTGTCCAAACCTCCTCATGGATGCTCCTTCCAAACCAATTTGATTCATAAAATTTATTAATTAATTTTACCATAATTTAATTATTTTTAAACCTAGGGATCCACTCAAAACCTCTCTCCTAATTGGAATCCCCAAAATCACCTCTTGAAATAAGGCTTTCCTTACCCTGCCTGTATGGACTGAGTCCATTTTGCCATGAGAAAAGGGAATTGGGTTTATTGAGGATGTTTTTTACATTTAATTTAATTAATTTTATCATTATTAATCCAAATTATATTCTTTTTAACTCTCTTCCTTAGGCACCAAATTCTCATCATGTCCCTTTCTTGTTTATGACCCTGTCTAACTGTGATAGTGAACAAGGGTACTCTTTATTTTGGGTGCCTTTCCTTGGATATTTTGACCAAGGTTTTAATAAATTACATAGTAATTTTTTAACCATATAATTATTAAAATTTTAAACATTCTTATTAACTATCATCTTGACACTTTTAGGCCTTCTAATTGCTCACTATCCTCTATGGACTGAGACAGTCTAAGGACCCTACCTATAGGTTATTTTAGGATGAGAATGGCATAAATTTGATCTGCATTGATGTTTTAAAAACCTATTTATGTATAACAATTAAATAAATTTGACATTTATATCTCATTTAACCCTAATCATGCCTTAAGACTCCTCCAAAACCCATAATCCTCATTCACTGTCTGCTTAATTGTAGGTGGCTATTTTTCATTCATTTTAGGCTTGTAGGTGTCTTCTAGGTCAAGATAGACTTTATCATAGTTATTATAATGGTATGGATGTATTTTTTTGTATTAAAAACATAAAATTTCCTCATCTCAATCATGGTCAGGCCTATTTCACCAACTTTGACCTTTCTGCCTGTAGGTGACTCCTCACAGTCCTATGTACAAACATAGGAGTATGCATTAGGGTTAAAATATTGAATTCATATTTTCTCATGTAATTTGTAACTTATATGATCATTTTATCATATTTTCATCATTCCAATTTAATATCTTACCCTATAACACCATTATGAAGAGCAAGGCAACCTTTTGATTAATGCCCTATAGACAACACTTCCATGCTTTAGTGGTTTTTATCCATTTTTAGGCTTTGTTAAATCCAATCTCCATTCGTCCTTTGCTTCTCAAAATTTTCATAGTTTTTGTAGGCTGATAGGGATAACAATTATTATAAATTTAAATATTATATCACCTTGAAAGTGGATTTAGTGAGGTCCTAAAAAAACTTCAAGGCCTCTATTTACCATTTTTAGGGACAAAGAACCCAATATAGCCTGATCACAGTCCAACTTCCCATTTGATGCTTTGACACTTTTATTATAAAAATAAGATGATCAATAGATATTTCTAGGCCTTTCCATAGCAAGGAATCTCAAATTGGATTGAACATTCTATTGGAACACCTCCAGAAGGCTTGTCTATGGTATCATCTACAAATGATCATTCTTTCTATTGGGCCTATTCTCCAAGTTTGCATGTTGGTAGCACCTACATGCCTCCATCAAATAGTAAATGCACATTAGTGGTACCAATAGGTTAAGGACCATATAAAACCCTCTAAATTACCCTTGTGACATCAGCATGCTTATATAGGTGGAGTTTTTGACCGTGATATGCATAGAAGTCATGAAATGACAAGTATCATACAAGGAATTCTCTTAAAACACCTAAAGAACAATTTTAAACACTTAAATTCTCAACATACACTATTATAATTTTCAAAACAACATAAAAACATCATATTCAATGTGAAGGAAACATTTTCAAAGCAATTAGGATGATTGTGAATACAAATTAGACATTTTGCAAGCCAAGAAGAGGTTTCCTCCAAAAATTGAAATATAAAAAATAATAAGCATAGAAACATATTTAAAATAATGTAGAGACACTAAAACACCCAAATCTATCAATCCAAAACAATAAACTTTGAGACAAGCCCAAACAATGACCCCCTCATGGCTGAACATGCATAAAAAATTGTCTGGGATTAAATTAATTGTTCATAAAGGAGTATTCACAAAATCTCATGTTATTATTATTAAAATGAAGTTCACTTAGATTAATATCCACCCTTATAATTAATCATCCTAATTCCACCTGTACGGCCCATGCTAAGTGTATGAAGTTGTTCCTTCTTTACTTACCAAGTAAAAATGGAGGGAAATAAGTTGCAGATGAATTTTTTTGAATTATTATTTAAAATTAGCATTAAAATTTATGATGGAAGGTGAAGAGTTACTTTTACCAAGTTTTTAGCTGATAGTGGACTTGAGAAGTCTATACAAGTGCCCAAAAACTCCTATTTTTAAGGGAAAACTACCATCCACTGAACATACTACTTATTTTCTAGAAAATAACTATTATTGACATGATACCAACATTATCCACGTTGAAACTCACCTTGGTGTCAATTTTTCTTGCATGAAAATCTATACAAGTCATTAAATGGGCTAAAATATGACCAAAAGGCCCCCTTTTCCACATGAGACAAGACCTATGACCAATTTATGACTTGTAAACATATTAAGGACCACCTTAAAACATTTTAAACATATTTTTACCCTTTTAATACCTTTTACCAAGTTTAACCAACCTTTGGCTTTAGTTGACTAGCCTAGTACATAGAGGGTGGACTTCAATAAGGACTAGGAAGGGGATGGGTAAGATAATAGATCAACATGACACCCTATAAGACATATGTAAATATTTATAAAAGTTTAAAAATAGTAGGGGTTGAACCAAATTTGACTTGGGGTCAAATTTGGTCAACATTCTTGGTGATTCTTAGGGGTGGCATGCCAGTTATCCCTAAGACCAGTTGCCTAATCCTTCCATTGGGCATGGAATCCCACATATGAGCACTTAGATTGACATGAACATACCTTAAATTTACCACAAGAAAACTGACATTACATAAGACACCCAAAGAAATAACAACACACACAAGATAAAATTAAAACATAAAACAAAGACACACTTGTGCTACTAAGCACTTAGGGAACACAAAGCACAATTGAAAACAAGCTAGTATGTACCTTCATCTTGATCATACTCCCTTCCTAGATCAAAAGGGAAGTATCTTTAATCTCCCTCCTCATTGGATGAAAGAGCATTCCATGTATGCTTCTTTTTAGGTGTGATGCTAGAGGATTCATGTTTCCTCTTTGTTCCTTGACTTGTCATGTCACTTAGTGAAGTCATCTCAAATGGATCTCCCAAGTAGCTAAAGTCTTCTTGGTTTTGGAAACTTGTCTCACATTGTCTTCTTGTTTTTGGAAACTTATTTCCCTCTTGTCTCCTCATAGTAAATTTTCATGTCTATATATACGATAACTTGTTTCAAGTTCATGTCTCCTTGATAGATCTCATCTTCTTTATCAATCATCACACCTTATTCAAACTCTCCTAGAAGTATTGTATTATGGAAATTTGGAAGTATTTATTGCTTAAATTCCTCTTTGACGATGGTAGAGGCAACTTCATGAGTGATTTTAGGATCAATCTTCAAATCACCATCAAGAAGCCAAAGATCATCATATATTATTCCATCTTGATCCAAACTCTCTTGGTGATAATACTCCTCAATACATACTTGTTTTCCAACTTCTAGCTTATCATGACTTATGGTCAGTTCTATAGGACTTGTAGGCCCTTTTTGGCTTTCAAATTCATTACATATGTCTTCAAACATCTACCATAATCCATCATCTTTTGATTGATCTACATTATCGAATGGAATAATGATAGAAAACATTTATTCTTCAAGATTCAAAAGAAGTCCTTCTAAGGCATCTTTTTCGACACAAGGATCATCAATTTCACAAGGGGTTAGATATTTCTCATCATTCATCCAATCTGAAACCTCTACTTCTTATTCACAATATTCTCCACACAAGTTAACTTGTTCCACCATCGTGTCTTCACTCTTTTGGTTGTTCTTAGGGATAGACTCCTAAGAAGAGAAATTTTGGGAAATGGACAAAGAGTTTGAGACATCTTGAGATTGCCAAGATGGATTGGTTTCATGGGCTCTCAATTTCTCTTCTAGATTGCAAATTAGGATACAAACCTCAAATACCTCATAGGTATAATTTTACCAATTAAATTACTCTATAGGTTTCCACTCCTTTTTTATTTTTTCCAACCCATTCCTTATGCTCCTAATATAAACACTAAGAATGACTTGATCACCACTATATCTAGTGTCAATCTCTATCATTTATTCTTGGTATCCAATAAGAGATTCTTTGAAACTAGTAATGGATTTACTTTAAGGAGAGTTAGTTAGAGTAGGTGGAGAAAAATATAGAGAGGACTGATTATTGGCCATATGGGACTCACTACAAGCTTGGACAAGTATTTGCTTATCTTGAGAAGGAATAGGAAAATCTAGACATACTTATTCTATTTTATGATCTTCATTTGTAAGTGGGAGTATATGAGTGTCTTCCTCATGTACACAATAAGTCCCAAAATCAATCTCTTCCATGGATGCATAAGGATCATGATCATATGTTTCAGTGCCATACTCATCAAGGAAAAAGTTAGAAATACCTTCAAGAGGAGAGGATGCTTCACCTTATATGATACCTCCTTTTTCTTTACTAATCACACAATTCTTATTTGAACTTGACTTCACATATGGTTCAATATGAAACCTTGCCAAGGGCTATGTTCTTATGGTCACCTTGGTTCCATATCTTGTTTTAAAAGTTAGAAAAGTCCAAACAGTAGAAAGATATCCTCATATTTTAGCCATGAATTCCCTTGACAAGTAAAAAACAAAGTGGACTGGGAGGTCTACCACCATAATTTATTACATAATGGGGAAGCTTGGAAAATCATGAATACAAATTTTCAACTCTTTAACTAATCCCACCATCTTGGTTGGAGTTCCATCAAGTTGAAACACACCCTTACTATGTGGTTCATACTTTAACCCCAACTTATCCACAACCACCTTAGGCATAACCACAATACTAGCCCCACTATCTACAATGCAATTATAAACCAATTTGTATCCTACAATGAGTGTGAGGTAGAAAGGTGGAGGTTTTTGAGATTTTGTGGAGGGCTCTAGGACATGACTTGGTGTGTTGATAAGGGCCACACAATGGAACTTTGGAGCTTGAGGGGTTGAATTGATATTAGCAAGTTATTCTTGTAAGAGTTATTTTTTACCAAGCATTTTCAATACTTCCCAAAGAGATATGCTAATCTTGGTACTCTTCAAAGAGTCAATAATGTTTATAGTGGAAGTATTTACCTTTTTTGTATCCTTGGAGGTAGTGAGGAATCTTGAACTTGATGCATTGTAGGCTTGAAAACCTTGCTTGTATTTCAAATTTGATGAGGAATGCGACTAGTAGAAGGTGTTACATTAAGATTCACACCTTGTGGCCTTGGAAATGCATCACTTGGAGTCACATGTGCTTTGATAACCTATCTTATAGCTCTATTTTTGGATCTTGTGTTGGCTACAACTGATGTACTATGACTCAACACATAGTCATCCTCCTTTTAAAAGTTCATGAGAATAGTACATTGGTTGCTACCTTCTCCATGAGTGTTCACTTGCATGAGATGTTATTCTTATAATGTAAGGTAAGGAGTGGCTCCTTCTTGTGCCACCAAATCATGAAAACCTTCTCCACCATCATAGCCAAATTGACCTTGAAGTTCCCCCCAATGGTCCATAGAACTAAATTAGTATGGACTAGAAAAATAGCCCTTGTAGATGGAATAGAATTAGGATTATAGGCATTGGGATGCCTATTTAAATCTTGTTGGACTTGTCCTCTTCCTTGGTAGTTGTATTGGGGTGGAGGTCTATAGCCTTGTTGATGATAGTATTGAGGGTTGGGTTCAACACTTACATGTAACTAAGCTTGTTTGAGCTGGGATTGCAAAGAATGAATCATCTCATCATTATCTATGGTATTATCCACCTTCTTGGGAGTGGTTTTAAGCTTGATATAGGTATTAGGAACTTATGTTATGCTTGGATTTTCAATTAAACCATGAGATAATGAAGGCATGGAAACTCTTAGAAGTAATTTACCAATTTGTATCAAACTATTATTAGCTTCAATAGCTATCTCATATGCCTCAAGTAAATTAAATCCTCCCATTGATTACAACATTACTACCACATCAGTGTTAATAGCCTTGAGATAGGTAGGGAATACAAAGTTTGGAGGAGGCCTCATAATAAGTGGAAGCCTATGCTATGTTATTTGAAATTTATCATTGAAATCTCCCATGGATTCATTAGGACCTCTATATTCACATTAAGCTGGTGGATTAATGAAGAATGATCACTCTTATTTTCAAACCTACTCACCAATAATTCCCCAAAGTCATCCAAATTTATGATGCAACCACCTTCTAGAGTTCTATATGAATCAAGTGTCTTAACTTTTAGAGACATGGCAATTAATCTAATGGTTATGTTGGTTTGAGTGACATTATGAAAGTTTTAAAAGTTTGAAATGTCCATAATGTGCTTAGATGGGGTAATAGGATCCTCTCCATTTAAATTAGGGAGACTTTTGGTGGCATTGGGAGGAATAGGGTCATAAACAAGATGGTTAATTGGATTTTAGGTGTTGAAGGCTAAGAAAGGATGTTGCCTAGCCATCTATTGATCTCATATCTCCTCAATTCCTTCTTCCTCTTCAAAACCTTCTTATTTAGGATCTCTAAAAGTTAGGAATGGTTTAGTATGTTACTCTTCAAGAGGAGTTTTAGGTAGAGGAACTTGATTGAAAACTCTATTAGAAGATGATCTAGTGAGGACCATGAAGTAAAATGTGGAAAACTTTATCTAAAACTAGAGATTTTCACTTTTGGAGTTGCCAAATGTTGGATTAGAAAAACTTCTTCAACTTTGGGCTTGTCAAGACCAACATTGACCTTGACATGTAAATAATTAGGACCAGCTATCCCACTAGGTGTGCCAGAACTATTGTCATCAAATTGTGAACCCTAGGATACTCTATGAGGCTCCTAAAATTTGATGCAACATTGATTCATCTCTAAAGTTTTTGGGAAATTTTAAGAGAGATGAATCTCTATGATTAAAAGGGCTTGTTCCCTGAATTCTTCTCTATGTGCCTATCACTATAAATCTAATGCTTGTTCATGAAAAGAGTTAATAATTAGCATAAAATGAAAAATATAGTAGAGAGGTGATAAAAAAATAATATATCCCATAGACTATAATACTTATAATAATCAACAATTTTTTCCAAGACCAATTCTATGCATTGAAGGATCCTAACATAGTTTTTCAATGTGAAGGTAGTATGCTTGGGGTAATAAAAAAGATACTTGACCTAAGGGGAAGATTTCACACCATAGATACAATTTCATACTTTAAAGAGATATTAGTACATTTGACACACTTCACATGACCTATTAACATTAGAACTCTTGCTTAAACATAAAGGATAAAGGGAGTAAGGATGATACTATCACTTAGCTCCACTATACATCACTCACACACTTACACAAAAATGTTCAAAACTTATAATAAGACTTTTATTCAATTTAAAAAATAAAAGTGTAATGTAATTTTACTAGGGATTCACCATACCAAATTTTGGTCTCTATGTAATGGTCAAAATGGCTTAATTTATAGAACTTTGAGGAAGAGAGAGAGAGAAGAAAAGTTGAAGAGGCACAAGGACATGTGTCAAAAACATGAAGATAAAATTAAAATGAATGAAAGAGAGGGATGGGGTGATACATATCATTTAAATATTTAAAAATGTCATTTTTAATAATCCAAGACCTGTAAATAGTCAAGAAACTCCTTTTTTATGCATAGAAAAATGCCTCTCATGATTGGCCTTATCAAAATATCCTAACTCTAAAAATGATAAAATTTGATGATGAATCTAATTATTAAGGGTACTAATAATCCCTCACATACATTAGGGAGGATCCTAACCCTTCCTATCATTCTGGCCATGCATGATGATACTTGACAATCTCAAAATAGCCCTTTTCCCATCATTTCTCACATTTTCCACCTTTAAGATATAAAAACCTACAATATGGTCCATAAAATAAGAGGAATGACATTTTTAAGGATTTATCATACCATTATTTACAAGTAATTGGTCTTTAAAGTTTTCTATAATGAAGATTCACCATTTTCTCTAAGTCCTCTCTAGCTGGCACACTGGACTAGTTGAAATGAGAGAAATAATAGGCACCCTTATGAGATTATAAAATTTATCCAATTACCATGAGGAATTATAAAAATTCCTAAAATTTCATCCAAAAGTTATTTTACCTCTTGAAAGTTCACCATGCCTGCACAACACAAAAAATATTCAAAATAAGCCCTATTTTCCTCTTTTCTATATAATTCCATACAATCCAATCCCATGGATGTGATACTCATGGGGTTATAAATAACTTATCTTCATCACTCATGGTAAAATTCATCCATATGGATACTCAAATTGTCTCATCTTCCCAATCAAGTCACTATGGAGGGTTTGCAAGGGTTTTGAAGTGGTTTTCATTCTTAGCATTAATTCATATCCATGAAACATTTTAATTCCAATAAAATTACACTTATGGATCTTCAATGACCTCCTTTAACTTAATTTAATGGCTCAAGTTCCCATGCAAAGCTTGGTGGATGTTCTAAGCACTTGAAGTTGACATTCGAGCTCATTTTTACTTCTTAGTGGGGTCTAAATACTTCCTAAGCCAAAAATGGATTCCTAGAGACTTTATTTGAAATAAAAGGGTTTAAAAACCTTTTTATATACCATAAAAACTTCCTCCAATTTTTATAATGGATTTCCAAAAGCTTTAAATGGGTACTTACCCCTATTTGATTTTAGACCTAGACACTGCCAATAAGTCTGCCTACATCTTTGAGATCCTCTTAAGATTCCAATGATTATATTTGTAATGTGATGGATTTATCACACTAAAAATATATATTTAATCATTAATTTATCACATGTAAATCATATATTAGGTTGAAAATGCATATGACCTCTGAATTGGCTTATAGTCATAAGGCTTTCATTCACACCTGACTGTAACCCTTATTGTTTAGGGTGCCCTATTTGCTCTCAATAATTATATAAGAGTTTATTATGTTACTCCAATTAGTCTCATAAAACTATTAAAACCTTATGGAATAATCCAATTATTCTCTGGTTAACATTCTTCACTTTTCCCTAGAACTACCATTCTTATGCATGAAGGGACTGCTCCTACTCTAAGATAAAATTTAGAGTATTAGGCCTATATGTTTGGGAAAAGTGAGTTTTTTAGAATATAAAAATGTTACTAATGACAAATTTTACTAAATTATTTCATTTTATTCCATGTTTATAGGGTCTAACCATCCCAATTTCTTTAAAAAATGGGTAAAAACCCTTGTTTTTGTATGTTCTTGTCTAAACCTCCTCATGGATGCTCCTTCCAAACCTATTTGATGCATGAAATTTGTTCATTTATGTTTATTACCCTCATTTAATTCTTTTTTAACTTATGGATACACTCAAAACCTCTCTCCTAAGTGTAATCCCTAAACTCACCTCTTGAAATAAGGCTTTCCCTACCTTACCTATACAGGTTGAGTCCATTTTGCTATGAGAAAAGGGCCTTGGGTGGCTTGAGGATATTTTAGACATATAATTTCATTAATTTTATCATGATTAATACACATTATATGGTTTTAAACTCTCCTTATCTTCCTTAGGCACCAAATTCTCATCATGTCCCTTTCTTGTTTATGACCCTGTCTAACTGTGACATTGAACAAGGGTACTCTTTCTTTTGTGTGAATTTACTTGGATATTTTGACCAAGGTTTCAACACATTCCATATTAATTTTTTACCCATATCCTTATTTCAATTTTAACCATTCTTCTTATCTATCATCTTGACAGTTTTAGGCCTTCTAATTGCTCACTATCCTCTATGGACGGAGACAGTCTAAGGACCCTACTTATAGGTTATTTTAGGGTGAGAATGACATTAAGTTGATATTTATTGATGATTTTACACCATATTTAGGTCTTCCACGTCACTATATTTGACATTGATATCTCCTTAACCCCAAGAGTACCTTAAGACTCCTCCAAAATCCATAATCCTCATTCACTATCTACTCAGCTACAGGTGGTTGTTTTTCATTCATTTTAGGCCTGTAAGTGTCTTCTAGGTAAATATAGACTTGATCGCGGTACCCACAATGATATGGATTTTTTTAATTTGTATTCAAAACATAAAATTTCCTCATCTCATTCATGGTTAGGCCTATTTCACTAACTTTAACCTTTATGCCTGCAAGTGACTCCTCATAGTCATGTGTACAAATAGAGGAGTATGCATTAGGGTTAAGAGATTGAATTCATATTTTATCATGGTATTTAGAACTTATAGGCATCATTTTATCCTATTGGAATCATTAAAATTTAATAACATACCATAGAACACCATTATGAAGAGCAAGGCAACCTTTTGATCAATGCCCTGTAGACATCAATGTCTTGCTTTAGTGGTTTTTATCCATTTTTAGGCTTTGTTAAATCCAATCTCCATCCATATTTTAATTATAAAAATTGGAATAGTTATTTTAGGTGGATAGGGGTACCATTTTATTTAAATTTAAATCTTGGATCACCTTGAAAGTGGATTTGGTGAGGTCTTTAAAAACCTTCAAGGCCTCTATTTTCCATTTTTAGGGACAAAGAACCCAATATAGCTTGATCACAATCTAGCTTCCCATTTGATGATTTGACACTTGTATTATCAAAATATTATGATTAATATGTCTATCTAGGCCTTCCAATATCAAGTATTCTCAAATTGGATTGACTAATCTATTGGATCACCTCTAGAAGGCTCATCTATGACATCAACTGTAAATTATCATTCCTTTCATTTAGGAAGAATTGGGCCTATTCTCCAATTTTTTAAGTTGGTAGCACCTACATGCCTTCATAAAATATTTAATGTAAATTAGTGGTCCCATGAGGTTAAGGACCATATCAAACACTTCAAATTTCACTTATGATGTCAACATGCTTCTGTAGGTGGAATTTTTGACTGTGATATGTAAGGAAGTCATGAAATGACAAGAATCATGCAAGGAATTACCTCAAAATAGATCAATATAAATTTTAAACACTTTAATGCCCAACACACACTAGGATAATTTCTAAAACAACATAAAAACATCATATCCAATATGAATGAAACATTTTTAAAGTAATTGGGATGACTGTGAATGCAAACTATACATTTTGCAAGCCTAGAAGAGGTTTGCTCAAACAATTAAACTCTAAAAAACAATAAAAATAATGTATACATCTTTAAAACCATGTGAAGACACCTAAAACACACAAATCCATCAATCCAAAACAATAAACTTTGAAACAAGCTCAAACAGTGACCCCGTCATGGTTGAACATGAATAAAAAGCTACCTAGGATCAAATTGATTGTTCATAAATGAGGATGAAAAAAATATCAATTTATTATTATGAAAATTAAGTTCACTTAGATTAATATCCACCCCTGGAATAACTCATCCCAATTCCACTTGTATGGCCCATGCCAAGTGAATGAAGTTGCTCCTTTACTTGCCAAGTGAAAATGGAGGAAAACAAGTTGCAAATGAAATTTTTTGCATTATTATTGAAAACCAAGAATTTAAATGGATTATGGGAGGTGAAGAGTTATTTTTCCCATGTTTTTAGTTGATAGTGGACTTGATAAGTCCGTACAAGTGCCCAAAAGCTCCTATTTTTGAGGTAAAACTACCATCCACTGAACATAACTACTTGCCTAACAAATAACTATTCTTGACATGATCCACATTGAAAATAACCTTGGTTTCAATTTTTCTTAAATTAAAATCTATACAAGTCATTAAATGGGCTAAAATATGACCAAAATGCCCCCTTTTCCACATGAGACAAGACTTATGACCAATTTATGACTTATAAAAATATTAAAACATATTAAGGACCACATTAAGACATTTTAAACATATTTCAACCCTTTTACTACCTTTTACCAAGGTTGACCAACCTTTTACTTTAATTGAATAGCCTAATACATAGAGGGTGGACTTTAACAAGGACTAGGAAGGGTATGGGTAAGATAATAGATCAACATGACGCCCTATAAGACATATGGGAATCTTCTTAAAAGTTCAAAAATAGTAAGGGTTGAGAAAATTTGACTTGGGGTTGAATTTTTTCAAAATTAATCATCATGTTCATTGGATTTCACCATATAGGGAAAAATATCTCAAACTAATCATCTTTGTATGCTCACTCAAAACTTTACACAAGCCTTAGGAACCCAGTCAAGAACCTTTGAATTTTCACTCCATAAGAATTTATCATGATTAATAATGTGTTAAAATTAAGCTATTACACCTTTGAAACAAATTTATGTTCATTTTATTCTTAAACTTTATGCAAAAATACTCAGGAACATCTTTCTCACTCATACACAAAAAACTACCTGTAGCTCCAAAAACATAGTCATGAAAATCAAGAATTAGAACACTTGTGTGAACATTTTATGAATATTAAAATGGGTTTAAATTATACTTCAACAACCTTATAAAATATTCAAATAGATATATTACATGGTTTAATATAAATATTGGTCTTACAGACCAATTTCATGTCTTCACCCTACACAGGCCTCACTTTATTAGACAAGTCACTTTGAGAATAACTTTTTAATTGTTTATGTGCATAAAAAAACTTATATTCAAGTTGGAAAGGTAATATATGTATTTAAAAATTAACCCACTAATTTTCATCCATCTCTAATCCACTACAACCAATCCCTAATCTCATTCTAACTTCTGCCTAGTTTTCTCATTGTCTTCCTCATTCGACCTATTTAGCGACATGTCAACTTCAAATATTAGTTTAGTATATTTAATATCTAAAACCTACTAAAAAATTACATGGGCACAAAATACAAGTCTCACACATCATCCTCTAACCATTTTTATGCTTTGACCTGGTCAACCCTTTCTCCTACATAAAAAATATGAGAAAAAGGGGTTTCTTGTAGCTTCCACTCACTCTTTTGATAGACCAATACCACCTAGAGAAAATTTTGAGAGTACTCTACATTATCCAATCATAAAACTAGGTCATACAATCCATTATAATCCATTTACAAAAATTTATTTCCTATCAAGTCATTATGAGGGTTTTAAGAAAATTTTGACTGCTTTCCATTCTTAGAAATCATTCATAAAAGATAGCTCCTCAACTCCAAAAATAATTCTTGGAAACTAAATATATGACCCTTCCTAAAATTCCATGAACTACTCATAATCTCATGGATTTTTTGCACATGAAAACAAACATAAGAAAAACCTTCTCGAGTCTACAACACTTCATTTTATGCACACAGAAAACCTCAACACCAAGTTTATGTTTTCTCCTTCAAGATTTTACCTAAAACTTGGTCAAAAAACATTAAAAAAAATCTCATACCTCTGAAAATTCTCTTATTATATATAGTACCTTAGGAAGTAAACTTGAACCCTCATTAGGTCACACTAGGTCTCTTTACACACTAGGCCTTGAACTACCAATCATACTTAGACCTTGATCACTCCTTGAAATCTATTTTAATATTCTCAAAAACCTCATCCTCATGTTATAAAACCTAATACCATGCTCACACTCTACCATCCTTCTTCACACAAGACTCATACTGTTCATCTCATCATGCTACTAGGCCTATGCCTTCTTACTAGGTCTCTTAATGCAAGGATTAAGCTTCAAAACTAACCTTGGAACACATCTGAAGGCTTATTTGCCTCTTTCACATGTTTACAAAAATTTATGGAATCTCTCATGTGTATAATGAAACAATTAACAAAAATCCACTATGATTTATGCATACACCTTCTCACAAGACTATACTAGACTTCTTAAGACACCTAGTACTAAACAATATCTTACCTTGCATCATGATCTTGACTTTGACATGTCATAAATCTTAGAGGAATTTATAGGTTTCCTTCAAATTCTTTCTTATTAGATAAGGTTAAACAAGTAAGATAGAATCTTGACCAAACAATAGGTTGTCTTCAAAAAATTTCTTATCATATACCACTCTACCATGCATAGCCTTAACTCTTGACTTTGACATCCATCTTGCCTTCGACATCAATAAAAACATAAATGCCTCAACATAAACAATAGGAACATACCTCAACACCACTCACTCTATAAGGCTTGTAGATTTATATTTTAACCTCATACCTTCATCACTTCACTCATTTACTTGTGACTTGAGAGCTGAGCTTAGAAGCTTCTCTATGATCACCATTTATACCAAGGCTTGAAATAGATCTTGAAGGTTACTAAACTTCAGATAATATGATTTTATAAACACAATTATCACATAAGGAAGAGCACCTCTATAAATTTCATACTCAATCTACTAGAGTATTTTGTTGGTGGTCTTCAAAGAGGTCAATAAGAGTTTTATGAGAGTAAATGGATCTAATACACACCTCCACATTTCCAAGACACCTTTATCATGAACATATCCTCATGAATGTTTCCCACTAGAGTCCTTGTGTGAAATTAGAGGACTATTACCTTGTGTTTAGGAGTTGAGAAGTGCACATATGTTTTATAAGTATTAAAATACCATTTTTTTTCCCTTGAATAAACACATCAAACATGAAATCACATCTTCGAACTCTCTTAAAAAATATATCAAACTCATCAGTATACTCTATTGCATGCAAACACAAAAAATAGTCTCAAGGAGTGAATAGAGATATGTAACTATTTGGAATTTTTATAGAGTATTTTGATAATCAAAGGTCATGAATGGATTGTAGAGAGATTATAAGACTTATGAGAAACCATTAAAGTGAACTTGACCACCTACAAAACTCAAGAACATATTAATGTTGTTAGTTACTTGAAGATAGTAAACCAAAGAGGAATTACTTGCCAAAATTACCTCCAAAAATTATACCATGAGTAATTAAAGTGTGTGTGGAATCTACAAACATCTTATAATGTCCTCCAACTAGTTTAAAGTAGATAATATTTCACAATTTGTTTTGAAAGATCAAGAAAAACCATTGTCATGGTTGACTAGTAGATTTTAGTCCCTTAACTTCTTAGTGATTGTTCATAAACATAAGAATATGAATCTAAGAACCCATGCCCAAATTTTGAATTGTTACGAAATCGAAATCCATGACCAAATTTTTAGGCTCCCACCTTCTCTCTCCTAGCCATACGATCTAATCCAATTTTGTCTATGTGAGCTTGTGGAGTTGATGGAGTAGATAAGTGATTTTATACATTTTTAAAATACAAAACTTCATTCCAAGCCTTTTTATGACCTATATAAGACTAAAGGACATATTTTCAATATTTTTCTCTTACACATTACTTCCACAAGTTTGCTAACTCCTTCAATAAGTGTTGAAAATCAACAAAATTGACCTTCTCTAATCCCTATGATAGGTGTGATAGTTAATTAACTAATCCCAAATCCTTTGAACATGTTTGGTATGTATTTTTAAGTTTTTTAACTTTAACAAACATCAAAGTTAGCGAAAAATCGCATTTTAGTATATTTTCAATGCTTTCAAGCTAGTAAATGGTCTTCAAACATTCTAAAACTTTATGAAACATTGTTAGAAGATGTTTTAGACATGAAATGACATTTGTTTACCCCTAATATCATATAAAAAAACTTTACCATGAATTTTCTCTCAATGACATCCCTAGACCACTATATGACCAAAATATTGAATTACCTTACCTTCTCCAAACTTACCTTAATAAATTCTAATAAGGCATTTAAAGGATTCGAGGGACCATATAAGTATTATATGAACACATGAAAAAATTTTAATTTTGAGGGGGTGGCCAGATTTTACTTAAGGTCAAATTTGGTCAAAATATTTGGTAATTCATAGGGGTAGCATGCCCATAATGCTGATAAGACCAGTTGCCTTGCACGTCCATTAGGCAATGGAGTCTCTAGCGTCTCTAGCACTAAATTTTAGACCTTGAAACACCTTAAAAATAAAAACTTATTGACCTTCAAAAAACACAAAAACAAATATAAAAGACACAAACAAAACAATACACACACATGTGCTCTCAAACACTTAAGAAACACAAACATAACCTAAATAAATTAGACTATATACAAACTAAATTGTAAGAGAACTCTTCCCCCTAAATAAAAGGGGAATCTTGAAATATATTTGGCTCCATGAGATGAAAAAATCAATCAGGCAAGTTGCCTCTTGAATCTTGGACTTGAAGTCTTCAACTCCTTCATGCTTGCTAATATCCTTGACATGTATTCAAATACAATGATGATAGTTTTAAACATGTTGCCAATGAAAGTGAACTCCTCTTCCACTTCAATAACCTTCTCATGAAATTTATTGATGTTTGTTCTTGTATCAATCATGATCACTTCTTTACTTATATGGTCAGACTCCATCTTGGTACTTTTAAGGTTGCCATGTTGTCCTTTAAGGAACAAAACATCTTCAAGAACATCTTCAGACTTCTTATTAGCTAAAAGATCATCAAGCTCTTCAAGGATATTATCATAATCCATCTAATACTCATCATTATATTCCATGAATACATCTTTTCCAAGTTATTTTTTCATGAACTTCAACCTTGTAAAGACCTTCAAGCTCTTGGAGAAGCTCAACATGCTATTTCCAATCATCTTTGTCTTGTTTCTCTTTAAGAGCCAAAACTTCTTTAACTTCATCTTCTTGGTCTTTGAGCACTTGATCAAATTCAAACATAAATAAAAATTTAACAAGTTTTAATGACATAAGATCTTATATTGGAAGCATATCATCAAGAGGTGAGGTAACTTCAAGAGTGTCTTCAACTTCATCTTCTTTGCTTTGATCATACTCTTTAGTAGCAGTTGCAACATCATCAAGATATTTTTTTTTAGTCAATAAGATTGACTTATGATTTTTTTCACCAAGGGAGTCCTTATAGTGAATTAGTCATCATAAACACTTGAATCATCTTCTTGATCAACGTCAACTTTGGCTTTCTCTTCTTCACTAATCTCCCATAGGATGGGTTATCCTTAATGAAGGGATGAGGTGGAAGTGTGGTGAATAAATTCATGGATCAGAGAGGGAGTATGAAGTGAGATGGAGGGCTCATGAATGGAGGGAGACACTTCTTGGTACTCTTCTTGAAAAGATTCTTCATATGCTTCTTCATAAGGTTGTTCAAAAACATCATGATCATATGTGGAAGGAATAGTATGATCATAGGGATACCATGGATCATAGGACTGATAATAACCTTGATAGGGTTGTTGAGGGGTATAACATGGGTCATAATAAGGTTGATAGGGAGGTGAATAGTAGGGATTCTCAGCATAACTAGCCATATCAACTTCATTAGTCATATAAAACACAAGAATTGATCAAACAAATTTACAATTAACTAGGTTGTTTACAAATAGATGATTGCATTTAGAGTTATCATTGGTGTTTATTGAATTCTTACCAAATATAATAGGTAGAAGAACACACCAACATTTTCTTCTACTTTTTGGACTTTAAGTCCCATTGGGCATGCTATAATTTTTGTCACTCAATATTTCACCCTAGAGAGGTTGTTCAATCCTTATCTTGATTGATTGAGACATTGTATTACCTCTAGGCCTATGGGTTTCCTATAGTAGAGCTAAACCTCTAGGTTTAAGGGCTATCTCCTTAGATATGTCTTTGATAGTTTATCACCTACACTACTTGATTGCTTGGATGAAAAAATATAGAGATAACATGAAATGAATCTATTATAACTAGGTGATACACCAATTTTAATTTGACCACTACCAACTAATTGCAAGTACACTTCAAACACAAGCCTAATTTGCATATGACACTATTGTAAAATTGCCCTTTGTATTAGTATTTATCATGGAATTTTGTGAAGCTAACCTAAGATGGGAGGACTAAAACCAAGGTATTAACTTCACACATGTGAAGAGATAACTCATTCAACATATGAAAACTACATTAGAACACTTCAAGAGATATGCAAAGACTTTCAAAGTTAAATATTGATGCAAGCATGGACACCATGCTAAGGAAAATAAGCTATCACTTAGCAAGATAAACTAAATTAACATACAAATTTTAAAAAATATATAGATAAGGTAAAATAGATCATTATTTATTGATTCAAGGCTGAAAATGAGCATGGATTCACCATACTTAGGTGGAGGATACATTCTAAGCTAAAGTGGCTCAATATATAACACAAGTGTGTGAGAAGAGAATAAGTGTGCAAGAGAGATAAGATAGATAAGTTTCATGTAAGTTAAAATAATAAAATTAGTTAGGTAAATATCATAAAAAACTTCAAAATCAATGTGTATCTCCTCTTCAGATTATCCACCTCTCCGAGTGGTGTGGGAGTTTGAAATGCATTCTTGACACCTTGACTAACTTCTTGAAACTCTCCTTCCTCTTGACATTTTAATGGATAAATGGCCTTATTGGTGATCATATTAGTTTATAATTTCATGTTTATTATACTCTTGACACCTCTCAACTGACCCCAATAGGTTTCTCTTGACATATCACCTCATTGTCTTGCATAGTGTCTAGAAGGCTCTTCATCTCCTTAGGTCTATTTTTGCAAACAAGTATCAAAACTTAGTTTCAATTAATATAAATAATAAAAAATTCATGGATATCCTATTTACATCATATTGGACCTGAATTAATTAATTTTTAGGCCTCAAACTAACTCCAACAATTCACTCTCTACCAAAAGCCTCAATTAGGCCTCATTCCTTATAGCCTTTTTTCCTATTTTTCTCCTTGTGTGGAGACTGTATGAAGAATATTGAAAAACTAAAGGATATTTTATGACATTTTATAAATTTATAGTTTCATGTCAAATTTCATAAGATTAATCCAAGTGGAAACCTACTTTTTGTGCCCATCTTTTCTACCAATTAGGCCTCTAGCCCTAGAAAGTGAATTGTGGATCTAAAATCCTCCTATTATTAAGAAACTTATAGAAATTTTGTGATTAAATTTACCCATTCCAATATCAACATCCATGTCAAGTTTGATCTTTTTGAAACAATGTGATTATATCCAAACCTTGAATTGGCCAAAAAATAATCCCTTCAACAAGCTTATTTGGATTGCCTTGCAAAATGGAGTTGGTTTGGTCACTTTCAAGGGTTCTTGAGAAAATTTATTGATTTTTATAGTTAGGAAAAGTCCAAATTGACCTCATACCATGATTGGGAAGTTCTCATCTTCTTAGAACACTTGTAAAACACAAAAAATACATAAAAATAAGGTATTTTGAGTAGTCTGTATAGTAGTCCATACAAGTGAAGTACATGTTGATGAGATAATGGAGTCTATAATAAATTACAAGAAGATTAAATAGAAACTTATGGAATTTTATATGAGTTAGGAGTTAATCTTTGAAAATTGGTCATTATGATTCTCAGGTAACCTAAAATTACTTTAACTTCTTAACGATGATTCTTAAACTTGGAGGTATAAATCCTCCAACCAATTCCAAAAATTTGAATTACATTATGGTAGTGAACTTTGCATAGTAAATCAAGGTCCCATGCAACATATGTGATTCATAACAAGTGAAGCAAGATGACATATCAGGTGGAAATAAAGCATTATGGGGGTTTGATCAAGTTTGCAATTTGTAAGTGCTTGTCTAAGTTGAAATTTTATCTCTAATGACCTCAATAAGGTCTTTGAGATCCCCCTAACATGTTCCAATATTTTATTTCCTCATTACTTCATCAAAAAAAATTCATATGCCACTGATCTAGGCCTAGTGTTTGTTAGTCAAATTGACTATCTAACCCTTAACTAACTATATCCTTCTATTTATTTCTATCCAGCAGTATAATACCTTATAAAATGTTTATAAAATATTTCCAACATAATATCAAGGCTATCAATGACTCAACAAAGCTCCAAATGTATTCAATGTCATCTCTTTAAGACTGACTGCTAAGATAGTCATGTGTATGCACATTAGGACTGTATAGGGTTGAGAATAAGGTGATAACTAAGTTTATCTCTTTATTATTTGAGATTGAGGATGATGGATTGATGTCATAAATATAAAATACTTATCAATAATTTTTCCCTACTTCCATTTATTTATCACGTAGAATTAAAAACCTTTCCATCAAACATAGACTTCAAGAACTAATAGGCCTATGTATACAATGTGCTGAGTATGTAGGGGTTTCCATTATTTTTTGTTGTCTCCTTGATCTTAGAGTACTTGAAAAACTAAATCATATCTTTATAAAACTCTCAACTCCTTTTAAGGACCTCTATCACTCCTTTTAAGGCTTGAAATAACCCATACTATCTTAGTAAGCATGTAGGTCTGTATGGAAGTAGTCTAAGGGATTTGATGTTTTATGAACCTTGTTAGCACTGAAATATTCTTAAAATCTTAAATGACTAAAAGTTTTCCTAAAAATTTTAAACCTTAGTCCTCCCATCACCATTTTCATATAAAACAACTTTCTCACCTAATTAGCTTTAGGTGACTATTTTAGGAAATCTAAGTGTGTCTTTGGGCATAAGTTTTTTTAGGTCTCATACCTATTAGTAGACTAGGTCACCACCTTTCAATCACATTATCATACTCTATATTTAAGGGATTAAATATTTTATCAATACCTATGTCATTATCTATTTAGTCTTGAAAATGACTTGAACCTCTAGGTCAGGCTTGTAGGTGACCCTTTTAGGATTAGAAGTGTTTGTTGGAATTTTAAAACTATTATCCTTGTTTTCCATGTTTCTTAAAGATTATATGATATAAAAAGGACTCAATCTCACTATCCATAGGGTTTGGTATTTCCTTGTTACACTTTCAAGATAACTTTTCTTTTCTCCCATCCGTACATGGTATTGTATGTAGTGATTCTTAAAGAGGACTAAGTGTCTAGTGATATCCAATGGGACTAATCAGAGTTAGATAAGAATTAATGAGTTTAAGATATAATTTCATATTTTAAAGACACGTTTAACACATTATTAGACTCTTGAATGGGTGTTGATGGGCTTGAAAACCTATGTAGAGATCTAAGGACCCTTCATGATCCTTAATTGAAGGTGCAGACTTGAACCCATTATTTTCTCTTGAAAAAATCCAAATATCTCGATGGTTCTTATAAATCCCACACAACCTACTAATTTATCCAACTCTCCAATCCAAGAAAACATTGCATACTCTCTTATTCTTATAAATAAACCTTGAAAGCTTCAATTAGGCCTATGAGTGATTTAGGACTATGTGCAATACATTTGGTCTTGACTTCAATTTCATAAATGTATGTCATTTTTAAATTATTTAACATCATTATAATCCCATATTTATTACCTTCAATTCCATTGGCATACTTATGGAATCTACAAGCTTTGATCCTCTTTTAAACTTGATTATAAGCCCAATGATGATTCAAGACCTCATACATATTTTTCATTCAAATTCATAAATGAATTATGTGCTTCCTCTAACCTCCTAAAGTTCTTGGTAGAAACTATGGATCCCATACTATGTTGAAACACTCTTGGAACATTTCACCATCATGATACTTCACACCATCTTCACTCTTCTTGCCAACATCACTCTTCATATTCTCCTTACTCTATAAGGCTTGTAGATGCATCTTTCAATATCCTACCTTAATCACTTCACTCATTCACTTATGAATTGAGAGTTTAAATTATAATATTATCTATGATCACCATTTATAAAAAGGCTTGAAATAGATCTTGAAGGTTACTAAACTCTACACAATACGATTTTTTGAACACAAGTATCACATAGGGAAGAACACCTCTACACATGCCATACTCAGTCTACTCGAGTCTTTTTTTGGTTGTAGTCAAGGAGGTCATGTAATATCCCCTGTTTCTCTTGGAATTTGAAACTAAATATTTTGAACTGCTTATCTATATTTCTTCAAAATATCTTCAAATAGATAATTAAATCACAGTATAATCTCTTATTTATTTGCTCATATGCTTACAATAGAGGTCCTCTGTCAAGAATACAATGAATACTAAAAGCACGGCCTTAATAGCCTAAATATTCCATAAACTGGGAAAGAAAACTGGATCTGGTTCGTCTCAGCTTGCTGCGTAAAAAACACAGTCGCCGATGTTGGTTATACTGTCGTCGTAGGTCGACTGGAGTCGTTAATCTGCCGACACCAGTGATATGTCGACCGATGTCGATCTCTATAGGTCTCTGCCCACCGATGTTGGTGTCTAATATTTCTGTTGATGCGTATGGATTTTCATGGATCTGTACAGACTTCATACGGCCACCGATATAGTACACCCTGTATACTTGGTCCTGATCTGTAGAATTATGGGCTAATACAAAAGATCTATATATGGATAATTCTTGAATCAAAACCCAAAAATAATGAAATACTTGTAAACCCTTGTGATAGCTTCTGTGTGAAGTTATCTCTCAAACTTGTAAACACCTATGATAACTTCTAGATGAAGTTATCTCTCAATTTGGCAATAGATCGGCTGATCTCTCACAACCTCTGAATCACACACAATGAAGAGTTGACGTTCTTCAATGCAAATGGAATCCTGGAACCCTTGGCTCAGTCTTCACAGAAGAATTTCTTAACAAGAATCAATATCAATAATCAATCATGAATTCAAACTCTCTCCCATGAGAAATTCTTATACCCCTCCAAAGGTGTGCTTGCTAAAATTAGATTCCCTTAAATTAGACTTAAGGCTTCTTAAATTAGAACTAGGGTCTTAAAATTAGACCAATTCTTAAATTAGAATTAGGATCTTAAAATTAGACCCAATAATTAATAATTAATAATTAATTAAAATTAGACCAAATAATTAATATTTGATTAAATCAATCAAATATTAATATCTCCCTTAATTCATGTTTGAAAGAGCCCAAACGAAAACCAACTGGAAAAATTCTGCTAAACGAAGCCAAGCCAATTTCCATCAAGACCCTCTAACCATCTTATTAGCCTACGAGGGTCACATAATAGGCTAACCATGAACTTAGAACATCTCAACTAAAAAGGGGACATGACAATCCACCCCTCCTGAAATTGCTTGCCCTCAAGCAATCGCTGAATGATAAACCAATCAATCCACCTAGATCCCAAATGTAGTCATGATCTCCCCTGCTGTCAATCAATGCAAACTCCATGCCATGTCCATCCCAACTCTCATCTAATGGTGTCACATCATCCCTAGTACTAAGATAAGCACCCCAACATCCAATCCATAAATGAAAATTAGCAGGCAACTCAAGTAAACTCCTTACCTGAATAATATCTAGATCTGGATCGTGAAGGCTAGAAATAGTCATATCGTCATCTACCTGTGACCCAACTATAATAGAAAGTTGAGTCCCTACCACATGTGATAACTCCAGAACTAAACTCACCTTAAGACAAAGCTCATCCTCATATCTCTCCTGTGTTGGCGCTAATGTGCATTCGGCAGAGCACTCTATCATGTCATGTCATATAGGCATCTCCATCTGATGAAAAAACATATGTTTGAAGCTACTGCCTCATATTGCCTTAAGAATATGTGTCTTCCCATGAACATCAAAGTGAATTTCCATGTCCTTGAGATGAAGAGTAACTTCCTCAAATGAATGAAGCCACTTCATACCCAAGACTAAGTTTATATCCCCCATGTTCACTACATAATAATTAGCCTTGAACTCATAGTTGTTCAAGCACAATGGGAGGTCTCTAATCATACACTCACACCTAAGAGTGTGACCATCAGCTACCTTAACTCTAATTCCCTCAAAATCTTCAGTAGTGAGTCCATGCTTCTCCACAAATCTAGCATCTATAAAATTATGTGTGGCTCCTGTATCAAGAAGGGTGATGACCTTCTGTCCTACCAAAACTCCATGAAGTCTAAATGACTCATCTGAATGAATGCTGGATAGGTGTGCCTCTTGTATATGGAGCTCTAAATCTGCCTCTACCTTAGGCTCTGAAGCCTCTACCTCCTTAGTACTATCCTACTGTTTAGAATCTTTTGATTCTGCATCCTCATAATACACCCACATCACACGATTTGCTTTGCCCTTAGGCCTCAAAGGGAAATCGTGATGGATATCATATGGACCTTTGCAGTAGAAGCAAAGCTTCTTCCTACGTAGATCATTAAGAGCCTCTCTATCCAATGGTGGTGCTAATGGGTTGGCCTTTGAATCATTTTTAACACCTGATTTATCTATGTTAAAATCTAATCCCTCTCTATCTCCGTTGGAGCACTTATAGTCCCTAGATGAAGAAGTACCTTTGGAGTTAAATTTACTAGATGGGGCTGCCATCTCCATACTACGTGCCTTCTTCATAGCTACCTGTAATGAAGGAGGATCAAAGCCTTTGATCCAACCTCTTAATGGTTCTGTCAATCCCTCCATGAAAAGTACTACAAGTCACCTATCTGAAATGTCAGGAACCATAACTGATAACTTTTGGAAGTCACCAATGTAAGACTCTAGACTGCCACTTTGGCGCAACTATGCCAACTCTCAAAAATAGGACTCTGGATCCCTCCTATCAAAATGCTCTACCAGCCTATCCACAAACTCCTGATAAGATGTGATTTGATCATGATGGAGTGTCACCATCCCGTGGTGCCACCAATCGTGAGCTACTCCCTCAAGATGTAGTGTCACATATCTGATAGCATCTTCCTTAGCCATCAGATGTAATGTGAGAAAGGTGTCTAACTTACTAATCCAAGCCTATGCTGTGACCTTACCACTACCGTTGAACATTGCGAGTGTGAGCCTGCTTGTAGCATGCTTAAGATCATTGTTCTGGTGTCTAGGTCTCCTGTCCTATCTAACCAATATATAGTGTTCTCTCCTTAGATTAACAAAATGATCAAAGGACATCCTCTCTCGAACATGAGGAGGTAATAAGTTCCACTCATCATCTACAACCAGGTAAACATCTACAAATGAGGGATCTCCTGCCTCCTCCTCTGCTAGAACTTCTGGTTCCTCTTGAACAAACATAGGACATGTAGGTCTACCCGCTGTCCTAGAATGGGTCAGCTATGGTCTCTAATTAACAGTAGCACTCCTGTTATCTCCTTATTCCCCATTCTATCCATTAGGTGTGTTCATCCCCCTTATCATAGTAGTCAGTGCTTGTAGTGTCTAATTCATCTGCTATTGGCCTGTCATCATAGCACGGTGGAATTCTCTGGTGTCCTGATCAACATCATACTTGTGGCCCCTGGGTGGGCTCCCCTCACGTCTATCACCCATGAAGATCGGTAGCTGATCTAACACCTGGGTACCTTCAAGCAAGGCTCTACTGCATGTGTTATACTTGTGTGGTCCCAACTCTTGTGGTTGCATAAGATTGTCAAACCCTTAGGATGGTAGGATTTAGCTCTGATACCACTGTGATGTCCCTTACTTAGGGGCTCCTTTTTTCCAAGCAAAAGCTCTGATACCACTGTAATATCCCCTATTTCTCTTGGAATTTAAAACTGAATATTATTGAACTGCTTATCTTTATTTTTGCAAAATATCTTCAAATAGATAATTAAATCATAGTATAATATCTTATTTATTTTCTCATATGCTTACAATAGAGGTCCTCTGTCAAGAATACAATGAATACTAAAAGTATGGCCTTAATAGCCTGAATATTCCATAAACTGGGAAAGAAAATTGGATCTGGTTCATCTCGGCCTGCTGTGTAAAAAACACAGTCACCGATGTTGGTTATACTACCGTCATTGGTCGACTGGAGTCGTTAATCTACCAACGCCGGTGATATGTTGACCGATGTCGGTCTCTATAGGTCTCTGCCTGCCGATGTCAGTGTCTGATCTTTCTGTTGACGCGTAAAAATTTTCATAGATCTATACGGACTTCGTATGGCCACTGATATAGCACACCCTATATACTTGGTCCTGATCTATAGAATTATGGGCTAATACAAAAGATCTATATCTAGATAATTCTTGAATCAAAACCCAAAAATAATGAAATACCTGTAAACCCTTGTGATAGCTTCTATGTGAAGTTATCTCTCAAACTTGTAAACACCTGTGATAACTTTTGGATGAAGTTATCTCTCAATTTGGCAATAGATCGGCTGATCTCTCACAACCTCTGAATCACACATAACGAAGAGTTGATGTTCTTCAATGCAAATGGAATCCTAGAACCCTTGGCTCAGTCTTCATAGAAGAATTTCTTAACAAGAATCAACATCAATAATCAATCATGAATTCAAACTCTCTCCCATGAGAAATTCTTATACCCCTCCAAAGGTGTGCTTGCTAAAATTAGATTCCCTTAAATTAGACTTAGGGCTTCTTAAATTAGAACTAGGGTCTTAAAATTAGACCAATTCTTAAATTAGAATTAGGATCTTAAAATTAGACCCAATAATTAATAATTAATAATTAATTAAAATTAGACCAAATAATTAATATTTGATTAAATCAATCAAATATTAATATCTCCCTTAATTCATGTCCGAAAGAGCCCGAACAAAAACCAACTGGAAAAATTCTGCTAAACGAAGCTAAGCCAAATTCCATCAAGACCCTCTAACCATCCTATCAGCCTACGAGGGTCGCATTCTAGGCTAACCATGAACTCAGAACATGTCAACTAAAAAGGGGACATGACAGGTCAATCAAAATTTTATGAGATTAAATGGATCCAATAGACACCTCCACATTTCCAAGACACCTTTATCATGAACATATCCTCATGAATGTTTCCTAGTAGACTTGTAAGCTTATGTGAAGGTAGAGGACTATCCCCTTGTGTTTAAGAGTTGAGAAGTGCACATATGGTTTCTAAGGACTGAAATAAAATTATTTCACTTGAATAAACACATAAAACATGAAAACACCACCTAAAACTCTCTAAAAACATATCAAACTCATCAAAATAATTTATTGCATGTAAACACAAAAAAAAGTCTCAAGGAATGAGTAGAGATATGTGACTAGTTGGAATTTTTTTGGAGTAATTTGCTGATAAAAAGACCATAAATGGATTTTATAGCTATTATAAGACTTATGAGAAACCATTAAAGTTCACTTTACCTCCTAAAAAACTCAAGAACATAAAAACTGTCAGTTACTTGCACACAATGCACCGAAGAGGAATTCCTTGCCCAAAAGACATCCACACATGCCATCATGAGGAATGAAAGTATGTAAGGCATCTAAAAACATCTTATAATTTCCTCTAACTAGTTTCAAGTAGATAATATTTTGCAATTTTTTTTGGAAGGTCAAGAAAGACCCTTGTCATGGTTGACTAGCAAATTTTGGTCCCTTAACTTCTTAGCGATTGTTCATAAAGCTAAGAAGATAAATCTGAGAACCAATGCCCAAAGTTTTAATTTAAAAAATATCACAATCCATTCCCAAAGTTTTAATCTCCCACCTTCTCTCTACTTACCATACCATCTACTCCATTATTTTCTATGTGAGTTTGTGAAGGAGTTGATGGAGTAGAGAAGTGATATTCTACATATTTTGGATTTAGAACTTTATTCCAAGCATTTTTATGACCTGTATAAGACTAAAGGACACCTATAAAAAAATTATCTTACACATGACTTTCATAATTTCATACAAGTTTGCTAAATCCTTAAACAAGTGTTAAAAATCAAGAAAAATGACCTTCTATATTCTTTTGATAGGTGTGACAATTAAGTAACTACTCCCAACTCCTTGGAACATGTGTGGTATTGATTTTGAAGTTTTTGGACTTTGAAAAATATCAAAGTTAGCCAAAAATCACATTTTTGTGCATTTTCAACCCCTTCAAGCTAGCAAAGTCTTCAAACATTCCAAAACTTTATGAAACATTTTTAGAAGATATTTTTGACATGAACTGACAATTATGGACCCCTAATCACCGATGACACAACTTGACCATGAATTTTCTCTCAATGACACCCTTAGACCACTATATGACCAAAATATGAAATTACCTTAATTTCTCCAAACTTACCTTAATAAATGCTAATAATTTATTTGAAGACTTTTAGGGACCATATAAGTATTATATGAATGCATGACAAGTTTTGAATTTATAGGGGGTGGCCAAATTTAACTTGGGGTCAAATTTGGTAAACGGGTCCATTATATATAATCTTTTCATTAAGTTATTTCTTAACGTCACATGTATATCCACCAATCATAATACCCTTAGTCTATTTTTGTCTTTTGTGTGTGTGTGTGTGTGTGTGTGTGTGTGTGTGTGTGTGTGTGTGTGTGTGTGTGAATTTATGTTATTGATTTTTAAGTCCTTAAGTCATAAAAATATTTACAGTAATTAGTTAAATGGTCTTGCTATCTTTTTAGATTTTTAATCATGATGGGAACAAGGATGGTCTAAGTGCTTACCCAAGCTCAAATTTGGAAAGTCACTTAAAATGGAGTTCCTCACGCACTGTGATTTCAATGTTCCCTTGGCTAATATCATGTCAATGGCACATGTCTACTCACACATGAAATATCAAATTAGATTACCTACATTACTAATGGATTCACAATTAACCCCCATCCCATTCCACAATCAAATCACTACCCAACCTCATCATCCTAATTTACTAGCCCATTCCCACCCATCTCCTTAGTGCGAGAGGATTTTGGCCCAACCATAATTTATGAGACATAAAATCAAAATGGATTATCTTTATTAGAACATTGATCAAACATATTTTATAACATCTTTCATAAACCATGACCCTCTCATTTTAACATTTTAAATAAAACATCCTATTAATATCAAAGCACATCACATCAATCCAAAATATTACTCAATATACTATCATATATCTATCACATCCTAATCTTATAATCACATGCATAAACATCTAATTCATAACATCATAATCATAATCATCCAAACATCAAAATCATAATCATTGAATCATATGTCATACATCACATCATATAACACAAAAATATTATAATCACACACACACACACACACACATATATATATATATATATATATAAATCAATAATGTCCACATGAAGTCCATGTCAAAATATATAGATACAACATATGGGCCTCATGGGTATAAATGTGTTACAATATGTAAAATTTCCATCATATAGTACAAATTCTCACATGTCTTGACTATGGTCAGGTGGTTCCCTGGGATGCTGATTCATGGACTATGAAGAGTTAGATTTGAATGTGGTTGCACATCACTTACGTAGAAATTCTACCTAATATAAGTCTCTATAATGTTGTGCCTCTCATGTTGGTCTCATAATCTATTGCATCACCCCATCCATCTCACCTATTTTCATGGCTCTGACTACCTCCTCCTTGGCCTTCTCATCTACCTCTAACTTTGCTATCAAATCCCTCATCTAAGCTTATAATTATCTAATTAAAACCTTTAGCTCGATAATCTACACATCAAGGCTCTAGATCTAGATTTCTGTACCATTATCTAGGGTTATAGAGTGTTCACTTATCCCTATAGCCTTATAATTTTCCCCTATGCATTAGTCAGCTAAAAATCCCTTTACACTATATATCCCTATCACTGGTCACTAATCATATCTATCTCTATAGTGATTCTTACAATCATTAATACATGCACCTATACCTCTCTATGGAGATGCTCTAGTAGTGATCATTCATCCTCTATCAAAGGTGGTTGAGATGGCCCTACCTTATCTCCACCCCTACTACCACCAGTGTGTTCCCCACTCCCTCCAACCTATGTTGTAGCCCCTATCTAATCACCATTTGGGCCTCCCTGATCTCCCCCATTTATGTCTATGATATCAAGACTCCCCTACCCATCCTTTTCATCATGTACTGAGACCTACATATCCTCCCTCGTCTCCTCCCTGGTCTCACATATGCCTATAGTAGTCTCCTCACCACCCCCTCCCCACTTTAGCTCTATGACTTAGTAATCTAACTGGCCACCTCTATGTCCACCATGTGGTATATGCATTTGTAACACCTAGATCTAGGATAAGAATCTAAAAATCCCATGTTATAATGGAAATGCTCTCATATTTTACATGTGTTAGGGATCTATCCACCAGTATCCCCCACTGTAACCTCTCCCTATCACTCTATGTGAATAATTTCTCCTCACTTAGAACATCCCAGGGCATCCCAAAATACCTTTGAACTTGATCTAGTTTGTAATGATCAATGATATAATCTCTATCAATATATACTAGGTGACATTTGTCTCCTGAGCCCATCCAAATTATGCTCCTCTATAAGGCATCCAAGTGATATAATCTAGTTATAACCCATCCAATGCCTACCTATAAAATATCATATCTACTACATGGCCTCTCTTTACCCCTAAAAGAATATACCAACCAAAAATAATGGTCTCATGAGGCTATATAACTGCATAAGTACCTAGATGCCACTCTATCACTATGTGCTCCTAGCTCCATATCTGCAATAATAGTGATGGACCTAGGCTCACAAACCCTCTATATGATCCCATGTGTAACTCCTAATACAAGTGTGCTAATACCACTAAACCCCAATCAAATACTTTGAAATCCTACACCAAATCTGATACTATGTCCACCATCCCCAAATAGAACCACTATCTACTCTTGTTCGATAGGAGTATACCAATCATAAGAGACATCACTACCAATGTCAACCTATCAATGGTACCCTATCTCAGACACCTATCAATATCCACATGTGCATCCTGCACTTTGATTTGTAGTCTCACCATTAGTCTATATACTATTACATTGAGGGTGTATGACTACCAATGTATCTTGTGCCCTCTCATTAGAAGTCAAAAAATTTGGAACACATCTTCTAGGGTGATGGTCATCTCTCTTATCACAAAATGGAAGGTACTTTTATGCAATCATAAATGCATCATGTCTATAAAATAATCCTATCTCAGAAAATATAGAGCATACTTACACTTCTGATTGGGAATACATTTGTTAAGAGAGGGCATGACCAATATGGGGATCTGCTAGACCCAATTAGGGGATCAATTGTCACAATACACCATAATATTAAGGGTTCTAAAGCCTAAAGTATAACACAATCACACAATAACCCTAAAAGAGTCCTAGGTTTAATGTTCACTCTATTCTAATAAACAAGAAAGTAAATTTAATCTAGTACACACCAAAGCTTATGGCACAACATGAGGGGTTAGTAAAGAAATCAAAACATATATAAGAGAATCTTAGTTAAGATAAGTATGAGTAAGATCCTAATACATGGAATATGAAGAATAATATTATTTGATCCAATACTTATTCTACTTCTATCTACTAAAGAGAGGAGAACAAAATTAGAATATACTTACCTCAATGTGAACCCATCAAGACTCAATCTCTCCCTTGGCCAAAGAGGATTCGTAAGAGCTTATTGTGGTTTTTAAAGATAACTAAGAAAGGCCAAAGCATCCAAGACTTATCCAAAAGACTATATTCTCTAAGTAAAAACCCTAAGCTAAGACTCCTCAAGTAGAATGGTAGAAGAGTAGATTGTAAATAATCATGAGTAAATAATAACTCTGTATTAAATATTGAAATAATGATGAAATGATCTTGTATTTATAGTTATATATCACCCTAAATACTTTTGAATATGTTGGTTGTATGGGGTTAACCCTGTATGTTTTTGGGAGATAAATCACTAGGTCCTAAGCTAAGTCAGCCAAATGTCTAATGAAACTCCAAGTGAAAAATATCCTAAATAATATAATATCAACCTGATCAACCCTATATAGTAATCAGGTTGAAAACTATATAGGGTTGACCTAGTCAACCTAGTATAGTCAACTGGTAAAAGGGGATCAAGGTGAAAAAAAGAGGGATGGAAATAGGAAAAATACTTGAGTGTGTAATGGATGAGTAATAGCTTAGATAATAGTTTTAAGACTTGGTTGGATTGGTACTAATATGACAATAAAGGACAAAAATCTTTCAAAGCACCAAAGGTCTACCCATGCCTTTCTTGGTGCACCCCTTAGGGTGTACACTCAGAGAGATTGAATCTCAATGTATTCCTATAAGATGTAAAGCATCAGTATTTGATAAATTTTGAAAATATTATGTGTATACATAATCCCCAATCTAAGCTCATCACTTGTCACTAAGGTATGTAGGGGATGGTGCTTTGAGAAAGAACATAAGAACACACAACGTTGATGCTAAAAAAAATTGAAGTATTTTAAAGTAAAAATAATTGAAAATAAATGACTAAAAAGGAAATAACTAAAAATTAAATGTAATGTGTAACTTGACCTACCTTTATCATAGGATGGTTTTCTATTATGTTCTTATTTTTGATTGTGGAGGGTGCAAAAACTACTTTTGACAAACCCAAGAATAAAAAACTAAAGAGCAAAAATAAATAAATGCAAAAAAATCTAAGATATCTAGTTCTATGAGGATGGGATGTACTTGGGAAATTTGATAAGCTGGGGTGACAAGTGCTATGTTAGACCAAATGAATAAGTCAAACAACAAGAGTAAATTAGGTAACCAAAAATCCAAGGCTAGTAAAGACCAAAAAAATCAAACAAGCTATCCTTAAGTAAGAAAGGCAAACTTACCAAATCAAACCAAGGATACATGTCAAACAAGATGGTAATAAAAAATTAATGGTAAAACAACATTGATGAGTGAGTAGTAAAAATCCTTATCTCACTCAACAATGGAAAAAGGTACATAAAAGGGAAAACAACATTGATGAGTGAGAAGTAATAATACATCCTCACTTAATAATGGAAAAAGGTGCATATAAGGTAAAACAACATTGATGAGTTAGAATTAATGAGCCAACCTCACTCAACAATGGAAAAAGGGTATGAACTTAGGTGTCTATAACAACAGTATATTAAAATAATGATAAATGGTAAAAGGAAAGTAAAGTAACTCTAGAAATTTAAAATAATGGTTGACGAGTGTCATTCATCTCCTCATTTAATCAATGTTTAATTGATATCTTATCAACTAGGGTTGGTATCCAAAACTATCTACAGTAAGGTGTAGGATGGTAGATCTAGAAATCTACTTGTGGGGGTGTTTAATGGTCCTATTCTAGCTTTTAATAATGAAATAAATGTGTCTTAAACTACTTGATTCACTCTTTTGTTGAAAAGGAAAAGATGTAACTATGTAATTAAATAAATCCACTCTTTTGCTTGAAAGTAAAATCACACTCCTATTTACGCTTGCATAGAAATGGAGATGTTTAACTTAAAAAGGAAATTTGCTTCACATGTTTGCTATAAAATAAAACACACTTTTCTTAAAAAATAAATGACTTTGGAATAAGGAAATTCCTTTTGAACTATGAATTTGTTTTGATATTTAATGAATGAATGCAAACATTAGCAAGATTCTGATTAGTTATAACAAAGAGTTAATATAACATAACATAAATACTGTACACAATTATTGGTTCCAAGGAGAGTGGGCCCTTGTTCCTCTCAGAATCAGGAATAAAGATTAATCAATGCTATAAACTAAAGTGATAATTCATAAAATTGAAATGATTACAATCTATCTAAAACTTGTAATATGCTTGTATGCATCTTTCATCTATTCCTTTTAATAACAAAAGTCTTACATTTTATGCTAATACAATCAACTCAAAATAGGATGCAAAGAGATCAGATTCCTTGGTTGATCCACTCATCCAAAGATAGGAGATTGGATTTCCAAGAGATCCAATTATTCTAATGAAATAAATATACTATCCTATAATAGTCCTAAGATCCAAATATATACAACTTTATCAAAAATAAATCCTACAAAACAATAGGTGAGTATTTTCTTCATTTGAATCTAGTTGAAATGATTCTCTCTCATCTTATCTAGTCTCTATATTTTCCATTTGTATATTTGTCTTTACAGAATCCATAAAATTGACCCTAAAGAGTTGCTAGGAATGAGCCTGTGGAGTCTGTAGAAACAAGCCTGCGGAGTCTGTAAAAACATTATGTGTGAGTTCATAGTTCTGTTAGATGGAGATAAAAATTGAACACTATACATCACCTGTGTCTTCTTACTAAGCATTCTTCACAATAAAAATCACTAAAATATGCTATATATTAGACATTAATGACAAATTAAATATTTAGTCTTTGGTTCAATATAAACAAGACAAATATCTACTTTCCATGTAATAGCTATCTAACAATCTATGATTTGCATAAGATAACATCCTTAGAGAGATGAATTAAGGGAAATAACATGTCAATAATGAGCCATATTTTGAGCTCATCAATGGTGATAAAGAAATAAGTAATCCCTAGTTACTCAAACATATTATTTCTCTCTAAGGATAGATAAAACTAAAACAAAGTAGTGCTAGCATGTTTTTAAGAGGTGAAGAAGGAATTAAAGAAGAATGGAAAATATATTTGGAATCACAATTTGCCTATCAAGGGGGGAAATGAAATGGGTGGAGGGGAGAATGAAGGAAAACCCAAGGTATAGGAACTTTTTATCGAAGTCAATACACTCAAATCAGGTTTGTCAAAAGAAGAGGAATTTCAACCTTAAGGACTCTAAAGAACTTTTCTTAGCTACACAAGTCTTAGGTCAATAAATGAAGTATATAGAGCATCCCATGAAGGCTATATACATGAAAATTAAAATAGACCTACCTTCTCACAATGTGTTCCCCATTCTTCAAGACCCCTTACAGAGCTATCGGTCTTGTTATGGATAATGTTTACATGGAAAATTTATAGGATGGTATATAGTAGTCAATAAATTAGTTTGTTAGTAATTATTAAACATATGGTTAAATACATTATGGTTATTAGACATGTATATTTTTATAACAATAATATATCACATATAACTAATGTGGTTATATGGTTAAAGGTTTGTAGGGATTCATATCTCCTAGATTATATGATGACTTCCTATATATTTGCATGTATGTACGAATGTTTATTCATTCAGATTATTGAGAATAGAGTAAAAATATTATTATTGTGTGATTTAAAATTATATGCACTAGTTGTTTCTGAGTTCAACTCGTTGAGCTCTCAATAGTGGTATCAGAGCAAGATATAATGGCCTATTGATTTGTGAAGGGGCAGATCTGCTAATAGCTTTCATTGCCCCTATAGATGGAATTTATTTATTTGTATTTTTTGTTATAGTCTTTTTGCATTTACCTTAACTGCATATTGTTGTTTATGCTTGTAATAGTGAAACTACATACACAAGATCTTTTTTACATCAAGCTTCCCATGTGTATATGATAAGTTTATTCACTGTACATACTAGACAATCTTTATGCAAATTATTTGGTACCATTCCTATCATTAGAAAATCTATGGTGAAGTTCCCATCCTCGATTATGGATTGATTGTATTGCATTCTTTCTCTACCTAGAGAATTTGGCATTGGTCCCCTTAAAATGAACTAAATCTAAGTTTGACTTGGTCATTATTTTAGTTCATAATCCATCTTCATTGAACCATCATCCATGCAATAGTGGTATTACAACTTGCATTGGATTCTTCATGAGCTGCATCTCAATCACCTATCAATCAATGACTGTGTATGTATAATATACACCATTTTTCTCTACGTTCTTTGTAGACTCAAAATAACAACTTGCCTCATTTTAAATTCACCTATGTGAACTATGTCTATATCACTTCCATGTATTTTTCCATCTCTAATTATAACATCATGGTACATTGTTCATTCCATTTTTATTGATTAGTATTTTAGTCAAAGTTATTTATAGTTATAATTTGTTTAGTTGAGTCAATTTATTTTTACATGTTATTCTTTGTTTATTTAACAAGAGCATGTCAATTTTATTAAGTGATCTCTGTCAATCAATTTTATTTTCATTAGATAATTCATTTTGTTAAAAAAGGTCAAAATAAAAATTGAGTAAAGAGTCTATGGGTACACATTTTAGTCTTTGTGTTTATGATAAAAATTATTTTTATGTATATGTCAAAAGAGTCATTTTTTAATGTGTCATAATTTTCAAATGTATGTCATCTTGTTAAAGTCATGTTGTTGTATAGAGTCTACTAAAAAAATTTAAAATAAGGAAAAATTTCCTTATGGATGCATTTTTTCTCGTACATGATGTCCACATTGTGGGCGGGGGGGATTTCCCTTAGAAAAATCATGTGTCATCGACACATTGCCTGAGTAAGTAGTGAAGTTACTAGAGGCTAGAAGATACATAGAGGATAGAGGTGTTTTAGTGGCCTCTCATCAATTGACAATGATGAGGTTGCATCAATATTTTGGTGACTTTGTGTGGTGTGTATTTCATTGCAGCATGGTGTGGATTTTATTTTTTTCAGTGTGTTTATCTTTTATAAATGTTCACATTATGGGAGGGGAACATAGATCAATGTTTCATTTTATATTTAGAACCAAACTAGTTAAAGTCAAGGAACACTACCATGGTAGTGGTAGTCTTCTTTGTTGTGTGAGATTGAGTGGTATGATCATACACAACGGCTATGAGTAAGAAATGGATTTATTATAAGGTCAAATGTGACATTCAATGTGTGTTTTCTTTTAGTTTTAGTTTGGTGTGCAAGTGATGTAAATAAAATCTTAATGTTTTAACTCCTAGTAAAAAAGATTGTAGAGTGTGTCTCTAAGTTTATTGTAATACTCATAGATTTGAAAAGTGTTAGTGTTTGATTAAGAAAACCACAAATGTAAAAAGGTAGATAAAATTTTATCAGTGTAGAAGTCCTTTGACTTCCTTCCTTCTTTATGAAGATGATCCTCCAGTGGAATGTCGAGTGTGTTCTTTTTATGGAGTAAATATAAGATGCATTCCTTTGCATAATTGTGGTCATGTATAGTAATATAGTTAGCCAGTTGAAAGTTTACACATCTTTATTTGATCCAAATTATGAGGCAAGCTCATGAAACACATTGCAGTAGAAGGAGTTATGTTATACCATGTCAACATTAGGGAGTAAATGTTACAGATAATGTTCACATGGGAAATTTATAAGATAGTAAATAGTAATAAATAAATTAGATTGTTAGTAATTAGTAACTATATGGTTAAATACAATAAGGTTTTTAGATGTGTATATTGTTATTAAAAAAATATATCATGTATAACTATATGGTTATATGGTTCAAGGTTTATAGGGATTAATATCTCCTAAATTATAGGATGAATTCTTATAAATTTGTATGTATGTATGAGTGTTTATTCATTCAAATTATTGAGAGTAGACAATAGAGCAAAAAGATTATTATTATGTGATTTAAAATTTTATGCACTGGTTGTTTCTGAGTTCAACTCTTTGAGCTCTCAACAGGTCTACTACAAAGATTGGGTACTTGCATGAGAAAGTAGGTAGTACTAAAATATTTTTTTATTCTCTTATTCAAATATATTTTCCTACCATACCCCAAAGGACCTTGGATCTATCATGAGGCCAACTGTAGAGTTTGAGCTTCAACAAGAAGAAGGAGATGTGATTTGAGTCACATTTTTAGTGTGATTTAACTTTTAAGAATATGTTTGCCTTTTATAATTTTGCCTTTTGATTCAAATGATTTGGATTTTAACTTTTTTAATGGATTTTTCTATTCATCCTCCATATGGATTTGGAAAACCAAACATGGGAGCTAAAAATGACTTTCATTTGAATACTTGGGACAAGGTTTCTAAGAGAGATAACTTCAAGGATCATGGGGTCTAAGAGTCTCTTAAATATAGGTAAAATAAAAGTACTATCTTGACTTCAACCTTGTTTTATCCAATGTAGAGTGAAAGGAAAGGGGAAATCAAGAGGAATGACACATGGAATAATTTGAATTACTTTAAATTGTGAAAAAATGTGACAAAGGGAAAAAGGGATATAATGATAGTAAAGTGTGATTCTTTATCATAAGAATGAGAGAAATGGAGGAAAACATGCCAACATAGATTGTTGTGCAAATTTCATCTATAAAAATAAGTAAAAGCTAAAGTTTGAGAACAAGGATGTTAAAAGATGAAAAGATGGTAATTTTATGAGGAAGGTTAGGTCCTATCCATGGTCTTACATTGTAACTTCATAAAAATAAACCCATGAGGGTGCCAACAAGCGAGTGAAAGATAAAGTGAGGTAAGAAAAAAGATGGTAGTTTTGTGAGGAATGTTGGGTCTCATCTATGGTCTTATGAATAAACTCACAAAATAAAAACACAAGGGGTGCCAAAAATAGAAAATTCAAGAAGATAAAGAAGATTATGGTACATAAAATAACCAAAAGAACAAAAGGAAGGACTAAAGGTTTGTGAAAGGAAAGAACTATTGTAGAGGGAAAGACCCATGTAAGTAACCTTCAAAAATTGTTAGATAGATGCAGATAGAAAGCATGAAAAGAAGGAAATGTTTAGGCAAAGCTCTTTTTAAGGAATTATGTGTTGGTGGGATCTTTGAAAACATGGCCTTGATTGGTTTAAAGAAGGTAGGTGCTTGGACCAAAAATATCTTTGATTAAGTATGAGCCCCACCATTTTTGGGTGTATTTACCTTCTTTATCATGGGTGTAGTCTAATTTAAGGATAAGATCACCAACATTAAATGTGTGGATTTTAAAACATTTGTTATGTTGTCTAATAATGTGAGCCTTGTATTGGTGGTTATGTTGTAAGGAAGAAAGATGGCATTCATCAACTAGATCAAGGGCATGAAGATGAGCTTCACATAATTCTTCATCAAGAATAATACCATGAAGAGATATATGAAAAGAGGCAAGCTAAACTTCTAAGGGAAGAATTGAATTAGAACCATAAACTAGCAAAAATGGCATTGCCCTAGTGGTATCATGTATGCTATTCTGATGGGCCAAATGTATAGGGTAAAGATGAAGGTTCCAATCCATGCAGGTTTCACAAATTGTATTTTGGAGGATTTTTTTAAGAATTTTATTAATGGACTCATCTTGAATATTATATTGTGGAAGATAAGGCATGGAAAATTTGTGATTAATCTTGAGTTTATTACAAAGTTATTTAACATGTTTGTTTTTGAAATTACCACCATTATCTGAAATGATGGTATGGGGAACACCAAAGTGACAAATGATTTGATTAAGAAAAAATTTGGAAATGGTAGGATTGGTGATGTTAATAAGGGGCATGGCTTTTATCCATTTAGTAAAATATTTAGTATTGGTGATGATAAAGACATGCCCATCTTGAGAGTGAGGTAGTTTACCAATGAGATTGAATCCCCATGTGGAAAATGTCCAAGGAGATTCGAGAGTTTGAAGTTTAGCTAGAGGTGAATGGATTAGATCATCATGAACCTGACAAGGATTACACTTTTTATCATATTTAATTACATATTTTTCAAGATTAGGCCAAAATTAACCCATACATAGGCATTTATGGGTTTTAGCATGTCTTCTATTGTGGCCATTGCAAATGCCCCCATGTGCTTGTTCAAGAAGAGGAGGGACCACATCTTGAATAACAAAACAAGTCAAAGTACCTTCAACATTGTGATAATAAAGCATATTGTGTTAAAATACATACTTAAAAGTTTTTTGATGAATATGTATCTTTTCATGAGAGTCTAAATTAGGAGGATAAGTTTGATTTTCTAAGAATTAAATTATGTCTTAGTACCATGTGCTTTGTCAAGTGGTAATAGCGGCGATATGATAGTTAAGAAAATATGGTGGTTGAGTAGAAGATGGATATTTTCTTATTTGTATAAGAAAATTAGGATTAGAAAGGACTTGGTGTAGATGAAAGAGAGAGCCTGAAGAGACAAGAGAATCAGTAATGGAATTTTGATCTATCAAAATAGGCTCAATAGTGAAAGAGATGAAATCCTTAATAAGAGTCATTGAAATTTGATGATATGTGATGAGGTTGTCACTTATACTTTGATAATCACCACTGAGTTGGTGGTAAATAATCTTAGAATCACCTAAATCATGAAGTTATTGAATGTCTAAATCAAGAGAAACTTGCATGCCTAAAATGAGAGCTTTGTACTTGGAAATATTATTGGTGACATCAAAGGTGAAGTGAAAAGCTAAAAGAATGATATTACCAAGAGGATTTATGAGAATGCAACCTACCTCAGCTCCTTTAAGGCATTTAACTCCATCAAAGTGAAGGGTTAAAGTATCCTCATGCAAATTGACATTAGTTCTAGGAAGTTCCTCGATAACTACTTTTGGTTTAGTAGTACCAGAGGGAGTAGTGGATTCATCAAGATTATTAGCTTCAATATTGGTAGTAAAACTATGAAAATAATCTTTGAGAGAAATAGCTTGATTAATACCTTTGATGTAAAGGATATTGTTATCTAGAAGATTATCTTAAAGAGAATAAGTAGCTGGTACAAGAGCTATGATAAGTTGCTCGACTATGATTTTACCTTTGATAGCTTTTTTAGTGATGATACAAAGATCAAATTCCATAAGGAAGACCATCCATTTACCAATTCTATCTCCAAGAAGAAATGATTTGCAGAATAAATGATGAAGGGAGTTAGAATAAACAATGACATAAGTAGTTTGGTAAAGCATATAGTGGCAAAGATGTTTAGCTACAAAATAGATGGTGAGGCAATCATGCTCAATTTGGGTATAACATGTTTCATAATAGATGAGCCTCAGCTAATTTAGTAGATATCATACTCTCTTCCCATATCGTCTTGTTGGGAAAGTATTAACCCAACTAAAATAGGTGTGGAAGAAGTATATAGAATCAAATTTTTATCATTGGAAACAAGATGAAGTGTGGGTGGATGAATTAATGACTCTTTCATATTATCAAAGACTTTTTGACATAGATATATCCATTCTAAATTAGTAACTTTATTGAGAAGTGAATTGATGGAGTGAATTTGATATGCCATTTCAGGGATGAATCATCTAATTTCCCCAAGTTTGCTTAAATAAGTATGAATGTCAAGAATAGAGCAAGGAATGGGTATGTTGATGATAGAACTAATTTTGGTAGGGTCAACATCAATGTTGTGGAGAGAGACTAGGAATCCTAATAATTTTTTAGATGTGATGCCAAAGACACTTTTGTAAGGATTAAGTCTAACTTTATATTTAAGGAGATGATCAAAGATGATAAAGATATCAAAAAGATGGTTCTTATGATGTGTATATTTAGCAATGAGATCATCCACTTAGGTTTCAACAATTTTATGGATAAGATCATGAAAGATGTGATTCATCACTCATTGTTAAGTGGCTCTAGCTTTTTTTAGGATAAAGGGAATTTTGACATAGCAATAGGTGCCCCATTCCATGGTGAAAGTTTTCTTATGTTGGTCCTCGAGGGTAATATGAATCTGATTGTATCTTGAGAAGCTATCCATAAGAGACAACATTTCATAACTAGTCATGGAATCAATAATGGCATATATTGAAGGTAAAGGGAAGTTTTCCTTTGTAAAAGAAAGATTAATATTGTAAAAATCAATACAAATGTGAATAACCATAGTGACCTTCTTTTAAATGGTAATAATGTTAGAAACCCATTTAGAATAATACATTGGTTTAATAAATTTAGCATCAAGTAATTTGATGGTTTCCTTATGACATAGAGTGGAAGCTTTAGGTGTAAATTTTATTTATTTTTGACACATAGGATTGGCATTAGGATAAGTAAAGATGTTATGTACCACACTATTAAGTTTAATGCCAGACATGTCCTCATAGGTCCAAGTGAAAGCCTCATGATATTTGTCAAAGAATAAACTAAAATTATCATGTTTAATACATGAAAGTTCATGAAAGACAATAATCAGTCAAGGATAAGATGGAGTACCATATTCAATTTGAGTGGTTTCTTCAATAAGCATATCATTATCATCTTGAAAGTGGTATGGTTCCTTAGGTAAGGATTAAATTTTATTTGTTGTAGGATCAATGCTAGCAATGAATTTGTTGAAGGAAGGATGTTTTAATCAAAAAAATTCTAAGTTTATGATGCTATCAAGGAAGTTGAGGTTCTCAAGCATAAAGTAACTCAAGGATAGATTCATCACTAGGCAAAGTAAGAAGAGAACCATAATACTCAACATTTACTTCAATAGCTCTAATTTTATTTCCATGGTGATCATACTTAGAATGCATCTGATGAACATCAGTTGCCTTGGCATCTACTATAATTTTAGGAGTAGAAAAAGTAGATGGATTAGAAGGGGTTGAAATATCAATGGGTTTAATGATGGGGAAAGGATTAGATGTAATGATTGGATTTATAGGTGGTAAAGGAGATGTAAAAACTTCTAGGGATTTGGAAGGTATAATATGCTCTACCACCCAAGGAGTATTGATAAGAGGAGATTGGCAAGAGGCACATGGCCCCTAGGATCTAAGGTATGATCCACATAAATGATATGAACATCCTAATTAAAATCATTAATTTGGGATAAGGTTTTCTAATAATGATGGACATCCAAGTCTCTAGATTGTTATTGGGCCATTATATAGTTGTCATCGTATGTTAGAGAAATTATACATGCTTGAGAATAAGTGTGAGTTTTAGAAGGTGAAATAGCAATATTATTGAATTCATGAGGATACATGATGAGAGGATCTTAAAATAATTTGGACACTCCAAAATAATTTCAAGTGAAAGCATCTTCAAATAAAGAGGGCTCATAAGCATTGCATGGAGGGGGAAAATTAGTAATCTCATTAATAAGAGGAATAGTATAATCCCTGGGTAATATAGAAGGAGGAAGCCATTGTGAAATGTCGGGAAGTAACTTGGTAGTATTGTAAGTATGTTGCAAATCATTGGGTTCATCATCATCAAAATCTATAAGAGTAACTTGTAAATCATAATTCATGTTGATGAACTCAAGTAAAGGAGCACTATTGATCTTAGGAATTATAGGAATATGATATTATTATTTAGGATTAGAAATTTGAATTCTCTATGGGTTGGGATCAGCTCCATGCTTATACCATTTTCTATTATGTAAGAATTTAATACATTGACTACCAGAAGAAGTAATGGCCCTCATTCGATGAGTCCATGGATGACCAAGGAGTATGTTGTAAGATAGGGGTAAGTCAAAGACCATAAGCTTGGTTCAAATAGTCTTAGTTCCTATTGTAAGTATGTTTCAAATCATGGGGTTCATCATCATCAAAATCTACAAGAGTAACTTGTAAATCAAAATTCATGTTGATGAACTTGGGTAAAGGAACACTACTAATATTAAGAATTATAAGATTATGATATCATGATTTAGGATTAGGAAAATAAATGATCCATGGGTTGGGATCAAATTCATGCTTATACCATTTTCCATTATGCAATAATTTAATACATTGACTAATGAAGAAGTAATGGCCCTCATTCGATGAGTCCATGGATGACCAAAGTGTATATTGTAAGATAGGGGTAAGTCCAGGACCATAAGCTGATTTAAAATAGTATTAGTTCCAATGGTTAATGGAAACCAAATGCAACCATGTTGATTTTGATTAGTCTTATCAAAACCATGACTAGTAAGACATGTTTGCTTGAGATTATCCTTGTTATAGCCAAGTTGTTGGATGATCCATAAAGATGTCACATTAATACCAGAACCTTCATCAACTAGAAATTTATGAATAAGAGTGGTATTAATGGTTAATTTGATAAAAAGTTGTGGGTCATTAGCATGAAAAATAATTTCATCATTGATCATGTCCTTGTCAAGGAATTCAATGGAGGGCTTGGAATAAGGACACATAATTTCAATGGTATTTACATTGGTAGGTTGAGATTCAATAGAAGGTGGTTCTTCATCTATGGAAGATGGATATTCAATTTCTTAGATTTGTTGCATAAGGAACTTATGATGATAGAGAGAAGTATGAACCAACTTCATAAGTGGAATCTTACAAGGTAGAGAGTTGAGTTCTTCAAGAAAATTTTAATGAGACTTAGAAATAACATGAGGTTTATACCGTAAATTAGACTTTGGAGGAATAGATGTAGTTGGAGGATCAGAAGGAGGATGTGGTTCATCTTGAGCTTTTGAAGAAACATTAGTAGTGGTAGTATCTTTAATAATTTGTTACTCTAAATATGGCTTTTTAAGCTTAGTAACGAGATCTTTGTGAGTTGGTTTATAATGATAATTGACCGTAGAAGTATTGACATATTGATAATTGCTTAAATATTGGTTATAATAGACATCAATGGTATAAACATCCTTAGTTATTGCTTAAGTATTTGATTGATTATTTGAAGAATATTTTTGGTTATTTGAATTAGAAGTTTTATAAGTTTATAATTTTTGAAAAGCAGTGGTGTATTCTTGACGATGAAGATTGATCATAGCTTCATGATTGAATGAATCACCAAACATATAGGAGACAATAAATTTAGTGAGCCCTATAAAATATTCATGACAATTCTCAATGTTGGCATGGAACCAAAAAAATATATTGGGTTCATACCACTTAAGAGGAGCATTAGGATAGATGAAAGGTTTTGAGGGAGGTAAAAATTATTTCATTTGTTAAACCAAAAGAGGTGTATGAGAAGGTGAAGGAATATCAGTTTTGGAAATTCCTATTTTGGTTTGTGGAGCATTACTAGTGATAGAATTATATGTTTGGAAACATCCTTTAATAAGTTTAATATTAGGTTCAAATTGCTTCATAAGAAAGTCTTGACATTTAGCTTGATCAAGAGCTTCTTTAAGTGTTTAGGGAAAAAAGGTTCAAACCTTATATTGGAGAGTGGGATTCAAATCAATGATAAAGAGTTTAAATAAGTTATCATCAGTCATGTTATGGTTAGCTTTATGAGCTAAATATTCTATCTTTTGATAAAGTCATGAACTGATTCAGTGGGAGATTACTTAGCATTTATAAATTGGCTAAGATAAATTTTGGGAAGATTATTGTGTTTAAACTCTTTAACCAAAAGATTAACCAAATATTCAAGCTACCAAAGAGAATGTTGGGGAGGTTTATTATACCATTCTAATACATCACCAGTAATAACATTACCTGAGGTATCCTAAAGAGGTGTAGGAATGAAATTGGGATTATCTTGACGATAAATAGTTGGAGGTTGATTAGCCAAATTGATTAAATGTTATTGAAGTTGCATCATTTAGTTGGTGTTAGAATTTTTCATTATGTTCATTTGTTGGATAACTTGGGCTAAAAGTTGAGTTATATTAGGAGGTGGGTTGGCATTGGTAGGAGCACTCCCAAAATTGGTATTAAGGGGAGGATTACTATAAGAAGGACTTTTAATGAGATTATTAAGTAAACTTGTATCAATTACTCCCACATTAATTTGAATATTTTAAAGATGAGAAGTTTCTTGGTAAGGAAAGGATTAGATCCATCAACTTCATCTTGATGTGTTATTTGCACCATATTGCATTTCATAGATGAAGATGACAAGAGGTGCCCCAAGAGTGATGGTGATTTTGAGAGGAAAAGAGAGGAAGAAATGAACATCCCATATAGCATCTAAATGGATTCAATATCTCCAAGAAGATTATGATAGGATAATTCATTATGATTGAAGAGAGATGAATATAATGCAAATAATGAAAAACAAAGAACTAGATTGATAACTAGGATAGGCAAAAAGTAAAATAGGATTGACTACGTCAACCTAGCATAGAAAATAGGGCCTAAAAATAGTATAGGGTTGACTTGGTCAATCTAATACATTGAACAGAGGCTAGAAAAAGAAAAATAAGGGTTTGTAAATAGTATAGGGTTGACTTAGTACAATATATAAGGAAAAATGAGAAGATTATAATAGTTTGTGAGCTAAAACAAGATAAATTTACAAGTAATTTAGAAAAGAAATAGTTGAAAGGAAATAAACAATTAGTTGGATTAACATTGGCCAATCTAATTGAAGCACATAGCACAAAACCTTACACCAACACTAGCTAATGCATGCTTTTGAAATACAAAATATAATTGAGCAAAGAGCAAGTAATAAACTTAAAAAATAAATAGCTAACTAATTGGTCAACCTGAGTGTTTATAATATTATTAGAATATGATTTAAAATGTGATGGGAAGTTGGTTGTAAGCAAGGAACTAGAATGACAATCTAAGGCTAGTTTTAGGTAGTTTAGGATAAAAAGGGCTATAGTGGTGGTGATATAGGCTTGGTATTGGGTCCTACCCCTTCATTTCACACACCACAACAATAAGGGTGTCAGGTGCTTATCCAAGATATACCATTAACCATGATTTATATTTTACCAGAGTATCAAGTTGGCTTCTCCCTTGGTGATGAAATCCAAGTAGGTTGGCCTTGGGTAAACAAATATTAAAATGCTTGTTTAGATTTTGTGATTTGGTCATGTGTGCATAAAATATAAAATAGTGAAACAAAATGATTAATTGAAAAACCACATAATTAAACTATGTGATCTATTCTAAGCATGCAAGCAATAAAAAATAAAAATGTGAATTAATTACTAGCATATAGGGTTAATTACAACTTTGAAACAAGGTAAAATGTTGGTATAGTCAATAGTGTTTGCATAGAATATAGAACAAGGTTGACAAGGTTGATCCTATACTATGAAAGCAAGGTTTAAAAATGAATAAGGCTGGTAGAGTTGACCCAATTATCTAGAGAACACATAGAACATAAAATTAGGTCAACAAAGTAGATCTAGTTGATTGTGCAAGGGCAATTTTAAAAATTACAAACTATAAAAGGAAAGACTAAAAAGAAAGAGATAGAGAGATAGAAAGGAACCTTATTATATCAATGATGTAGAGAATGAATATTTATGTTCAATAACCTTGATATACGCTTGTAAATTCTATTAACTTGGTCAATTAGGTAGATCAAGATTTACAAAAACTTACTACTAAGTGCTTGAAAATGTACAGGGTCAACTGGGTCAACCTAGTTGTTTGGACTGGATGTCTGAAAAGCTAAAAACTTATACTAGGTCGACAAGGTCGATCCATTTATTTTTACCTAAAATCCTATACATAGAAGTTAGATACTATGCTAACAAAATCGATCTAGTATAGCAAATATATGATAAAAATAATGATGAAAAAATGAAAGAAATGAAAAAAAATCTTGTAAGGGTTATTTCACATTGGGTTCACCATAATGTATTATGAAGGTGAATCTAAATTAAATAAAATAATAAGAAGAAAGTGGATGTAAACACATAAATCTGGCCACCAATGACCTCCAACCAAGATTTTGACCAATTTTCACCCAAAATGCACAATTTGGCCTAAAAACACTAAAACATGCTAAATGATGTGATATTGACATATTCAAGTGCCAATTTTGGCCAGGGCATCACTAAATGTGGTGATGCAATTTATGGGCTAGCCAACTTTAATCAGATCATTCCAAGTCAAAATGCTAATTTTGCACCTAGGTGCTCTGGATTGCTCTTTCCTATCAAATCTTTTGCATAAGACACGTGCCTTTGTTATTTATTATCAGTAACATCCTAAATGGGATAATGCATCCAATTCATTTGACATCACCTTCCAATTCCAATCCAATCAAATTTTATAACAATAACAAGGCATTATGTTCAATTTAAGTAATTTATGCATAAAGTGCTTAATCATGCTTAAGAGCTAATTAACCCAAATTAGAGCCTAATTAATAATTCCATGGAAACTTGTTGAATAATTTGTTTTGGAAATGAATATTGAATATCTACATCATTAGGTGACCTCATTTCTTGGAAAGACATCCCTAAGCCACAAATACCACAAATATCAGGATTCATGCCCTCCATGCCTCATCAATGCCTTCCTTAATGTCCTCCATGCCTCTTAATAACCCCTTCTTCCAATGTCATGATGAGGATAATTAAAAACTTTATTATAAAAATTGAATTAATCCTCAACCACACATCTCAATCTTGAGATGGATGGTTTAGGTTGATTCTAGACATTTGCAAAATCTATAAATAGAGAGGTCACCTTATTCCCATTCCCTAAGAGAACTACATTTGGCCTAAAGTTTTTTATTGGATATTACATCCATATAACTATGTAGGAAGCATTCACTTACCTAGTACATATGGAGACAGCTTGGCCACTCCCTTCCTTTTCTTTTATTCCCCTATTTTGTTCATTTATTCAGTTGTCACCTATTTTCTAGGGGCAATGTTCGTATGGTTTCTATTGCATTGTTTGTTTGTTTATTTCTAATTATTTTTCTTGTTTGTCTACCTATTTGTTTGCTTTCAGCACTTTTTCCTTGATTTGATTTATGTGTGTCCATTGGGTGATTCCTTACCCACACTTATGTTGGAAATATTGTCATGGATGTCAAAGGTCTAGCATTATTAGTGATAAAGGCCCCATTGCATTTAATGGTGTTTTTAATATTCATATCTTGGCTAATATGTGTTAATATTTATTTAATATTAATGAATATATTTTTGGTTGCATATAATTCAAAATAGGGTCCATGGAGAAGTCAAAGAGTCATGGAGTGAAAGATAAAAGAGGAATGGGATGCACTTTCTCATGAAGAGTCATCTTGAGGAATTCCAAGAGTCACCATGTGAAGACAAAAGAGGTATGGCACATTTTTCCATGAAGGGACACTTTAAGGAATATAAAAAGTCACCAAGATAATGACAAAAGAGGAAAGGATGCTTTTTCTTATGAAGGGTCACCATATGAATTTTCAAATTCAAAGATACAAAGGGTCATGCAAGTTTCGCACCGTTTTCCAATAGGATTGAAAAGCCATTTAGAGTGCATGGTTTGTATTTGTTTTCAAAGAGATAAAAGCAAGAGATATTGTAGAGTTCTATCATTTGTTGAGTAAGCAACATTGAGAGATAGTTGTATTTTATACATAAGAGCGCTTGGTGCTCCTATGGGTTGGTGCTCACAAATATTTGCAAGGGGTTAGTGCTCCTGTGGGTTGGTGCTCATAAATAGTTATTATTTTGGTGCTTAGCAAAGGGGTTGGTGCTCCTACAATTTGGTGCTTGTGAAATTTTTATTTTGAATTGGTGCTCATTCATATACTTGAGATTGTTCTCCATGGTTTTTCCCACTTTGAGTTTCCATGTAAAAATTTGGTGTCTCTCTCTGTTATGTGGTGCAAATTATTGTTTCATTTTTATTACAAATCTTGAATGTGTGATTAAGTGGTTAAAGAAAATAAATCAGATTAATTAAAAATGTATATAATATATTGATTCACTCCTCCCCTCTTAGTATATTTTATGCTTAACAATTGGCATCAGATCAAGTTCCTTTTTAAAAAGTTTTAAAGTTTGAAGGTAGATTGGGAAAGCGCGATGGTTGGATCATATGAAATATTTTTTGCAAATAAGGCACCTTTGTTTGATGGGATGAATTATGTTGTTTAGAGCATAAGGATGAAGACTTATTTGATGGCCCTTGGATTTGACATATGGCAAGCAGTGGTGGAGGAATATAAAGAGCCACAGACACTTGTAACTACTCCAAAAAAAAAAGGCAAGTGAAAATAATGCTAAAGCTTTAAATTTTATTTTATGTGGTTTATGTGAATTAGAATTTGTTAAAGTTATGAAATGTAAATTTTCTCATGAAACTTGGGTAAAACTTGAGAAAATTTACAAGGTCAATGGAAAGGTTCAGCAAGCTAAGCTTCAAACTTTCAGAAGATAGTTTGAGAGTTTGAAGATGGAAGAAGAAGAAAATATAGAAAGTTATCTATTGTTGATTGATCAAATAGTTAATCAGATTCAAGATCTTGGAGAAAATTTAGAAGAATCAACTATGGTTCAAAAAAAATTGAGATCTCTACCATTGAGATATGATGCAAAAGTTTTGGTAATTGAAGAGACGAATAATTTAGCCAAGCTAAAGATGGATGAGCTTCATGGTAATCTTACGGTATATGAGATGCAAATTGAACAAGATAAACCCTCCAAAAGAAAAGCTATTTTCAAGACATCAAAGAAAGAGAAGGCTAAGATTCAAGAATCAAGTGATAGTTCTAGAGATGATGAAGATGACAATGGAGATATTTTCATTTGCAAGATGAAAAAGGGCATAGGTAAATATCAAGAAAAATTACCATTTAAATGTTTAAATTGTGGAAAGATTAGACATTTTGTAGCTAAATGCCTAAATAAGGGTAATGATGATAATGAATAAGGAAATTCTACATACAAGAATAATTTCAAAGGTAAATTCAAGAAGGGATTCAAGAAGAAGTGTTTATATTCTAAAGATCCTAGCTCAACTGAAGATAGTGGAGTCAGTGATTAAGAATAAAAATAGATTCTATTCATGGCCACACATGAAGATACCTCCAAAATCAAAATTATAGATGATCAAGAAGAATAATAGGATAAAGCTGAAGGGAATCTGGATGGATAACTAATTTTTGCTTTAGAAGAGTTAAAAGATCTTGAATATAAAAATCAAAGATTAAAGCTCTAGATTGTGAAAAATGAAAAAGAGTCAAAGGAAATAATTGAAGATCTACAAGCACACTTTTAAGAAGCCAACAAAAGTAAAGAATGTGAAAGGTATGTTATTAAAATTTCTTCTTTAAAAATAGATCTTGAGAAAATAAATAAAGCAATCAATGATAGAACAACCAATGGTTCAAAATTTGAGAATAACACTAATATATTGAATAAGATATTACAAAATCAAATATCAATGTCAAATAAGATAGGTATTGGATTTGAAAAAGAGAAAGAGGAGGTCACTACTTTCACAGATAAGGAAAAAGGAAAGAGTTATGTTGAAGCTCTTACAAAAGAAAAAATAAAAAGGGAAGAAGTTAAGAATACATAGGAAGCTACAAAAGGCAATCAGGTCAGAGATACACAAACAAGTCCTATTTTTATGGTTACTATTTTTATTGTAATGGATATGGTCATAATAAAATAGAATGTTTAAAAAGGGCTAACAATTTTAGAAATAAGGAGAAGAAAAGTCATGCAGAGTCAAGTAGAAGCCACAACTCTTTTGCTCCTCTATCAAGATTTAATAAAGAGGCCATAATATGTTACAAGTAAAATAACTTTAGACACAACCTAGTACTATATAAGTGTGTTTGATTCAGTCAAGAAGGACCAGAGTTTCAAGGCTCCATTTATCAAGAAGAAAGTTCAGATAGGTTCATGGCAGAAGAAATAATCTAAAAAATATATGTTGGTGCAAACAACTTTGCATTCAAGAAATGAAGATAATCCATGGTTCATTGATAATGGATGTTTGAGGCACATGATAGGAGATAAGATCAAGTTCATAACCTTGAAGAAGATCAATGGTGGCATAGTGAAATTCAAAAACAATACTACTACCAAAATTGCTGGAAAAGGTACACTAAGTTTGGATAATGGTAGAACTAAAACTACATATTTTTATATGTATAAGGTCTTAAGTATAATATTTTGAGTGTAATTCAAATGTGTGATCAAGGTCACACACTAAATTTTTATGTAAAATGTTGTGAAATTAGATGAAAAGATTCAGATGTGTTGGTTGCAAATGCTTAGAGAACAAGCAATAATTTGTATATGCTATCAAACATCAAAGGTCTAAGATGTTGTTTGAGTTAGATTGAAGAAAGTTGGCTATGGCCCAAGAGAATGGGGCACATAAATTTTAAAAATCTTATCAACATCATCAAGAAGTAAGCAATTAGAAATCTTCCAAATATTATAAAGCCATCTGACATGCTTTGTGAACTTTGTTAGCATGGGAAGCAAGCTAGAAGGTGGTTCAAAACAAAAAAGTACTCAACCACTTAGATGTTAGAGCTTGTTCACACTGATCTATGTGGACCTATGATAACTTAAAGTACTCAAGGTGAGAAATATTTCATGTTGCTTATTTATTATTTTTCATGTATCACTTGGGTAATATTTTTAATGAAAAAATTAGAAGCTTTCAGACATTTCAAAGCATTCAAAGCATTTGTTGAGAATGAAACCAATTTTAAGATTAAGTGTCTAAGATCAGATCAAGGAGGAGAATTCATGTTAGATTAATTTATTGAGTTTTGTGAAGACCATGGAATAAAGAGACATTATTTAGTAGCCAAAACTCTATAGCATAATAGAGTAGTTGAACGAAAAATTAGAACAATCCAGGAGATGGTGAGGGCAATGCTAACAAATCTAAGATATCAGATAAATATTGGGGAGAGGTAGTTTCTATAGTAGTGCATATTCAGAATAGATCATTATTGAGAGTCAATAGTGACAAGACTCCTTATGAGCTATGGAAAGACAAACTAGCAACAGTTGATTATTTCAAATTTTTTAGCAGTAGATGCTTCATAAAGAGAACTAATGAAAAACTTGGTAAGTTTTAATCTAGAGTAGATGAAGGTATATTTATTGGTTATTCTTGAAAAAGTAAATATTATAACAAAAGAACCAAGAAGATTGTTGAAAGTACAAGTGTCAGGATAGAAGAAGATGGAACATAAAGAATTAGTGATCCAATAGACACTCCTGAAATCATTGAAGAGGAAGATTTTGAAGAATCAGATGAAGATGAGAAGGAGAAAAAGGAAACCAAAACTCCATCCAAATATGTTCAAATAAATCATAATTAAAGTGACATCATCAGGGACATAAATGAAGGAATTCATACTAGAAGAATGATGATAAGTGAATATGAGCAAGTTAATTTCTTTTTGTTATCCAAAATTTAGCCTAGAACTTTTTTAGAAGCTAGACAGGATAAGCATTGGTTTAAGGCTATGGATGAAGAATTGAATTAGATAGAAAAAAATGATACTTGGGAATTAGTGCCTAGACCAAAAGATCATAATGTGATAGGAACAAAATGGGTTTATAAAAATAAGTTGAATGAAAATGGAGAAGTGACTAGAAATAAAGCAAGATTAGTATGTAAAGGATATGCTTAGATTGAGGGAATAGATTTTGAAGAAACTTTACATCAGTGGCAAGGTTAGAGGCTATTATAATATTTCTTACATATGCAATGTTTAAAATTTTTAGAGTGTTTTAGATGGATGTCAAATATACCTTCCTAAATAAGAATCTAGAAAAAGAGGTCTACATTGAGCAACTTGAGGGATTTATTTTCTCAAATATTAGTATCCATGTATGTAGATTAAAGAAATCATTTTATAGATTGAAACAAGCTTCTAGAGATTGGTATGAAAGACTTGATAAGTACCTACAGGATCAAGGTTTCAAGAGAGGATTTATTGATAGTAATCTCTACATCAAAATAGAAGGTGAGCATCAATTGATTTTTGTGGTATGTGTTGATGACATCATTTTTGGAGGAAATATTGAAAAGATGACAAAAGAATTTTATGATAATATGCAAAAATAATTTAAGATGTCTATGATTGGAGAATTATCAATTTTCTTAGGATTGTAAATATTTCAGTCAAATAAAAGAATTTTCATATCTCAAAGTAAATATGCCAAGGAAATGTTAAAAAAAATTGGTTTTGAGGATTGTGCACCCATTGGCACACCAATGTGTACAGGAAATAAGGTGAGCAAGGATGAAGATTCATTTATTATAGATCAATATTTGTATAGATATATGATTAGTAGTCTTTTATATTTAACAACATCAAGGCTAGACATCATGCATGCAATAGGTATGGTTTCAAAATATCAATCATCTCCAAAAGATAGTCTTGCTTAACTAGTGAAGAGAATACTCAGATATATCAAGGGGACATTGGATTATGGGTTATGGTATCCCATAGGTATAAATTTCAATTTGGTTACTTATACAAATTTAGATTGGGTATGGTGTTTGGATGATAGAAAGAATACAAGTGGAGGAGCCTTCTTTCTTGGTGATAACTTAGTATCATGGCTAAGCAAAAAGCATAATTACATATCACTTTCTAAAATTGAATCAGAATATATTTTAGTGGTTTTGTGTTGTACTCAAGTGATTTAGATGAAACAAACTTTGGAAGATAATAAGGTAAAATATGATGAACCCATTTATATTTTTTGTGACAACACAAGTGTTATTAATATTTTGAAGAATCTAGTAATGCATTCAAGAACACAACATATTCCTATTAGATATCACTTCTTGAGAGAGTAGGTTGTAGATCAATAGGTTAAGATGGAATATATTAGTACTACAGAGTAGATTGTAGATATTTTCACAAAGGAACTACCAAAAGACACATTCAATTATTTATGAGAGAAGTTGGGAGTAATTTATTTTACTTCTTGCCATTGAGGTTCAGCATCAGTTGAGGGGGAGCTAAGTGTTATCTCTAGGTAGACCCTTTTCCATTGATGTCAAATGGGGAGAATAACATGTATAGGTATAGGTGCAAAAATAAGTATAGGGAATAGGGATAAGTTAATATAGTAAGGAGTTCCTGTATGTTTTTTTAGATGGCAGTATGTGTAGGTTTTAGGATGTGGCAGTTTCAATATGAGGTTACCATCAATGACAAAGGAAGATATTATTGGAAATATTGTCATTGATGTCAAAGGTCTAGCATTATTGGTGATAAAGGCCCCATTGTATTTAATGGTGTTTTTAATATTCATATCTTGGCTAATGTGTGTTAATATTAATTTAATATTAATGAATATATTTTTGGTTACATATAAGTCAAAAGAGGGCCCATGTAGAATTAAAAGAGTCATGGGGTAGAAGATGAAAGAGGAATGGGACACATTTTCTCATGAAGAGTCATCTTGAGGAATTCCAAGAGTCACCATGTGAAGACAAAAAAGGTATGGCATGTTTTTCTATGAAGGGACACTTTAAGGAATACTAAAAGTCACCAAGATAAATACAAAAGATGAAAGGATGCTTTTATTTATAAAGGGTCACCATATGACTTTTCAAATGTAAGGATACGAAGGGTCATGCAAGTTTGGTGCCATTTTCTATGAGGATTGAAGAGTCACAAAGGGTGAATGCCAAAGGTCTTTTGGAAAGATATAAATAAAGGATTGAGAAGCCATTTTTAATATGCAAGACAGTGCATGGTTTGTATTTATTTTTGAAAAGAGAAAAGTAGGAGATATTGTAGAGTTTTATCATTTGTTGAGTAAGCAACATTGAGAGATGTGTTTTACACACAAGAAGGGTTGGTACTCCTGTGGGTTGGTGATCACAAATATTTGTAAGGGGTTGGTGTTATTATGGGTTGGTGCTCACAAATAGTTTCTATATTGGTGCTAAGCAAAGGGGTTGGTGCTCCTCCAAGCTGGTGCTTGAAAACTTTGTATTTTGAATTGGTGCTCATTTATATACTTGAGATTGTTCTCTATGGTTTTTCCCACTTTGTATTTCCACATAAAAATTTGGGCTCTCTCTCTCTCTCTCTCTCTCTCTCTCTCTCTCTCTCTCTCTCTCATGTGGTGTAAATTATTGTTTTATCTTTATTTCATATCTTGAATTCATGATTAAGTGGTTAAAGAAAATAAATAAGATTAAGTAAAAAGATATATAATATACAGATTCACCCCACCCTCTTAGTATATTTTGTGCTCAACAACTTATACTCAAATCTATCCATATTTATATGTTACATTATCATCATGGTTTCTATCATTGGTGCATTGTTTTATATTGAGTATTGGATTACGAGAGTCAATCCTTATGCATATTTTAGTGAAGTTCTCATGATGTTATACCATGATGCCTATCGACACATACTATAACAAACCTCATATTTAAGAATTCTATTTAGCTATGGTGGCATCTCTTTAGCACTGACATCCTAATTCCATCCTAATCATATCCCAAATAGAGTAATTAAACATAAAAGAATTTCAACCTTTATTAGTTTAGATGAACATCTCCTTACTAGTAGGTTGTTCCAATTCATCATTACCCTCTCTATTAAGTTAGCGTCATCCTCAGCCAATTTTATCATGTTTGCCATAATTTGGGTCCAATGATTATAAGCACTTATGGGCAAATCATTACACACCATCTCACCTACATTTCTCAATGATTATAACCACCTTTGGAAAAATCATTGTGTTGTCACCACTTTAATTTTTTTGCCTATACAAGGGCATGTTATTCTCTTATTTTTCTATCCTAAATGGGTAGCTCCATCTTCTCAATGATTATAACTACCTTTGAGTAAATCATTATGTTATCATACCACACTACCACTATCAGGGTATAATGTTTACAACCACCTTTAGGCAAACCATTTTTCAATATCCCACTTGCATTCTCAATGATTTTGACTACTTCTTTAGTATCATTGTGTTTTCACCCCATCATCTTTCCTTTTATTTTGCTTCTTTATTTTTGAGGGACCATTTGTCAACTTACTTATGCCAATCATTCCCTCGAGGGGGCATCATATAAGCTATTTTATCATCATTACAGTTGTAGGCATACAAGACCTTTTTATCCTTTGAGAAGATGTTACTATGCTTATCACTTGCAATGCCTTCCTAAATAGGTAAAATTTGTAGACACCTAAATCTGGCCACCAATGACCTCTAACCAGGGTTTTGACCAATTTCCACCCAAAAAGCACAATTTGGCCTAAAAACACTAAAACATGCTAAATGATGTGAAACTAACATATTCAAGTACCAATTGTGGTCAGGGTATCACTAAATTAGGTAATGTAATTTATGGGTTAGCTAACTTTGATCAAATCATTCTAAGTCAAAATGCTAATTTTGCACCTAGGTGCTTTGGATTGCTCTTTCCTATCAAATCTTTTGTAGAAGACATGTGCCTTTGTTATTTATTGTTAGTAACGTCCTAAATGGGATAACACATCCAATGCATCTGACATTACCTTATAATTCTAATCTAGTTAAATTTTGGACTAATAACAAGGCATTCTGATCAATTTAAGTAATTTGTTCATAAAGTGCTTAATCATGCTTAAGAGATAATTAACCCAAATTAGAGCCTAATTAATAATTCCATGGAAAAATTTTGAATAATTTGTTTTGGAAATTAATATTGAATATTTTCATCATCAGGTGACTTCATTTCTTGAGAAGATAGCCTTAGGACATAAATGCCACAAATATCAGGATTCATGCCCTCCATGCCTCATCAATGCCTTCCATGATGCACTTCATGCCTCTTAATTTACCCTTCTTCCAATGTCATGATAAGGATAACTAAAAACTTAATTCCAAAAATTGAATTAATCCTCAACCACACATCTCAATCTTTAGATGGACAGTTTAGGTTGATTTTAGACATTTACAAAAATCTATAAATAAGAGGCCATGAACATCATTTTAAGAGACATAATTATACCAAAATCTTCAATCAACTAGTGTTATCATACCAAATTTATTCCAAGCCAATCCAAGCCACAAGCCAAAGGTACCAAGGAGAGATGGAGGTAGCCAAGATTCCACTGCCAAGAATTTCACGAGCACAAGCTGAGCAAGCCACTAAAACAAGCATTTTGAAGCATCCAAGGAAAGTAAAATAAGTTTTCTTTTGCATTCTAGTTATGTGTTTTATTCATATTTTTTAACTAAGCTCTCCCTAGTGTCTAGGCCTAAAGATGTTAGGCTAGTTAGTGTGTTTCTTTTATTTTGTTTCCATTTTGGAATTAAAACCATACTAACCATCTTCTCTTGAGTCAAATTCCTTGATTTATTAGTATAGTTAAATCCCTCTATCCCAACCACAAAATCATCCAAGTCAAACCTTTATCACCAACCTAAACAAAAGTATCATGAAACTAGTTATGAAATTTCAAGTACATCCTAATCCACATATGCATATTCATGGTCCATTCCCCAACTAAACCAATGTACCCCAATAGGTATCTCCATCATACCCTAGTCAAAGTGTCCTACTTATGACCTCCCAACCATCCACCCAAACCAATATTCTCCCTCAAACCAAAGTTTCTTCTAATTTCCTATCCCAAGAATTGCAACAGATAAAGGATGTAATTGTTACCATTTAGGATAGGAAACATACTAAAAAGTTCAAATTGGATGATGTGTGTTCTTACCCATTCAACATGGAATATTTGTAGATACCATTTCCTCTAGGATATGAACCACTAAAATTCAAAAAATATAAATGGAAAGGTGACCCTAAGGCTTATTTGACCAAATTCTTTGTCGCATGTCAACTAGTGGTATATAGTGACATATACCTTTTACTGTTGTTTCCAAGGAGCTTGGCTGAAGAAACCTTGGAGTGGTTTTTAAAGTTTCCCAAAAATTTAGAAACATATTTTGATGATCTTTTTGATAAGTTTGTATAACACTTTTCCTATATCTCGAGCTTGAGATTTCATTAGTGGAATTAACACAAGCAAAGCAAAAAGATGGTGAGAGTTTTACAAGTTATTTACAGTGATGGAGAGCCCTTACAAGCCATTTCACCCATAGTTTACCAGATAAAAAATTAGCCACTATGTTTACCAAAAATTTTCATAGTGAGATAGCTTATCATCTAGAACTACAATATGCACACACTTTCAAAGAGATCATTGATAAAGGTTTGTTGATCAGGTGAGTGCTCATCAATAAAGGAGTCATCAATCTTAACTCAACTAATCAAAATAAAGGTACCAATGAATGAAATGGCCAACATCAACATCTCATTCAAGCACAAGTATCACAACTAACACAAGCCAATAACCAAGAAATACTAAAGCAATTCAATCGTAATAGGAATGTTGTGGGAAATAGAGTAACCAAATCTTATCATATCCAAATGGTGAAAACATCATCTATAGAACATTTTCAGCTTACTCCTACCCAAAAACCTTTCCAACCAATGATATAAGCACAACAACCAAAATCAAGATAATAAATATCGTAGCCTTTACCATTGCAAACCCCTCCTAGGAGAATCATACCTACACGTCATGTTTTTAGTGACCTAGGAGAACTTATTGAGACTGTATTTTATAAGTTTGTTTCCACTAATTTGATTACTTGGTCTATACCAAAGCATTATCTGCAAGGCATTCCTTATCCTGATTAGTATTATGAAAATGAATTTTATGACTATCATTAGGTCAATAGGCATAATCTATGAAGATGTGTCCAATTCAAGAATTTAATTTAGAATATGTTGGATAATGGGGAAATAACATTAGATAATGGTGCTTTCAATTCCAATAAAACTCTTTGGATTTATCAAAACCCCTTTCCCTATCATAACAATCCATAATATCAAAATGATCAGCAATAACAACAATAATGACTAGTGTAGCAGCAAAATCAACAGTATCAAAATCAAAGGCCAAACTAGTAAAATCAATCAAATCAATAATCAAACCTACAATGATAGAACAATGGAAAAAACCAAGGTCATAATGGTAATAACCAACAAACCTAACATGTAGTTTTACATGACTACAATAGGTTTGTAGATCACATTGTAGGGGGTAGCATTAATACCATATCCATTAATCCTAAACCAAACACTAATTAGTGTAGACCATTGATAAACATCAACATTTAGCTAAATTACATGAATAATCCTTCTTTGACCTGGGAATGCATACAAGCAAACTAGAAAACTAAGACTTCCCCTTTTGGACCTTATATTAACAACTCATCCTTGCCATGTGACCACATGTGAGTGCACTGGCAATCGAGACTTATCATGTCTGGTCCCACACTATTCCCAACATTGGTTAGTAATAATGGTCTATAATTTAATCCCAATTGTGTAATCACAACTCGAAGGTCAAAGATTACTATCCTAGGCCCACAACCATCCACCACTTTGCCTATCATCCAACTATCTATTTAACCTTAGAAACCATTCATTACTGACCAAGACAAGAAGTTTGATATTGTGGAACAATTGTAGAAGACACTAGCACAAATTTATATTTTATATTTTCTATAAATGTCAATAATCCACAACAACATCTTGAATGAGTTTTTGACCCAATCCATTATTGATAGTGACATATCCTCTGATAAATTTCAAGCTTTGGTTGGACACCTAGCTCTAGTCCGACAAGTCACATTCAACCAAAGTGATCTATCTTCCTTTTGCCCACTCCATAATAATCCATTATACATAGAATTTTATATAAGATGGCATAAAGTGAAATGTGTCCTTATAGACAATGGATTTGGCCTCAAAATAGTGTCTCTAAGGCTCATCAAGATTCTTAAGTACCCAATGGTAGATCTCCATCTAGAAATAATAACCATCAAAGCCTATGATAATCAAGAAAGAGAATCACAAGGCACCATTAGTTTTCTAGTTATAATTGGTCCTTTGACCTATGATACACTTTGCCATGTGCTTGATATTAAGTTATCATACAATATGTTTCTAGGCAAGCCTTGGTTACATGAGATTCTTGTAGTCCCATCAACACTACACCAATGTATCAATTTTTTCCACTCAATGATGGAAGTGAATATTATAGAAGATTTACACGCATATGAACACTACAAGCATCTTGAATCTAAATTTCAAATCTATATTTATTAGTATGGAATGAAACAAGTTCCAAGTAGGATAAAAGAAAGGTTATACTTATTGATTCTTCACCAGATAATTACATAAATCATAATACCTTGGATTCTCTTTCCCACATGCTGCCTCTTGAAGCTTATAATCATTTCACCATTTTAGATAATGGACCAGGAGAGTATGTGACCTATGATACATTTGATATTTCCAATCTTCTTCAGAATCTAAAAACCTTTGGGTGACCTAAAGTCACCCCACATATGCATTGGCAATAAAATAAAAAATATAAAGGACCTATCACATTTATACCAACATCTAACCTAAAACCTAACCCTCTTGAAGGGGATGAATCATGGTTATATAATGACAACCAAGTTGATTGTTATAAAAATGCAAAGTATCCTATTCCCAATAGGATCATGAAGCATCACAATTATGAAAAAGAGGCCTCCGACTAAATTAGAAAGAAACCATCAAGCCAATTTCCATGAATAAGTATGAAATATCTTATGGACTTGGATTTAAACCACTTGAGGGTGACCCCACATATCTTATTCAAACTCCATCACTAGTGACTAGTGATGATGATGTCGATAGTGAAGCAGAGTCTGATCATAGCCTCACCTTTGATGACCTAGCTAAAACTAATCTATTTGATAACAATGCCATTTGTACCCTTACCCTAGCCATTCATTACAACCCTTTGCCATTATATTATCCCTAATTGATAGATTAAGACCAACAAGAATCTAGTTTGTCGATTGATGAGTTATAGAATGATGATGCATTCTATAACTTTTTAGGCCTTAGAGACAACATTCTATTGGGATATCACAAATTAAGATTCTCAATCACATTAGATGCTACAGCCTATTTTAGAGAGTGAGTGAACACCCTTAGCCAAAAATAAATAAGTAAAACATTGAGGTCCCAAAGTGAAAACCTCTTTGAGGCACTTTCTGACCAGGGAAAAAGTAAAGATAAAGGCTAGTCTAGTGGTAAAAACCTATTTTAGGTGCCATTAGATAGGGGTGTTCATTTTTCTTTGAATTTAGATAAAGAGACCACTAATGATGAACTTGCCTATGGATCCAAGTTTAGCTTTGAGCAATAAGTATTTGATCAAATTATTCAAGAATTTTTGACTATTTTTATCACATGGCTAGATCTCCCATTAGGGGACTCAAATTCATCATACCTAGGAGAATTCGAAGAGCAAGTCCCAATGGAGGACCCTGACATAATCCAATAGTTCAAGTCATTGCCTACTATCCTAGAAGATAGTTTGACCCTTCTAGTCAAAGACATAATAGAGGTAAATATTAGGACTCCATCAAACCTAAAATGGATAAAACTAGGTACATCCCTCATGGAGGAGGAACATGATGTCTTTACAGCTCTATTGAGAGAATTTGTAGATATATTTACATGGGCCTATTCTGACATGCTAGGTTTAGAGCCCACCTTGGTTTTACACCACCTTATGGTTAATCATGATGCCAAATTGGTAAAACAAAAACTATGTAAGATGCATCTTCACATTGTTGTATTGGTAAAGAAAGAGTTGTAAAAACTTTTAGAAGTAGGATGTATCTGATCCATTGACTACTTAGAATAGATCTCTAATGTGGTACCTATTGGTAAAAAGCCTGAAGGGATTAGAATTTTTATTGATTTTTGAGACATCAAGAAATATTATCCTAAAGATGATTTTCCCTTGCCTAATATCAACATGATCATTGACTCAACGATAGGTTATGCAATAATTTCACTTATGGATGGCTTTTTAGGATATAACTAGATTAAAATAGCACTAGAAAACTAACATAAAACAATGTTCATCACTTCATGGGCAACATTTTGTTATCAGGTAATGCCATTTGGCCTTAAGAATGTGGGAGTTACATATAAAAGAGCCATGACTTTCATATTCCATGATATGATGCATGGTATTATTGAAGACTATGTAGATGACATATTAGGAAAACCCAAAACTAGGGCCAGCCATCCAGTAGTGCTACATAAGATATTTGAAAGATTATAAGAGTACAAAATCAAACTCAATCCAAAGAAATGCGTGTTACATGTAACTTTAGGCAAGCCTTCATCATGTCTTATAGAGGTATTTAAGTCAATATGATTAAAGTCCATGCTATAACTAAGATACTACCACCAACCAATTTAAAGCAACTCCATAGTTTGTAGGGTAAGATCTATTCAATCTGACACTTGATCTCTTAGTTAGTAGATAAGTGTCATCCATTTACACACTTTTTGAAGAAGGGAGTTGCATTTCACTAGGATGATCAATGCCAAACAACTTTTCAACAACTCAAAGACTATCTTGTTAATCTGCCTATTTTATTACCTCATATGCCCAGAAAGCCATTCTCGATATACCTATCCACTACCAACCATGCTCTAGGGGCACTCTTGGCTTAACATAATGATAATGGAAAAAGAGCATGTTGTATACTACCTAAGTTGTACCTTAGTTACATATGAACATAGCTATGTACCTATTGAAAAATCTTGTCTATCCATGGTCTTTATAGCTCAGAAACTATGCCATTACATGTTGAATAATAATACCATGGTAAATTCAAAAGTAGATTCTCTCAAGTATCTACTATATAAAATGTTTTTACAAGGTAGAATGGCTAAATGGATTATGCTTCTCAGTGAGTTTGACATAGAGTATGTCAATCAAAAGACAATCAAGGGAAAAGTTCTTGTAAATCAACTTGTTGAAGCACCTCTCATAGACACACGTCCACTCATGTTTCAATTTATTGATGAATCCATCATGATAATCATTAACACACTCCTTGAGTAGTATCCCTAGAAGCTATATTTTGATGGTTAATTTACTACACATAAATTGGGGGTAGGCTTATTGTTTATTACACCACATAGGGAATCTAATCCCTAAATCATTTAGAATCACCTTTCCTTGTACAAACAACATGGTTGAGTATGAAGTGCTTATTATTTGACTTTGAAAAGTAGTGCATTGGAATATATCTCATCTCCAAGTTTACAGTGATTCTTAGTTAATCATTAATCAAGTCATAGATCATTTTTAGACCAAAGATGACAAGCTAGTTCCATATAAAGCCATGGTCGACACTCTTAAGCAATAAATTGCCAACATTTAGTTTGAGTACATACCAAGGGCCTGTAACAGAACTACAGATGCCATGGCTACTATTGGCTTTCTAATTTGACAAATAGATAAAGCTAGAGAATATTAGTTCCTCACCAAGAATTTTTTAGCACCAACTCATGAACCTTCAACCATTACAATGATTTTTGATATTATTGGTCCTAATTCTATCTAGTACTCAGACCTTAAAACTACCTTCATGACCAAATTCTACCACCTAACCTATCTAAAAAACTAACCAAAGCCTTTATTCATCATTCCACTTGTTATAATCTACTTGGATCCACCCTTTACCATCATAGTTTTGATAGAACTCTACTTTGTTATTTAACTTCAGTAGAGTCTATGCTAGCATTAAGAGAAGTTCACAAAAGAGTATGTGGAGCTCATTCTAGCAGGGTAATCCTATTCAAAGATATTTTACGTATTGGTTATTAGTGGCCCACAATGGATGTAGATGCCACTACATCTGTAAAAAAGTGTGACAAATGTCAACAGCATGCTAATTTGATTCATGCCCCAATAAAAACTCTAAAATTGATGTTAACACCATGTCTATTTTCTACATGGGGACTTGACCTCATTGGGAAGATCAACCCCACTTCATCTTATGGCCATAAACATTTCCTTATTACCATTGAACATTTCACTAAGTGGGTTGAAGCTAAACCCCTCACTTACATGACTAGAAAGAAAATTTCCAAATTCATCTTCAACCATCTCATTTGCCACTATGGTATCCCTTCTAACATTATATCTGATAATGGAGGATCATTCAAGAACAAATATTTTGACTATCTATGTACTAAATATAACATCACACAACATTTTTCTATAGCATATTACCCTGAAGGTAATGGCCAAGTTGAGGCATCCAACAAAACCATTGTCAATATTCTCAAAAATATTATCAATGATGCCGATCATGATTAGAACTTGCAGATATTCCCTACCCTTTGGGCATACCATACCAATCATTGTATGCCCATAAGAGCCACTCCATACTCACTTGTTTATGGTACTGAGGCCATCCTTGTCATTGAGGTTAAATTGCCTTCATTTCACATCTCTTTCAAGCATGTCTTGGATGATCATGGCTATCAAGTAGCTTTCCTATAAGAGGTAGACCTACTTGATTAAAAATACATAGCCACACTCAAAAATCTTCAAGCATATCATAACTGACTCAAATGCCACTATAATCAACATGTTAAATATCAAACATTTAAACTTGGTGATCTTGTTCTTAAATAAAACCAAAAGAATACCATGGTTGAGAAGAAGCATAAAGGGAAATTAAAACCAAATTGGATAGGGCCTTTCATCATTACTATATATTATGGATCAAGAGCATACAGGCTTGCCACACTATATGGAGATGAACTTCTTAAGCTGGTGAATATTATTCATCTCAAGCGGTACTATGCTTGAGTGTTAAGGTGTATTATTTGCAAGGACCATTTTAGTTATGCCATTTTATCAATATTATAATTTGTACAAGTATGATCCTTATCCATCCTCTTAGTCATATCCACTTTCTACTCCTAACCTGTTGATTCAGGTAGCAATTTAGGAGAAAATTCGGGTGACAGTTCCACCCCAATTGATGATAGAACTTCTATGAGCCATAACTTTTGCACCATAGCTCCAATTGACTCATCATTTGAACCATTGGAAAGATGATAATGAGGATAAATTTTTTAGATGGCATGGATATTTTCTCAATGAATTTTTACACCTTAAAACCTAATGGAAGTTACCCAAATTTCAATTTTAGTAGTTTAGTCTAAAAATAGCAAGTTTTTAAAAATTATAATTCCTTGAATTTTGTATTATTTTAAAATGTGGAAGTCAAACCACTTAATCTCCATAGATATTTGTGACCTTCCACATCATCCCCCTACTTTAAAAATAGGTATAAATGAAGATGTAACCCAAAATGGAAAATCAGACATCTCTTCGCGGAGATAAGCATATAGTTGTATTGCGATATTGAGTAATAATACATCTCTTCTCAGAGAATTCATTGTTAATATGTTATTTATACATTCTTGAAATATTTATCAACCATAAATTCTAAGTTTTGGATCAGGGGTATTAGAGCAGTTTGTCTTGAGAGTGTATGATCCTGAAGACAAGGTCAGGCTACAAGAAACTTGGGTGGAAAAGAATAGAGCTTTCAAACTATCCACCTATTCTCTCCAAATTAATTCAAATGGTGGATGACACTAAGACATATGATACTTTCAAGTAAATGGTGAATGAATCCATCCAATGGAAACAAGCATAGATGTTATAACAATTTGCCCAAATTTTTCAACTCTCGATGGGAAATTTTGGCTCCTCAGCTACACTTCCTAGTTCCTCATCCATGGAACATCCTTTCAGTTCCCAACACCCTTAAAGGTTTAGCTAAATTTTTATATTCTTACATTTGAAGGAAAAATCAATGTTGATGTAGTATAAAATTGGTTAGATCAATTATCTTCCTACTTTTCTGCAAACAAATTCACCGATGGAGAAAAGATCACTTTTGCTCTTTTAAAAACATCATTGCCCAGGAAAAACTGGTGGGAAGTGTACAAAAATAAGTTTAGTATAGATGACATTAGACTTGAGGTATAACCTACCTAGGATGATTTCATGGAAGTGGTGAAAGAAGAATACTATCCCATTAGAGCATATGATGCCCTGCACATATAGTGGCAACAACTTTGCCAAGGTAAGGACTAATCTATTTAAGATTACATAGACATTTTTCATTCTTTGTCTGCAAGATTAGGCATCCAAGAAAGTGAGAAACATAAGACTCTCAAATATCATGGTGGACTATAATGGTATATATCAGGGGAAATGGAACTCTTCAATTTGGAAACCCTCGGTGAGACATATAAATTCACAGTGAAGATTGAGCAGAATCATGGTAGAAAGAATATGAAGAGTTAGCCCTCAAAATGGAAAAGTGACAAGGAAGGTCAAACACGAGGCAAAAATTGGAAGCAAAATGAGTTTCAAGATAAGAAACCCCATAAGGGGAAGGCTAGAAAATGGTGTGATTACCACAAAATTAGAACTCACTCCAAAGAAGAATGTTGAGCCATCAAGTCACTACTTTCTGAGTCACAATACTTGACATCTACTACTCTATTTTATACACAACCCACAGTTAAAGAGGATGAAGAATAAATTATATATGTTGAGCCTGACACCATCATCACTTCATCACAGACCTATGAGGAAAGGCCAAATGATAAGGAAAGATTGTTTCACTCCAAATTATGGGTAAAATGTAAGCCTTTGCATTTCATTCTTGATAGTGGGAGTCAAAATAATTTAATCTCTACTAAAGTTGTGAAAAGTCTAAATCTAGACATGAAGCCTCATCCAAAGCCATACAATATTGGATGGTTGAGCCCAGGGAGAGACCTCTATGTCACCCATCAGTGTCTTCTTTCATATGCAATAAAACCTTTCCAAGATGAAGTCATGTTTGATGTGGTCAATCTAGATGTTTGTGATGTATTCCTTGGTCAGTCGTTCATGTATTAGTGACATGGCATATATGAATCATGAACCCAAAGAATCACCCTCAATTTTGGAACATGATGTTATAGGGTACTAGAGGTACCATCTCCCACATCTATCTCCTTGATCAGTGCTAAGCAATGTAAAAGATTGGTGGAGAAGACAAAGCAATTTGTTCTCATGGAGGTAAGACCATAGAAATCAAATAAGGTTGATGTTGTAGTCCTAAATACACAATCAACACAATAACAAAATTAGATAGGATGAATCATAGGAGAATATGATGACTTATTCAAGTCACCCATAGGAGTTTAACTACATTTCTAGGTAAAACATTCTATCGATTTGATCCCAAGATCACCTTTGCTTAACATTCTTGTGTATCACAGATTAGTTTTGGAGAATGATGAGATAAAAAGAGAGATTTAATAATTGATCCAAAAGGGTCACATCATGCCAAGCTCTTCACCCTATGGCAGCCCAATTGTCTTGGCACCAAAGAAATATGGAACATGGAGGATTTTCATTGACTATCGAGCCCTAAATAAAATCACTATGAAGAATCACTACCATCTCCCTAGGATTGATGACCTATTAGACCAACTCCATGGTGCATATTTCTTCACCAAAATTGATCTCAAATTTGGATATCACCAAATTCCCATTGATCCCATTGATGTCTGGAAGATTGCATTCAAATCTAAGGAGGGGCTCTTTAAATGGTTGGTTATGCCTTTTGGCTTAACTAACACACCTGCAACCTTCATGAGGATGATGGATGACATCTTACGACCCTTCACCAACTCATTTTTGGTTGTCTACCTAGTTGACATACTCATCTATATCAGAACATGGGAGGAACATTTGTAACATGTTCATAAGGTGCTTCAAACTCTTTGGGAGCATAAATTGTATGCAAATCTCAACAAATGCACATTCAGGATGACAATAATTCAGTACCTTGAGTACATTGTGAATAAGGAAGGGGTCCATATTGATCTATAAAATATTTGGGTTATTCAAGAATGATCCACACTAAGGACCCTCATAGAACTTTGTAGCTTCTTGGGTCTTGAAAATTTCTATCACAGGTTTATTCTTGGATTTTCACATGTTTCTTGGTCACTAACCCAAGTGACTAAAGGAGGAGTTAAAGATAAATTTTAGTGGGGTGAAATAAAACAAATGGAATTTGAGAATTTGAAGAATATACTTTGCTCAACCCTTGTTCTTGCCTTGCCAAATTTGCATCAACCTTTTGAGTTTATGACAGATGCATCTGAATATGCCATGGGAGCTATCATCATGCAACATGGCCATCCTATTGCATATCATAGTGAAAAATTTATTGGTATAATTAGGAAATATTTGACATCTGATAAGGAGCTCTATGCCATTGTGTAAGCCTACAAATAAGGGAAACACTACATCTTGGGAAAAGAGATGGTCATCCACACTGACCATAGACCATTGGAATTCATCTAGACACAGAGAAAACTATAAAATGAGAGGCACCAAAAGTGGGCCACATATCTTCAACAATTCCTTATAATAATCAAACACAAAAAGGGGAGCTCAAATATAACTATAGATTGTCTAAACCACCCATCAATTAATTCACTCACAATAGTTCTTGACCTATGCAGACATGAGACTGCCACTTGGGGTGCTCTGTATGAAGCAAATCATGCCTTTCTTGATACATTTCAGGTGCTTCAAAAAGTTAAACATGTTTTTTATTTCTATTTGAAAGATAATGTCCTCTATCATATGGGGCACATCTATGTTCCAGATATAAAGCAATAGAAGATGATATGGGAAGCACATTTTAGTAGGATAGCTAGACACTTTGGTATAGAAAATATATTGGCAATTCTTCAAAAACACTTCTATTAGCCCCATATGTGAAAAGGATGTGGAAAGATATCTCAAATCTTTCACCCCATGTGTGATAGCCAAGCCAAAAAATAATAATTAAGGATTGTACATGCCATTGCCAGAACCAACTAGGCCTTGGAAATCTATCTCAATGGATTTTCTCTCAGGTTTGCCCACTTTAAAACATGGTAAGGACTATATTTTTGTGGTATTTGACCATTTTTCTAAAATGGCTATCATGATTGCTTGTAAGAAAAATTTGTCTACTGAAGAAACTACTCAACTATATTTTAGTCATGTATGGCTCCATTTTGGTCTCCCCAAGTCCATTATCTTAGATCGAGATAGCAGGTTCCTAAGCATCTTTTGATCCACTCTATGGAAGATGATGGATACCAAGCTGATGAAGTCTATAGCCTTCCATCCAGAGACTAATGGTTAGATAGAGGTGGTGAACTACTTGATTTTCAACATGATTTGGATGTATCACTCCAAAAATCCATGCACATGGGATGAGGGGCTTCTTTTCATATAACATGGATACAATCAGGCCTTGCACAGCTTGACCAACCATAGACCATTCAAAGTATGCTTTGAGTTCTAACCCATGGAACTAATTGATATAGCCATTCCATTATCCACCATGGAATACACACCTAATGGAAGATCTAAGGTAGCAAAAGTAACAAAGTTCATTAAACAAATGCAACACATCTAGTAGCAAGTTCATGACATCCTGGAGAAGATGAATCAGAAGTATAAGAAATGCCATGACAAACATAGGATTTCACACCATTTTATTGTGGGTGATAAGGTTTGGTTGTGGCTTCATAAGTAATGAATTACAATCCCACATAGAAAAATTTAGCATCTGTGATATGGTCCCTACACCATCACCAAAAAAGTTGGAGAAAATGATTTTGAGTTGAACCTACCAACCTATCTTAGTCTGCATCCAATATTCAATGTGGAGCTCCTCAAACCATATCATCCACCTTTATTATACACTTTAGTCATAGAATAATAACTCCATATTGATGAGCTTGATCCATAAATTTTTTCTCCAATGGAGGAGGATCAGATTGTGGACACTTGGATGAAGACAATAAGAAGACGCTCTATTCCACTTTATCGAGTGGTCAAAATGGGCCAACTTAGCCACCATGGTGAGTGGCTCATAGAGAATCAAATCAAGACACAACTACCACACCTAATGAGGAACATTTATGTAATAGGGACCATTGTTTTTCAAGGAGGGAGGAATGATCTGGACAGTAATTTAGGTGACAATTCAGGTGATAGATCCACCCCAATTAATGATAAAACTTTTGGGAGCCATAACTTCTGCACCATAGCTCTAATTGACTCACCATTTGAACCATTGTAAAGCTAAGAATAAAGAGAACACTGTGAGATGGCATGGAGCTTTGATCAATGAATTTTGACCCCAAAAACCCAATAGAAGTGCTTCAAATTTTAATTTTAGTAGTGCAGTCTAAAAATAATAAGTTTATAAAAATAGTACTTCCTTGAAATCTATATTGTTTTAAATCATGGAAATCAAACCACTTAATATACCTAGATATTAGTGACCTTCCACATCCTTCCCCTACTTTATCAATTGGTTATAAATGAAGATGTAACCTAAAATGGAAAATTAGACATCTCTTCTCAGAGATAAACATATAGTTGTTTTGCGATCTTGAGTAATAATACATCTCTTCTCAGAGAATTCATTATTACTGTGTTATTTCTATGTTCTTTAAATATTTATCAACTAGAACTTATAAGTTTTGGATTAGTGGTACCAGAGTGGTTTGTCTTAAGAGTGTATGATCCTGAGGATGAGGTCAGGCTATAAGAAGCTTGGGTGGAAAACAACAGAGCTTCCAAAATATCCACCTATTCACTCCAAATGACTTCAAATGGTGGATGACACCAAGACATCAGATCCTTTCAATGAAATGGTGAATGAAGCCCTTGAATGGCAAAAAGCACAGATGCTGCAATAATTTGCCCAAATTCTTCAATAACTCCCGATGGGAAATTTTGGCTCCTCAACTACACTTCCTAGCTCCTCATCCATGGAACATCCTTTTAGTGCCCCAACACCCTTCAAGGTTTAGGTGAATTTTTATATTCCTATATTTGAAGGCAAAATCAATGCTAATGTAGTAGAAAATTGGCTAGATCAATTGTCTTCCTACTTCTCTATAAATAAATTCACCGATGGAGAAAAGATCACTTTTGCTCTTTTGAAAGCATCATTGCCCATGAAAAACTATTGGGAAGTGTATAAAAAGAGGTTCAGTATAGATGAAATTGGCCTTGAGGTGGAACCTACCTAAGATGATTTCATGGAAATGGTGAAAGAAGAATACTATCCCATTAGAGCATATGATGATCTGTACATACAGTGGCAACAACTTCACCAACGTAAGAACCAATCTATTCAATATTATATAGACATTTTTCATTCTTTGTCTACAAGATTGGGCATCCAAGAAACTTATAAACATAAGAATCTCAATAACCATGGTGGACTACAATGGTACATATGAGGGGAAATGGAACTCTTCAATTTGGAAACCCTTTGTAAGGCATACAAATTCATAGTGAAGATTGAGTAGAAGTATGGTAAAAAGAATATGAAGAGTCAACCCTCAAAATGGAAAAGTGATAAGGAATGTCAAACATGAGGAAAAATTTGGAAGAAAAAGGAGTTTCAAGATAAGAAACCCCATAAGGGGAAGGCTAGAAAATGGTGTGATTACCAAAAAACTAGAACTCACTCCAAAGAAGAATGTTGAGCCATCAAGTCGCTACTTTTTGAGTCACAATAATTGACATCTAATACTCTATCTCATACACAACCCATAGTCAAAGAGGATGAAGAAGAAATTGTATATGTTGAGCCTGAAACCATCATCACTTCATCACAGACCCATGAGGAAAGGTTAGATGACAAGGAAAGATTGTTTCACTCCAAATTATGGGTAAAAGGTAAGCCTCTACATTTCATTCTTGATAGTGGGATTCAAAAGAATTTAATCTCTGCTAAAGTTATGAAAAGTATAAATCTATCCATGAAGCCTCATCCAAAGCCATACAGTATTGGATGGTTGAGCCTAGGGAGAGACCTCCATGTCACCCATCAGTGTCTTCTTTCATATGCAATAAAACCTTTCCAAGATGAAGTCTTGTGTGATGTTGTCAATCTATATTTTTGTGATGCACTCCTTGGTCAACCATTTATGTATGAGTGACATGGCATCTATGAATCATGAACCCAAAGAATCACCCTCACTCTTGGAACATGATGTTATAGGATACCAGAGGTACCACCTCCCACATCTATCTCCCTGATCAGTGCTAAGCAATGTAAGAGATTGGTAGAAAAGACAAAGTAATTTGTTCTCATGGTGGTCAAACCATAGAAATCCAAGAAGGCTGATGTTGCAGTCCTAACTACACAATCAACATAAAAACAAAAGTAGATAGGATGAATCATAGGAGAATATGATGACTTATTCAAGTCACCCATAGGAGTTATACTGCATTTCCAGGTAAAACATTCTATCGATTTGATCCTAGGATCACCTTTGCCTAATAGTCCTATGTATCATAAATCAATTTTGGAGAATGATGAGATAAAAAGATAGATTCAAGAATTAGTCCAAAAGGGTCACATCAGGCCAAGATCTTCACCCTGTGGCAGGCCAATTGTCTTGGGACCCAAGAAATATGAAACATAGAGGCTTTGCATTAACTATCAAGCCTTAAATAAAATCACTGTGAAGAATCACTACCCTCTCCCCAAGATTGATAACCTATTGGACTAACTCCATGGTATGAATTTCTTCACCAAAATTGATCTCAAATCTGGCTATCACCAAATTCTCAATAATCCCACTGATGTCTAGAAGACTACATTCAAATCTAAGGAGGGTCTCTTTGAATGGTTGGTTATGCCTTTTGGCTTAACTAATGTACCTACAACCTTCATGAGGATGATGGATGACATCCTATGACCCTTCACCAACTCATTTGTGGTTGTCTACCTAGATGACATACTCATCTATAGCAGAACATGGGAGGAACAGTTGCAACATGTTTGTAAGGTGATTCAAACTCTTCAAGAGCACAAGTTGTATGAAAATCTTGACAAATACACATTTGGGATGATAACAATTTACTACCTCAGGTACATTGTGAATGAGGAAGGGGTCCATGTTGATCCAAAAAAGATTTGGTTTATTTGAGAATGACCCACACCAAGGACCCTCACAGAACTTCACAACGTTTTGGGTCTTGCAAATTTCTATCGCAGGTTTGTTCTTAGATTTTCACATGTTACTTGGTCACTAACCCAAGTGACTAAAGGAGGAGCTAAAGCTACATTTTAGTGTGGTGAAATAAAATAAAGGGCATTTGAGAATTTGAAGAGTAGACTTTACTCAACCCCTATTATTACCTTGCCAAATTTTCATCAACCTTTTGAGTTGATGATAGATGCATCTGAATATGCCATGGGAGTTGTCATCATGCAACATAGCCATCCTATTGCATATCATAGTGAAACATTCATTGATATAATTAGGAAATATCTGACATATGATAAGGATCTCTATGCCATTGTACAAGCCTACAAATAATGGAAACACTACATCTTGGGAAAAGAGACGGTCATCCACACTGACTACAGACCATTGGAATTCATCCAGACATAGAGCAAACTATGAAATGAGAGGCATCAAAAGTAGGCTACATATCTTTAGCAATTCCATCTAATAATCAAACACAAAAAGGGGAGCTCAAATATAGCTCTAGATTGTCTGAGCTACCTGCTAATTACTACACTCACAATAGTTCTTGACTTGTGTAGACATGAGACTACCACTTGGGGTGCTCTGTATGAAGCAGATCTTACCTTTGCTGATACATATCAGGTGCTTCAAAAAGGTAAACATGTTTATGATTTTTATTTTCAAGATAATGTCCTCTGTCATATTGATCCAAAACTTAAAAGATTTGGTTGAAAGATAATTCAAGAAATAAGAACAAAATAATTCAAATAATGCTATCTCTGAGAATAGATGTTTAATTGATCAAATTTGCAGACCCAAACATATGCTTATCTCTGAGAAGAGATGTCTGATTTCCATTTCAGGTTACATCTTCATTTATACATATTTTTAATGTGTGGGGAGGATATGTAAGGTCACCAATATCGAGGGAGATGAATTGGTTTGACTTCCACAATTTACAACAATACATAATTTAAAGAAAATCTATTTTTAGACTGCAATACTAACATTAAAATTTGGGGCAATTCCATTGGGTTTTTTGGGGTCAAACTTCATCAATAAAATCTTTATGCCATATCACTACATTCTCCTCATTCTTAGATTTTCAACCGTTCAAACGGTGAGTCAATTGGAGCTACGGTGCAAAAGTTATGGCTCCCAGAAGTTCCATCATCAATTAGAGTAGACCCATCACCTAAATTGTTACCCAGATCACATATGGGGCACATCTATATTCCATCTATAGTGAAACATAAGATGATATGTAAAGTACATTTTAGTAAGATATTTGGACACTTTGGTATAGAAAATACATTAGTAGTTCTTTAAAAACACTTCTACTGCCCCCATATGTGAAAGGATGTCGAAAGATATCTCAAATATTTCACCCCATGTGCCATAGCCAAGCCAACAAATAATAATCAAAGATTGTACATTCTATTTCCAAAACCAACAAGGCCTTGGGAATCTATCTTAACAGATTTTCTCTCAGGTTTGCCCACTTCAAAACATGGTAAGGACTATATTTTTGTGGTAGTTGATCATTTTTCAAAAATGGCTATCATGATTACTTATAAGAAAAGTACATTTGCTAAAGAAACTACTCAACTATATTTTAGTCATGTATGACTCCATTTTGGTCTCCCCAAGTCCATTATCTCAGATCAAGATAACAGGTTCTTGAGCATCTTTTGGTCTACTCTATGGAAGATAATGGATACCAAGCTAATGAAGTCTACAGCCTTCTATAGACTAATGGTCAAATAGAGGTGGTGAACTACTTGATTTTTCACATGATTCAGATGTATCAATCCAAACATCCACACACATGGGATAAGGGGCTTCTTTTCATACAACATAGATACAATCGGGCCCTGCATAGCTCGACCAAGCATAATCCATTCCAAGTATGCTTCAGGTTCCAACCCATGGCATCAATTGATATAGCCATTCCATTCTCCACCATGGAATACACACCTCATGGAAGATCTAAGGCAACAAAATCAAGAAATTTCATTGAACAAATTTAACGCATCCAATAGCAAGTTCATGACATTCTGGAGAAGATGAATCAAAAGTACAGTAATGCCATGACAAACATAGGATTGCACACCATTTTATTGTGGGTGATGAGGTTTGGTTGTGGCTTTATAAGGAATGACTTACAGGCCCACAAAGAAAAATTTGGCCTTTGTGATATATTCCCTACACCATCACTAGAAAAGATGGAGAAAATTCTTTTGAGTTGAACCTACTAGCCTATCTTGGTCTACATCCAATATTTAATGTGGAGCTCCTCAAACCATATCATCCACCTCTATTGGACACTTTAGTCATAGAATAATAACTCCACATTGATGATCTTGATCCATATATTTTTTCTTCAGTGGAGGAGGATTAGATTGTGGGCACCTAGATGAAGACAATAAGAGGACACTCTATTCTACTTTATCAAGTGGTCAAAAGGGGACAACTTAGCCACCAAGGTGAGTGGCTCACAGAGAATAAAATCAAGACACAACTACCGCACCTGATTAGGAACATTGATGCAATGGGGACCATTGATTTTCAAGTAGGGAGGAATGATCCAAGCAACAATTTAGGTGACAATTCAGGTGACAGTTCCAACTCAATTGATGACAAAACTTCTGAGAGCCATAACGTTTGCACCATAGCTTTAATTGACTCATCATTTAAACCTTTGTAAATTTAATAATGAAGAGAACACCATGAGATGGCATGGAGATTTGTTCAATGAAGTTTGATCCTTGAAAACCTAATGGAAGTGCCTCAAATTTTAATTTTAGTAGTGCATTCTAAAAATAGTAAGTTTCTAAAAATACTAATTCATCAAATTTTATATTGTTTTAAAGTGTGGAAGTCAAACCACTTAATCTCCCTCAAGATTTTTGACCTTCCACATACTCCCCTTACTTTAAAATTGGGTATAAATGAAGATGTAACTTGAAATGGAAAATTAAACATCTCTTCCTAGACATAAGTATATAATTGTATTGCGATCTTGAGTAATAATACATCTCTTCTCAGAGAATTCATTGTTACTATGTTATTTATATGTTCTTAAAATATTTATCAACCATAAATTCTAAGTTTTGGATCACCTATCAACCCAATGTGTTCTAAATCCTAGATCATTTGAGCTTGGTTTTTACCATTCATTACACACTTTCAACATCAAGGTATCTTATTTGTTTAATCTATTAGTTCAAGTATTTTAGATAGAGATCATATTTTAGAACAATGTGACAAAAGTTTGACAGTTGCCTCCTTCATTTGTTATTATTTTTTACCATCGATCTTACTACTAATTATAACCACCTTTGGGAAAATTAGTACCATTGATCTATGCCATTGTATCCTAGTTATAAATGCCTATGGGTAAACTAGGGGCAATATTAAGCCTTGATGTACTAACTTACCACTTCCTATGTCATACTATGCCTTTTTACTAACTATGCTATTTTGTTTGAATTAACTATTATACTAGTCAAATTTCTCTATTGTAGCGTGAAACTACATTGACTTGAATTTCTAATCTATGACTATGTAGGTAGCACTGGAGACTTGTTGAGGTTATCTCAGCCACGCTCTCACCCTTTTGTGAACAACCTAAGCCATGCTCTCATAATTTTGCGAGAAACCTAAGCCATGCTCTCACCATTTTGTGAGCTTAAACCATTTAATGTCTCATCATTATCAATTTAGTTGAGACACTCTAAAATAATTCCAAAAAACATTTAAAAATTTGTTAGAAAAGAACAAAAAATATTGACCACTTATTTGCCTTAAGGATTCTGGGAACCCTTACTAAGTTACAAGAAAATTACTTGTCATTTAGTTTTCCCATCCTTTTTGGCCTTTTTCTCTCATGCACTTTCCATTTTTTAAGACCATTCCTCTTCTTCTCTCACATCCATTCTATTTGTTTTCATTAGTTATCACATTCTTCCCATTCCCTAGGAGAACTACGTTTATCCTAAAGTTTTTTTTTGTATATTACATCCATGGAACCATGTAGGTAGTGTTCACTTGCCTAGTGCATATGGAGATAGCTCAGCCACCCCCTTCCTTTTCTTCTATTCCCCCATTTTGTTCATTTGTTCAATTGTCACCTATTTTATAGGGGTAATGTTCATATGGTTTCTATTGCATTGTTTGTTTGTTTGTTTTTGCTTATTTGTTTGTCTATTTGTTTGCTTTTAGAACTGTTACCTTGATTTGGTTTATGTGTGTTCATTGGGTGATTCCTTGCCCACACTTATACTCAAATCCATCCATATTCATATGTTTACATTTCTATCATGGTTTCTATCATTGGTGCATTGTTTTCTATTGAGTATTAGATTATGAGAGTTAGTCATTATATATATTTCAGCCAAGTCCTCATGATGTTATACCATGATGCCTACCAACATGTGCTAAAACAAACCTCAACTTCAAGAAGTCTATTTAGAAATGGTGGCATCTCTTCAGCACTGACATCTCGATTCCATCCTAATCATATCCCAAATAGAGTAATTAAACACAAAAGAATTTCAACCTTTACTAGTTCAGATTAGCATCTCCCTACTAGTAGGTTGTTCTAATTCATCATTACCCTCTGTGTTAAGTTATCAGCATCCTCGACCAAGTTTATCATGTTTTCCATAATCAAGGTTCAATGATTATAATTGCATATAGACAAATCATTGCACACCATCCCACCTGCATTTCTCAATGATTATAACTACCTTTGGGCAAATCATTATATTGTCATCACTTTACTTTTTCTACCTATACAAGGGCATGTTATTCTATTGTTTATCTTTCCTAACTGAAGTAGTTCCATCTTCTCAATGATTATAACCACCTTTGGGTAAATCATTGTGTTATCATACCATATTGCCACTATCGGGGTATAATGTTTATAACTACCTTTGGGCAAACTATTGTGTACCATCCCACTTGTATTCTCAATGATTTTGACTACTTATTCAATATCATTATGTTTTCACCCCATCATCTTTCTTTTCATTTCACTTTTTTTTTAGGAACTGTTTATCATCTTACTTGTGCCAACCATTCCCTCGAGGGGGCATCATATAGTTAGTTTATCATCATTGCAGTTGTAGGTGTTTCTCTCCTTTTTTCTAATTACATTCAGAAAAAAGAAGAAACTAAAGTTAAAGGGTCAGGGGTTTATACGTTATCTAGATTAAGTTGTGCATCGTATCCAAGCATTATAGGAGCTCCTCTTTGATTGTGGAGGAAATACTTGTAGATAAGAATAAGACTTAAACAAAGAAAATGTTAGAATAAGATAAGGTGAACTGCTAAGCTATGTGCTTGGTCCTGGAAGCGTAAAGCTCTGCGAGGGATGACAGTCCACTATTTAAGACAAAGAGATTTGTATAAAATGAAATGATAAAGGACTTATAGAAATGAAAAGGCAAAATGTTGTGTACCTATTCCCTATAATCCGTGAGTCTCAGTAGGCTAGTTAGAGGTGGTGTCTGGTCTTTGGGCTATTTAGATTGGTTTTTTGGTTTACACAGTCACCGACATTAGTTATGCTGCCGATGTTGGTAGGTAAATAGTGCTGACATCGGTTATACTGTCGATGTCGGTAGAGGCAATAGGTCTTTGGATGGGTTTCAGGGTATTTCTGTGATGGATAGAGGACTCTAGGAGTTGGGAGGTTTGTGCAGAGTTACAGGAAGGAGAATAAGGTCTGAGGAAGGGCAAAAGGTAGAGGGTAGGTGTGAGAATAGGGTAAGAGTCAGAGGAAGGCTTTTCAGCCCTTCCATAAAGGAAGTCAGGTTTCTTTTATAGTATTCAGAAATAGTAAATAGAAAATAATTACCAAGTTATTTTAGAACTTTGAAATAGAGACCAAAAGAATACTTAGATTTTTGGTGAAGACCCAAGGGTGTCAGGATGCTTATTCCTATTGTGGCTGATGTCGAAGACCTCGTACAATGTTTTCAATCCAATGTCTAGAGTGACTTTTATAGAGTTTTTGTAGCTTAAAGAGTGATAGTCAAATTCTGATGCTTAGTCTCAGAGCGTACGCATTGATATCCAAGAAGCTGGGGGGGAAAACTCAAGGTTAGAGCCTGGTTTATGTAATTGACATCGGTGATCCCACTGGCATCAGTCGATAGTTGACCGGCATCAGCAGTTAGAGAATGGGTTAAAAGTCTATTTTTAGCCTTTTGCCTATTTTTCTATCCCCCAAGTGCATTTGCCATTAGAGAATGATCAAAAGATGGGTTTATTAGGCATGAGAGTTAGTTAGAGAGTTGGAATAGGTCTTAGGTAGTTAGGATTTAGATGATCTAGTCTCAGGGTGACTCATAGGGTAAGAAATGGTCTTAGGGTGAGGTGTCTAGGTGAGGTGGCTTAGGTGAGGTGTCTAGGTGAGGTGTCCTATGTGAGGTGTATAGGTGATGTCATTAATTTAAAATAAGTAATTTATTTTAAATTAATAAGATGTATAAGTGTTTTAGAAGGGGACCAAGGGGGGTTTGACACAATATTGGTGTCTACATTTTCCCCTTTTTGTCTTGTGCTTTGTTCTGATGAACTGCAAGACAAAAATAAGTGTAGATTGCCCTAGGTATGGGATGAGGTATTCCCCCTCAAAGTGGGAGTCAAGGGAAGGGAATCTGAAATCGAGTGCCGATTTGATAGGTAGTGGATGGGTATGGTGAAGTTGGAGTGTGAACGCTGCAATAGTTGAGATTGCGCGTATACCACTTCACGTGATAGGTAGGTCAAATTATCGTAAGCAAGGTCAAGGAGCACTAAAATTAAAGTAACTAGTCCCCAGCTTATTAGTGGTAGCTGATTAGGTTAAATGATCAAAGTTGTAGCTCCAATGGTTGAGGAGGACTAAAATCCAACTCACCAGTCCCCAGCTTTTTGGTCATAGCTGATTGGGTTAGATTGATCAAAGCTGTAACTCTAATGGTCATCATGTTCCAATTATCTGGGTTAAGAAGTGCTCTTAGAAAACATGAAAATGTCACAAATATTGGGGATCAACTTGGGTGTGATCCGAGAATAGGTGTGAGGGTCGTGGACAATTTGCTAACTATTCGTGAGGTAGTATATGCAATCAAAACAACCAAGGTAGAGTTGTCTAAAAAGTGGTCATGGTCTAAAGAGATAGTCACGATCTCCAAGGTCATTTGTCGAGTCGGGTTGAGATATAAGTGATCTCAAGTGTTTTTTTTATTGTGGTTAGGGAGATATATGTGATCTCTAATGTGCCCCATGAGAAGTCTGAGGTAACCTCTACAGTGTCAGGGTTGGTTTTGTGGGCATGATTTTGGATTGGTTTAGATAGTTGATCCATTAGGTAAATGAACTAATGAATGGCCAAGCTAACCTCAGAAGACCCCATGTCAACTGAGTGCTACCTACATAGCCCCTATTTTAAGGGCCTTAGGCCAATGTAGTTCTCCCCAAAAGGGAAGAAGGGGGTAGGTTATGGATTGGTTTTGACTAGGTTTAGTCATGGTTAAAGGTTATATGGTTGGTCCATCAGGTAGATGAATGAATGAATGGCCAAGCTAACCTTAGAAGACCCCATGTCAACTGAGTGCTGCCTACATAGCCCTTGTTTTAAGGGCCTTAGGCCAATGTAGTTCTCCCCAAAAGGGAAGAAGAGTCAAAGAAGTTGTTGGTTGGTTCGGTTATGTAAGAAATGATGAGTGTATGATGATATTACAGCCTTTTCCATATTGTGTGATGGTGTATGCTGTAACATATGTTATGTGGTTTTTCATCTTTAGCAATTTTCCATATTCGTGATGGTGTATGCTTGACATAAATTGTGTTTGGTTAATAGTTGTTTTGGTTAGGTTTGAAATGATGAGTGTATGATGATGTTACAGCCTTTTCCATATTGTGTGATGGTGTATGCTATAACATAGGTTATGTGGTTTTTCATCCTTAGCAATTTTCCATATTGGTGATAGTGTATGCTAAAAATGAAATGAGTTTATGATGATGTTACAGCCTTTTCCATATTGTGTGATGGTGTATGTTGTAACATAGGTTATGTGGTTTTTCATCCTTAGCAATTTTCCATATTGGTGATGGTGTATGCTAAAAATGAAATGAGTGTATTTAAGCTTCAGCAAGTTTCCATATTGGTGATGGTATAAGCTTAACATAAATTGTGTTTGGTTGTTAGTTTCCATGTGTATTGTTTTCCATAGAAACTAATGTGAATGGTCTATAATAATTCATATAACACAAATTGATATTTGCATTAAATAAATCATGATGTTATGTTAGTGGTTAGAAAATGTTTTGGTTTGGTTTGATTAGAAAATGTTTTGGTTTGGTTGTATGTGACGAAGGTGTGTAAGAAGTGAAAGGTGTGTTGCTCTTTCATGGACAAAGACCATAATGATAGCATAGATAGGGTTTTTGCAAACAAAAGCCTCAGTTATGCATTACGTCATTGACCATTGGTTTTTGTTAGAGAAGTACTTGAATCACTTGAAATTAAGTGAGCTCAAAATCCATTGGGTATGTTAGGGTAATAGGTGTGATTAGGTGATATGTCAAGATAGTGTAACCCTTTTTAGCAGGGATTACTTTGCCCCTTTTATAGGTGACCCTGAGAATGACTATAGACAAGTCCATGACTTAATAGTTTGTCAGTCAATTTTTTTTTCTTTTTTTTTGGTAGACTAATCAATGCGGGAAGTCTACTTGGGGATGTTGTTTTGTGGTCATGTGAAGCTAATCAATGCGGGAAGCTTCTGAAAGGTTGTTGTGTTTGGTAGCAAAATTTGGGCATAGCCATCCTTCGAGGGAATGGTCTATAGTTTACTTTATATGTTTTGATTTGTTTGAATAGCTATCCTTCAAGGGAGCAGTCTACTAATTATAGAAATAATGCAGCTGTCCTTCGAGGGAGCAGTCTACATTGATAGTTTATGACCTTTTGTTAGGCATCCCAGTTTTATGTTTTTTTTTTGTTGACTGAACTTTTAGTCATGGACTAGACTATAGAGGTTTAGCGGTTTCCCTTTGTATTAGGATAAAGCATTAATGCTTTAAAAAAGGGTTAACTAATTGTTGTAGGGAAAAAAGGTTGAAAGGAATAGGAATGAGGATGACAAAAGGTTACTCAAGGGATGAGCTCAAGTCAAACATCAAGTGAATGATTACTTGGTTAATAGTAGAATGGTTGTAGATGCAAGGCATTAAGGGGCTCAAGTTCTGGCTAGCCTTTGAGAAAAGACAGAAAATAAGTTCTTGACCCATACTTATGCATTATTATGTAAGGTCCGAGCCAATTAGGAGCAAACTTGCCTCGTTTGCTTCTTTCCATATTGGTCACGTGTTGGTTTTCTTTAAGGACGAGATCTCTGATTTTGAAATCTCACTCTTTCAGATTTTGGTTGTAGGCACATTTTGGTCGATGTTGGACATGAAGTTGGTTGATGCTTGGTCGATGCTTGGTTGAGGTCGTGATAGTCAGTACAAAGTCAAATTCCCCCAGTTGCTTTTGTGACAGGGACAATGTTTGACACCCATTATGGATAATCAATGGGTTGGATAAATGAGACAGAGAGAAGATGATGAAGCTCCTCTTTGATAAGGAGTGTGATGCAAGGATGCATCCTATGAAGCTTTTGCCTAATAGGCTTAGTTTGAAAGGATGGGATCTTGATCTTCCAAGTTGGAGGCAGGAATTTTAGAATCACTGAAGGTGATGGAGGCAACGGTAGGTAATGATTTGACTAAAGCAACCAGTGGTTGGGGGTCTTTAGGTTGGACCTCTACTGCCTATAAAGCTTTGATCAAGGTTTGGTGATGTTGCAGAGAGATTTGCATTAGGTCATACAAAGACATCTTCACAAATATTTGGTGAAGTTGTTTCACCATGGAGTCATGGATTGCCTTCAAAGAAGTTGGTTGAGATGTACCCAAGATAGAAATTTTGGGTTTTGGTGGTTGAGAAGGCTTGACAAATGGGTATGTCCAAGGGATAGAAACCTTCTCTTTTCCTTTATCCTTTAAGGTTTGTGACCTAGTGGCCACATTAATAGTGTTAATCTCAAATAAAGGGGGGGAAGGAGGTAAAGGGATCATAGTCTAATGATGGGATCCTGATGAAGGTGAAGAGGTTTGAGAGACATGGGATGGTGTTGGAGGTTTGTTGAAAGAATCCTCAATAAGAAGGGTGTCCTTTTCTAAGTTTTGGTGAATGACAACCTTAAGAGCACAACAATTCTCAGTATCATGCCCAGGTGTGTGATGATATGCACAGATTTTAGTGTCGTCGAACCAAGATGGTTTTGGTTCGAGAGGTTGGTATGGCTTAATTGGCGAGAGAATGATGTTATAAGACTATGACAATTAGTGTAACAGCAAAGCATAAGAACCCACTAATGGGTCTACGCTTGTTGTTGTAGTAGAGGTTGACAACTTCTATTTAGGAGTTGTAGAGGGAGTTTTTCGTTCCACCTTTTTGGTTGGTGGTGTGGCCACTCGCGTAGATGGCACTTTCTTGATGAGAGGTGCCAAATTTTTTGGAGGAAGTATGTTTTTGATGGATAAAGGGAGTAATGGAGGCAATTTTTTTTTGTTAGGTGTTGGAGTAGGGAGCACTCCTATTAAGGTGGAAGGGTGTGGGCCCAAAATAGAGGGCAATGGTGATGGTGGGGGAGTAGTTCTCCGACGTGGTTTAGTAGCCTTCTTTAATACGATGTGAGGACCACTACTATGGGGGGTGAGGTTCAAATCTACCTTCACTTGTGGGTGAGTGAGGTTCGCTATGGGGAAAACACTAAGAGATTTAACCTATATCAGTATGGTGGATGTTTGTGAGGATCTAGGTTCAGATGTGGGTAGTTGAGCTTCTAAAGATTTGGAAGTAGAAGCCTGATCCTTGTTGGAGACTTTGAGATAATTTGTCCAAGAAGGGTCAATAGTATGAGATGAAGTGGGATGTGTAAGATAAGGAGCCTTAAGTCACTCCCATAACACCTCATGTTTTAAGTACCTCAAATGGAGAAATCCTAAGTTTTTAGCCAATCGAGAGAAGGGTTTAGAGGACATTGTGAGAGGCTTTATAATTGGTCTTTTAGAATATTTGTGTGGTTGCGAGAGTAGAAATGTGTTAGATGCAGTGATCTTGGGCCAAAGGTGTGAGAGAGCCATTACCAGATCTTCTTCAGTCGAAGTAGGTGAAGAGACAAGTTCTTCTCTCAGTGGAGAAGGGATTGGAGAATGTGGCTCTTTAAGAGGATAGAGCGCAGGGATGATCAGGCCTTCCACTTGTGGTCTAGGGGCATGGAAAGTATGATCCTCCATTGGTAATAGGAAGGATGAAGGTGGGGCTAGTGGTGTTGGTATCGTCAAAGCATCCTCCAATATAAGAGAGGTCAAAGTAGATTCTCCTATGTGTGAAAGGGGGGTAGATGGAGGACTATTAGGAGAAGAAGGCTCTTCTACCCGTGGTGGAGAAATAAGTTGGCTAACCTCTTCAGACTATGGGAGAGGTTGGTTAAGAATGAAAGGAGAAACCATGTCGACCGTGCATATATTGCACTCTTAGGGGTCATCAGCTATGGTCTGAATGCTATTCTGACTAGGGGGATGGTTAGGGAATGGTTGTTTAAAGATGTCTATGTTTTGGTTAGCCGGTGCATTTGGGTTATCCAAAACAAGATCCCCTTTGTCTAACATGTTCTGAATAATGTTCTTGAGGGTTTTGTAATTGTCTATGTCATGACCTTTGACTCGATGATAATTACAAAAGTCATTTTTCCTATACCATTTAGGGATGGCTTGCGAGGGATCAAATTGGGGTGGTGGTCAGATTTGAGGGAGGTTGAGGACTCCCTACTTCACTAGTTTATCTAACATAGAAGTGTATGATTCTCCTATTAGAGTATATTGATGTTGTACGTATCATTGTTGGAATTGTCTTGTGATGCTTTGTGATGTGGAGGGTTCAGATTGGTTAGTTGTGGTAGAAGATGATGATCTAAGTACCACAGTGTTTGTTGATCCCTTGGACTTGGAATGGGAAGAAGAAGATTTGGAAGAAGGGTCATTAAATTTTGCATTGGTATTTTTACTACATAATTTGACTTTATCCTCTTCAACTGTGCAGAGTTCAAGCTTTTGGGCCATGGTGAAAGCTTCCTTAAATGTGCAGAAAGTTTGAACCCATAAAGTGGATGAGATGTGCTTGGCACATGCTCTTGAAAAGATCTCAATGAGATCAGGTTGAGGTAATGAAAAGGAGAGTTCGTTGATTAAACCTCTCCAACGGGCAACGAAGTCAGCTATTGATTCATCATCGAATTGTCTAATAGAATATAGGTCTATGATGGAGACATTTTTAGTGATGTTGATTGAAAAGTGGTCGAGGAATAATTGAGCTAGTTGAGTGAAGGTAAAGAGAGAATGACTAGTAATAGAACTATACCAATCAAGGGTGGCACTAAAAAGTGACATGGGAAATGTGTGAAGTAATAACGCATCATTGTGTGCTATAAGGTAGAAAGTGTGTCTAAATGCTCATAGATGTTGCTGTGGGTCCTTTTTACTCTGAAAATGAGTAAATTTTGGGAGTTCCCACTGACTAGGATATGGTCGAATAGGGACCAAAGGATGAATAGGTTCATTACAAATTTGTTCATATGAAAGAACACTCCTTGAACCTAAAATAGATGTCTCAAGGTTGGACATCTTATCCATCAGCATCTTGATTAGATTAGCTGATGGATTAGCAGGAGGGGCACCCCTTAGGTTGTAAGGTACTTGGAAGGAATTGGGAGGGGCGTATGACATACTTGGTTGTAATTGTGTAGGTTCAACATATTGGTAGTTTGTCATAAGGACTGATGTTGAGGCCAAGGGGGCTTGTGCCATGAAGCTGGAGGGCACAACTTGACTAGATGCTACCAAGGGTGGTTGGATGGTGGTGACACTAGTTAAAGGATAGGTAGTCACTCTTGTATTTATGCGTGCAAGAGTGGGTGGGATAGAGATAATCAAGTTCTAGAATGGTGTATAACTTGGTTGAATTGTTTGTGGTTGAGGGGGTACAAAAAACCCAATGGAGGTAGGTCCAAAAATAGAAGGAGAGGAAAAATCTTGAACATTGGCCATGGTTGGGTTACTAGTTGAGGCAATGGCCTAAGTGACCATAGGTTGGGTAATGGATGTTGTTGATATTATTGCCATTTCAACCAAGGAAGTTGGCATCCCATAAATAGGGTTACCTGAAGGATCTCACATTTGGCTTCTTGCGAGATAGTGTTGGAGAGCCTTAATGTTGAGGTCAAAGAATCTCTCAAAGTCTTGATTCCTTATGGGAACAATAGGAGGTTGACTTGGGGTAGGTTGGATAGGAGTATGCTCAGTGTCTAAAGTATACTCCATTAGATGACTTGGTATAGAAGGCGAAGGTGGGAGTGGTTGTTGCCTTACGTGGTCAATAAGAGATTTGGCTTGACTACGTGTCAAAACTATCCAAGGCAAAATGGGTTCAGGTTCCAAAAATTGTCTCAATTTCAGAAAACCAAAATTTGTGTTTGACATCAAAAAAGTTAAGTTTTAAGCTTACTATTTGGAAAGAAAATTTGTTGATAGTGACTGACATCAGTTTACTAACTGATGTCGGTTATGAAATGTTGCCGAAGTTGATGGAATAATCGATGTCGGCAAATATGGGTTGCCGATGCCAGTGGAAAAACTGATGTTAGTTTCTGTGTAATTCCAAAAACACAAAAAATTGATATTTTTTTAAAAGAAAGAGAAATTTTGAGTTGTTTTTAGACCTCAAAATGATGCAACCTTACCAGCTCAAAAAATTAGATAAAAATATCAAAATAGATGATGGCATGCAACCTCTAAAATGTTATATTCCTAGGAATAAATTTTAGAGTCATGGTGGCTTATGCCTTAGAATAATGTGTTTGGGAATTGGGCTTTTAGAACTGGTCCTAAAGAGGAAGTCTAAGGCTAGTTTCAGGTTATGTTTTGGTGCTCAAAAATCTGTGTTAGGTTCAGTACATGGCCTGGTGCTAGGGCTTACTCCCTTCACTTCACGAACCCAGAGTTGAGCTGGGCTGCTTAGCCAATATATACTTTGCCTATAGTTTATACTCTGCCAGAGAATAGAGTGGGTCCTCCTCTTGGTAGTGAAGTCCAAGTAGGATCGCTAAGAAGGGTAAGGTATCCACTAGGTGATGAAATCCTAGACGGGCCTTGTCTCAAGTATGTTTAAATGTTTAACTTGATTGTGATTGTGATCTGGTTGTGTAACATTTGTGCACTACAATTTATTCATAATGCTTTTTAATTACTAAGTGAGTGGGCTAAGTATGCATTCAAATAAGAATGAAATGCAATAGTTTTTTTAACCCAAATTGAAATATTTTGTTCAAATGTGAACAATTGGAGAAGAGGTTAAGAGTATGAATTTTTCACTACTCTAAGATGCAGGCAAGAAGTGACAAGAATAAAAAGAAAGATGCTCTTTTTAACTTGTGCTAATGGTTTCTTTTTGAAATAAAGAGATAGAAGAAAAGGATGCAAGAAGAGAATTTTTTCCTAATGCATCTATATGAAAGTTTGCTTTTCAGAAGAATAAACCCAAGGAAAACTCCAGGTGTCCCATCGGGCGTGCCAGAATGTTTCTCTACATTTTTGCTAATTACATTCAGAAAAAAGAAGAAACTAAAGTTAAAGGGTTAGGGGTTTGCACGTTACCCAGATTAAGTTGCGCACCGTATCCAACCATTGTAGGAGCTCCTCTTTGGCTATGGAGGAAACACCTGTAGATAAGAATAAGACTTACACAAAGAAAATGTTAGAATAAGATAAGGTGAACTGCCAAGCTATGCGCTTGGTCCCGAAAGCGTAAAGCTCCATGAGGGCTGACAATCCACTATTTAAGACAAAGAGATCTGTATAAAATGAAATGATAAAAGACTTATAGAAATGAAAAGGCAGAATGTTGTGTACCTATTCCCTATAATCCGTGAGTCTCAGCAGGCTAGTTAGAGGTGGTGTCTGGTCTTTGGGCTATTTAGATTGGTTTTTTGGTTTGCACAGTCACTGACGTTGGTTATGCTACCAATGTCGATAGGTAAATAGTGCTGCCATCAATTATACTGCCAATGTCGATAGAGGAAATAGGTATTTGGATGGGTTTTAGGGTATTTCTATGATGGATAGAGGACTCTGGGAGTTGGGAGGTTTGTGCAGAGTTACGGGAAGGAGAATAGGGTATGAGGAAGGGCAAAAGGTAGAGGGTAGGTGTGAGAATAGGGTAAGAGTCAGAGGAAGGCTTTTCAGCCCTTCCACAAAAGAAGTTAGGTTTCTTTTACAGTATTCAAAAATAGTAAATAGAAACTAATTACCAAGTTATTTTAGAACTTTGAAATAGAGACCAAAAGAATACTTAGCTTTTTGGTGAAGACCCAAGGGTGTCAGGATGTTTATTCCTATTGTGGCTGATGTCGAAGACCTCATATAATGTTTTCAATCCAATGTCTGGAGTGTCTTTTGTAGAGTTTTTGTAGCTTGGAGAGCGATAGTCAAATTTTGATGCTTAGTCTCAGAGTGTGCATGTCGATATCCAAGAAGTTGAGGGGAAAACTCAAGGTTAGAGCCTAGTTTATGTAACCGACGTCAGTGATCTCGCTAGCATCGGTCGATAGTTGACTGATGTCGGTGGCTAGAGAATGGGTAAAAGGGCTATTTTTAGCCTTTTGCCCATTTCTCCATCCCCCAAGTGCATTTGCCATTGGAGAACAGTCAAAAGATGGGTTTATTAGGCATGAGAGTTAGTTAGAGAGTTGTAATAGGTCTTAGGTAGTTAGGATTTAGATGACCTAGTCTAAGGGTGACTCATAGGGTTAGAAATGGTCTTAGGGTGAGGTGTCTAGGTGAGGTGTCAAAGCGAGGTGTCCTAGGTGAGGTGTCTAGGTGAGGTGTCCTAAATGAGGTGTCTAGGTGATGTCATTAATTTAAAATAAGTAATTTATTTTAAATTAATAAGATGTATAAATGTTTTAGAAGGGGACCAAGGGGGGTTTGACACAATATTGGTGTCTACAGTAGGCATACAAGACCTTTTCATCTTTTGAGAAAATTTTACTATGTTTATAGCTTACAATGCCTTCCCAAATAGGGGCAAATTGTAAACACCTAAATTTGGCCACCAATGACCTTCAACCAGGGTTTTGACCAATTTCCACCCAAAATACACAATTTGGCATGAAAACACTAAAACATGCTAAATGATGTGAAACTAACATATTCAAGTGCCAATTTTGGCTAGGGTATCACTAAAGGGGGTAATGTAATTTACGATCTAGTTAACTTTGATCAGATCATTTTGAGTTAAAATGCCAATTTTGTACCTAAGTGCTCTAGATTGCTCTTTCCTATCAAATCTTCTACACAAGACATGTACCTTTGTTATTTATTGTTAGTAACATCCTAAATGGGATAATGCATCTGACATTACCTTCTAATTCCAATCCAGTCAAATTTTTGACCAATAACAAGACATTCTAATCAATTTAAGTAATTTGTACATAAAGTGCTTAATCATGCTTAAGAGCTAATTTACCCAAATTAGAGTCTAATTAAGAATTCCATTAAAACTTGTTGAATAATTTGTTTTGGAAATGAATATTGAATATCTACATCATCAGGTGACCTCATTTATTGAGAAGGCATCCCTAGGCCATAAATGTCACAAATATCAGGATTCATGCCATCCATGCTTCATCAATGCCTTGCATGATGACCTCCATGCCTCTTAATTGGCCCTTCTTCCAATGTCATGATGAGGATAATTACAAACTTAATTCAAAAAATTGAATTAATCCTCAACTACACATCTCAATCTTGAGATGGATAGTTCAGGTTGATTCTAGACATTTGTAAAAATTTATAAATAGATAGGCCATGAACATCATTTTAAGATACATTACTATGTAAATATATAATGACAAATTGGTTCCAAAAGCTTCAAGAAACTAGTTTTATCATACCAAATTGATTCCAAGCCAAGCCATAAGCCAAGGTGCCAAGGAGAGATGGAGGTAGCCAAGCTTCCATTGCCAAGAACTGCATGAGCATAAGTTGAGCAAGCCACTACAACAAGCATTTTGGAGCATCTAAGGAAGGTAAAAGAGGGTTTATTTTGCATTATAGTTGTGTGTTTTATTCATGTTTGTTAACTAAGTTCTCCCTAATGTCTACGCCTAGAGATATTATGACAGTTAGTGTGTTTCTTTCATTTTATTTTCATTTTAGAACTAACACCATACTAACCATCCTCTCTTGAGTCAAATTCCTAGATTCACAGTGGAAACATGAAGACAATTCGACTAGTAGTGGGATAGGATTCACGTCAGGTTCACTAGAATGTATTACAAAGGTGAAGCCATAGTGATTAAATTACTAAGAAGAAAGTGGAAATGTGAAGACAATCCAACTAGTGGTGGGATAGGATTCATTTTGGGTTTATCAAAATGTATGCAATCGAAAATTCATCATGTCTATAATTAAATCCTAACTTAGAGAAGATAGACAATACCTACACTTTCGATTGGGAATACATTTATTAAGTGGGAGCATGACTAATATGGGGATCCACTAAACCCAATTAGGGGATCACTTGTCATAATAAACCATAATATAAAGTGTTCCAATCTTATATTATAACACAATCATGCAACAACCCTAAAAGAGTCCTAGGTTTAATGTTCATTCTATTCTAATAAATCATAAACTAAATCTAATCTAGTGCACACCAAAGCTTATGGCACAACATGAGGGGTTAGTAAAGTAATCAAAACATGTATAAGAGAATATCAATTAATCTAAGTATGAGTAAGGCCCTAACACATGGAATATGATGAGTAATATTATTCGAGCCAATATTTATGCTACTTTTATCTACTAAAGAGAGGAGAACAATGTTAGAATATACTTTCCTAAATATGAACCCATCGAGACTCAATATCTCTCTTGGCCAAAGGGGATTCCAAAGAGGTTGTTTTGGTTTGTAAGGATAACTAAGAAAGGCCAATGCATCCAAGACTTATCCACAAGACTATATTCTCCAAGTTGAAACCCTAAGCTAAGATTCCTTAATTAGAATGGTGGAAGATCATATTGTAAAGAAGCATGAGTGAATAATAACTCTTGATTGCATATTGAAATAATGAAAAATGATATTGTATTTATAGGTGGATCTCACCCTAAATACTTCTAAATATGTCATCTATATGAGGTCAACCCAGTCAACCCTATATGTTTTTGGTAGATAAATCACTAGGTCCCAAGCTAGGTCGGTCAAAGGGCTGATGAAACTTCAAGTAAAAAATACCCTAAATAGTATGGGGTCAACTTATTCAACCTTGTATAGTAATCAGAGGCTATGGATGATATAGGTTTAACCCATTCAACCTAGTATAGTCAACTGGTGAAAGGGGATCGAGGTGAGGAAAAGAGGGATGGAAAGAGTAAAAATACTAGAGGAGTGTGCAAGGGAGGAGTAATAACTTATGGAATGATTTTAAGATTTGGTTGGATTAGTAATAATATGGAAATAAGGGATAATAATCCTATGAATCACTAAAGGTATTCCCACCCCCTTCTAGATGCACCCCTTAGGGCATTCACTCAGATATATTAAGTCTTGATGGGTTCCTGTGAGATGTAAAGGATCAATATTTGACAAAAGTTGAAAATATTATGTGTATACAATACTCATCTCCAAGTTCCATATCTCTAATAAAACCATAATCAAATATCGATCAATCCTCACTACTGTCATGGTTACCACATAATACATTCCAACCAGATCCAACACATCATACTCCTTTGGTGTCAATAAATGCATCTCATGTAGTACCTAGGGATATCATAGTTGAGATGCCATCATTATGAAATCCTCTTGAACAAACCATGCATCTTATCACAATGATCTCATCTCATCACACTTCATTCATCATCTATCTTACCTAATGCCTCATCAAATATAAACCTTCCCTCCACTTGTTACCCTAATACCTAATTTGTCTTTGCCTAATCTCATGTCCTAACTTATCTTATCCACCCTCACCTTAATCCCAAGTCCTAAACCCCTTAAACTATTCCATTAAACCACCTAAATCTCTCCATACCTTTCTAACCTCCATATATCCCCTAACTAATTTTAACTAACTCTCATCTTGAATAAATTATCCTAGCCAAATCCATAACCCCACTAACATACCCCTATCTATTAATAACATCCCCCCACATCCCTCTCCTTTTAATGTGCTTCATCCTAACTATCCCCTCCTATCCCCTAAGTCCTTAGCCTAATACCTAACATCGCATCTAATCACCCCTTAACCTTCATTCTATCCCACATAATACCACTAAATGTGACTTGACCCCTAATCACGACATCAATGATAATACCACTCACATCCTATAGTTTTGTATAACTGTGACTATAATCTCATGGTTATGAAAAACTACAATTCCCCACTCATAACATCATGATATCACTAATCATTCCATATAGTATTGTAATACTACAAGTCATTTATTATGGTATTGTAATATTATAGATTATGAATGCAATATCACCATTCATAGGCATAATACACCACTACGCCACTACGAGTATTTCCCTCAGTCACAGTATTATACCTGTAACATTTCCACTTTAAAAAATCAAAATTAAATGAAAAAATCAAAAAAATAACAAGCTAGGGGTTGAATACATACCAGTGATCATGTGTCATCTAGCCTTTGGAACTCTCAGACCCTTTCACTATAATGAGAAGAGTGTGGGATGCAGTCCATGGTTTGAGTTATAGAGTAATATTTTCACCAAGGGTAAAATTCAAAATTACCCCTTTCCCCCCTTTTTCCTATTTAACCCCACTTTTCATTCCCCCATATTCCCTCCTTTTGAACCCTAACATACCCATTATCCTATCTTGTCTGCACCTTTTCATGCCCCAAATCCCATATGCCTAATTTATCATCCCATTTAATCATTGACTATCATTCCTAAGTCATCTAGGTCATGGCCTTCTATCTCCCCATTATTCATCCTAATCTTGAGTTATAAATATATTGGCCTAAGGTCTCCTAAGAATATGTAGGCAAAACCTAGCCATGATCTTGTGCTTAGGGATAACTCAACCACTATTAACTCCCACTCCCTATCCCATCTTGGATGGATCACTCAACATTATTACATCATTATAAGCTACCCATCCAACATAAAGTGGATTATTACCACTTGTAATCCCTAATATGAGGTCTATTGTCACCAAATCTTGCACCCTAGAAGAGGGTATTCAAGCCTCTTTCTAGATTTGGGCAACATTGGAACACTTCTAGGTATGTGGGCATGCCTATAGTGGAAGTCAGCCTCTAGATTTAAGGGTTGGCTCCTTGAATGTATTTTCAAAGAACTCTTACCTATGATAACTAATAACTTATGTAAAAAGAGTTAGAGATTTCATAAATTGAACTTAATCTAAAGGAGGTGATACATTAGAAGGTCTTCCACAAGACAATAGTACCTCTTTTCCAAAGAGACAACATCCACAACACTAGCCTAAAAATCATAGAATGCACTAACATCAATGTTTCAATATGAAGGTGAGGTGCATGAAAAATATCCAAGGTGAATGAAACTATAGATCAATTATATATACTAAAGTTCATTGTACACTTAAAATATACTCATACATTTAAGAAAACTTCACATGATCTGCTAGGCTGAAATCACTTGCATCAAATATGGGAGGATTGAGAGAAAATAAGGATATATAGATATCACTTAAATATTCACTATATATCTCTTCACACATTTTGACAATATTATGTATGAAATTGAACCATATTGTATTTATTATTCTAAGACAAATTATAATGTCAAAACTAGCAGGCTTTGCCATAATAAGTGTGGTCTTTTTTTTAAAGGCCAAAATGGCAGCTACTTATAGAATTTCAAAAAGAGCATAAAAGAATGAAGTTCAAAGGTCACTCAAACACATGTCTACTAAATAATTAGTTACATTGTAGGGGACTAGAGTATGAAATAGAGCATGAATGAATCCCAAGACAAATTTCCATATAAACCATGACAAACTCTCCAAAATGGTGTAGAGATTCTTATGTTAGCTTTTGTGAAACCCTTCATCATAGATCATGTCTCAAACATTTGAAACTAAATAAAGAGAGTCAAGACATATGATATCATAGTCATAGATATTTTTTAGCTACTAAATATCTCCTAAACACTTGTATTCATCATTGATAGTCATTCATTACTTTTTTTGGACTTCATTTTTCACATCTAGTTGTCACTATTCCTCTTGGGTCCTTAACTGGGATTTGATGGCAGCACATGAATCTAAAGAGCTTATTATACTATAGAATTATTGATCCTACATAGTTATCCATGTATAATTTCTCTACCATGTTAATCATTTCATTCTAAATTATGTCTATGATACCTCCTTGCTCTGATAAAAAATGGCTCTTTGGTTTGACTTTGTCCATAAAAGTTTGACTTAGACCAATCACATTGCTCCAACTTATCATTATTCCTATTGGTCTCACATATCCTTGTTATCATATATTGAATTTTTAAACTCCTATGCACCATAGGATCAAGATGTATGAAGGATTGTTGGCGTTCATTTTTTGCCATGAAGATTCTTTGACATGTTGACTTTCAATAACATTATTAGATCAAGATGTATGACCAAACCCTAGCTATAGATCTCATTGGGCCCACTTTCCTATCAGTTCATATGCACCATTGGATCATTAGTATCATGGAATGTTGATCATTGATCTAGATTGGACCCAACTTCTTGTTAGTCATGCTCATACCATTAGATCTCTACTCATCAAACCCACACCATTGAATCTTGTCCAACCTATAGCTTTTAAAGGGCTTTTAACACATGGACCTTTTGACTTATTTAAACCAAGCACAAACTATTAGATCTGAGTGTCAGTATGTGAGATCATGTAGACCATTAGATTGTGATCAAATTAAAACCCTTTAAGGACCTTTTGAATATAAATAACTACTTTATGGATCTTGATATTGATGTTTGCATGAATATTTTACTCTGTAAGTCCAACTTTGAATCTCCATAACTTGATCTAGAGAACTCGTACATGCATGATATTTACAGAGCATGTTCCTAGCATGAATAGATCCATGGCACTATAACTTTTTGGCTTTTGAATATTTCTAAGTGAACTTATAAAATGCACAAGTTATTTGGTTCATTCATTTCTAGATGATGTTCTAGTGATGGTCTGGTTTACTTAGGCGTGTGTTTGAAATGCTACTTGACCTTTGAAAGCTCAAATGAACTTCTTGAGGTATGATCTTGACTATTTTAACACCATGAAAACCTACCACTTGAATATATGACTCTAAAATGACCCCTAAGACACCAAATGACACAAACACTAATCTAGACTATGAACAAAGCTAGAATGACATATGATATGTCATCAAATGAACTACAACATACCATATGACATTATAAAAAAGCCCCTATACAAGATACTGACTATAAGGGGTTGACCCATTTTTACCTATGGTAAAAATGGTCAACAAGGCCTTCATCCCTCCCTAGATGTATCTTTTCCTTGGGACTTATCAACAACTTATGACCTATCCCATTTCTTTACTCCTCAGATAATGTTGTTGTGCCTAACATTCAAGTCATATCATATTAGTTAATCAACCTTGTTTTTAGACATTAGTCATTTGTCTAGAACTCATTTATTAAGGCTCATTGACTTTATACCCTCACATCTATGCTTAGGGAATCTCAATCAAAGCTAAATCAATACTTAAGGTATCTAAACCTCATTTTCATCATCCTAGCCTTATCCCACCCCCTAAGACTTCTGCTCAAGTGGCCATCTAACTCATTTCTCCTTGCATACTCCTTAGAGGGGGAATCATACCTACTAAAAATGATAGTATTTTTATTTGAAATACCATTACTCCTACTTTATCCACTCGCAATACTCTTTCAAAGAGGGGTAAAATGTATGCATTCTACTAAACCCACTAGTTTAACCCATTAAACCATATTCCTAGTTAATTAAATAATATTTTATCTCCTACATAAATTCCCTGCATCCCATGAACCTTACCATACCCCTTTCAACTAATTAATTACCCCACTAACCCACTAACTAGCCTACTTAACTACTAATCTATCCACTAGACCACTTGACAATTTAAAATTTCATTTTATTCACCTACCCATTTACCACCCTAATATCTTATCCTTTACTACACCCCTACTCCCTAATTGAGATTATAAAATTCCTTAATTCTATAACCTCCTCTTACTTGGCCCTTCCCCTCTAGAAGCCTCTATTTTAGAGGTTTCCAAGGAATTTTTAATTCCTTGGAAATTCCTCCGCCCTTGATCCCCATGGCTCAAGTTTGAATATGAGCCATTGATTCCCCCCTCACCCTCCCCCGCATTGGCTTATATATGCAAGACACTCCTCCATGACCAACTTAACTTTAAAATCCATAATCCTTCACTATACTTGCATTATTAGTGATTATCAAATCACTTTCATATCCTTGTAAAAGCCATCAAAAATAAATAAAGAACCCATTGAAGCCATTGAAAACCTCTATTAATAATACCATAATTCTATCATTTTTTCACTCAAATCAGCTTGGAAATTTTTGAGAGGAGCTCTAAGGGACAAAAGGATGGTAATAAATCTCGTTGTAAGTGTTTGATTGTTCCTTTATCCCCTCTTTTGATGTTTTTTGTTTTCTTGGGTTTTTATTGCTAAATATAGTAATATTGTGAATAATCCAAAATACATTCACACATGTACACACACACACACACACACACACACACACACACACACACACACACACACACACACACACACACACACACACACACACACACACACACACACACATGCATATATAAATGTATGTATGAGAATATAATAGACCTAAATATGGAATGAATAGATGATGAAATATGCATATATATGTAACTTGGTTTATAATTATTTAGCTAAAATGTATTATGATATAGTAACACTAAATGTAAATACTTGTAAAAATAGTTGCAGGCTCTATTTGGGAATACCGAGTTGGAATAAGAATGTATTTATATATATACAGTGATGATTATACTTAGTTGTGTATATAAATGTGTAGATAACCATATTTGGGATTATAAACTTGGAACTATATTTTTCTCTTTTCTAAAGAATGAGTACAGCTATTGGTTTTAGGAATATAATTGCATACCTATATATTTATTATTATGAGGAAGCTTGAGCATATACATAATTAATCATCTAGTTCAGAAAACTTACATTAACTATATTCATAGATGAATGTATAGGAATATATATTTGTATGTACAAATAGATACACACATTTATGTATGTATATAAATATCAAAACTGAGTAAAGAATTATCTCTTGTTAAAGTGTGGAAGAGATGTAAGTTATAAAATAGAAATTTTTGAGTTTGATTTATTTTGTATTAATGAGGTCGATTATCCATAGGTTGCATAAGTTTTAAGAACAAACTTATCTACCATATATACACATTATCAGATATTATAATATTTATAATGGATCTATTTACATGTGAAGATAGGATAGATCTTATTTGTAATATATAACCAAACTGTAACCTTATTTTAATAATATTTTATTGTATAATAGATTATGATGGAATAAGTGGGGAGATATGTATAAAGGAAGATATAGACTTAATTTTGTTATGATTTTTTTTAAGATTCATAAGTTATAATGTTGACTTAGTGTTATCATCAGTTATATATATTTATAAAAATTAAATTTGTTTGAGTGATATTTTGAGAAGGGACTTAGAATGATTTGATTCTTGTTCTAGTCTCTTATACATATCTAGTTTTGAATACAATTCATTTGATAAACCTATGTATATCACTTTTGTGATTAAGTGAATGAAAGGAGTGAGATTCTTGATTTATAATTGCTTGTCCCTTGTATTATTGTCTAGGTTAAGTGTATGCTACAATCTATATTTATTATATTGAACCTATATGTTAAAATTGTAAAATTATTTCATAGATAATAGGTGACACATATATTAGGGTACTGGTATGAAACTCATATACATATATAATTATGATTCAGTAGCAGAGATTTTTATGTGAATATAATTGATTTAGATTCTTATATCTAATTTCTATAATGAAAAATTTGGCTAAAGTAATATTATAGTTGAGATATTATCATTCTACTGTACTTTCTAGTTTACATGTTTATGATGATATCATAGTAGATAGAGGATTATATTCTATGGTCTATGTGACTAATGCATTTATTAGAGATTATACACATAGGGGTTCTAATTTCTTTCTTGACATCCTCACTATTATTATCTACCCCTCCATGAAGGGGATGGCCACTCCCAATGGGGAGGTGTGTGAGAGACCATTGGTTTATGGTTAGAGACAAATCATTTAGATGATTATCCCTCTCTTTCCATCTATTTTAACCTTTTGGGATCATACTCAGCTATAATTCATGGATCATTAAGCTAGTTGTGAACTCATTTTTACTATTGTACATATTATATTGTATATTTGAATTTATACTAAAATGTAACATGTTATACATTACTTTTTGATACATATTCAAAACAATAGTGGCTATGATATTTATAATTAATTATGAATATTATTGTAGTAATAATTTTTGAGCAAATAGAATAAACTATGTAGTTTAAAAACCAAAATATCAAACTACCTAAGTAAGATCTAGAGCCATTAGAATAAAATGCAAATAGATAAATACATAATTAAAATAGCATTCTAATCCTACAGCTAATTTCTCTAAAACAATATTAAATGGATAAAATATAAGAGGATTGGATTGAGATTACCTTAGACATAGATTTTTGACATTATGGTTGCTTGATCATGGATTATGAATTCATGGATTTGGTATGTGGATTTAAGTTCATATCATTACCACTTGATTTCTAGTTAGTTTCAATGGAGGATTGCCTTTGTTTATATAATTCATAGGAGGGAAAATCAATGGCTCATATTTAATCTTGAGTTATTGAGATCAATGGCTGGATAATTTCTAATGAATTAAAAATTCCTTAGAAGCCTCTAGAATAGAAGCTCCCAGGTGGGGAAGGCTAAGTTAGAGATGATTATAAAATTTGAGGATTATAGAATCCTATTAGGTATTAATTAGTATTAGGTAGGAGATTATATAGGGATTAGGTGGGTAATTAGGTAATAGGTGTATAGAAGAGCCTATGAATAGGATTAGTAGGTGTGTAGGTGGGTCATGTGAATTTAAAATTTCCAGTGAGGTTAGTATAAGATAATGGGGATTTAGGAGAATTAATGAAGAAGTGAGGAATAATAAGGTTAGTAAATTAGGAAATGTTGAAGGGGGAATATTAGATAAGTGATTAGGATTAGGATAAAGGGGATAAATTAGTAATATTAATTAGAATAATTAAGGTGATAAAATTTAGGTGCAAACATTTTGCCCTTATTTGAAAGGGCATTGTGAGTGGATGAAGTGGAAGGAGTAATGGTCTTTCAAATAAAACCCATGTCATGGATGAGTGTTAGTAAATTATGTTAGTGGATATGATGCCTCCTCGAGGGGAACACAATGAAGAATGAGATGGATGACCACTCAAAAGAGGAAACTAGGGGTGGGATGAGATGAAAATACAAGGGGATGGGATGTTATATATGATATAAATGATGATGAAGATGAATTCAACTTGAGTAGTGAATTACAAATTTATGATTGCCCCTAACAAATACATATGCATAAGGAGTGGGAATTGATTGTGTTATAATTTTCAACACATCCCAAGGGGGAATCAAGCATAATGTAATGATGACAAAACAAAAATATATAAGCTTTCAATGTATCCCAAGTAAGGATGCATGCAAGGAAGATCTGTTGGCTAGGATAAGACTATGATTTGATAAGATTGATTATTATAGCTCAAGGCTAGAGTCAAATGATATGTTAAAAGAGATGAAAAAAATGATATGATTTAGTGGCTAAAATATGAAGGGGACAAATCAAATCAATGAGCCATAATGTGATTAATAATAATAATTACCCTTACAAGGACACATGCAAGGGAGCGAGAGATGATGATAAAGTTATAGTTCTAGTTATTCCCCAATCGAGGGAAGAACCATAAAATATAATTTATTAATTAAATAATCAATTATAATGGAAGAAGAGATAGATTGTGTGAGTTTTTGGGCCTAATAAATAAGCATAGGTGATTAATGAAAAGTTTAGGGAGATGATTTCAAGGATGATGATTGATCAAGAGACTGGTTGATAAATGATTTATAGAATGATGAAATATGGGATGATGATGAAGGACAATATAGATATGATGATGTATGATGAGGAATGAAGTGAGAGTGGTTGAGCTATCTCTGGACACTAAAAAGTGGCCAAGTGCTACCTACATAGTATTGAAAAGACTTCAAGATGATGTAGTTATGATTTAGACATAAATGATAATTGATGGCTTAGAGGATGATAATGATGATGATTATGATTAGTGTTTAGAGGATAAAATATTAGATGTTAGTTAGAGGAGTCGAGAGGATTAGATTAGTGATGGGAATAAGGATGATTAGATAATTAGATAAATGATGAGGGTGTAAATGATCAAACCATCATAATTTTCATAAGACTCATCATAGTCTAAACAATCCCTTAAATATATCACTTTTCAGTATGCCCATGATATAAATATGACCAATGGGACATTATGCCAAAGTGCATGGGAAAATGGCAAACTCTACATCATCGAGGGCACTTATAAGCATTATTGTAGTTTTGGTGACCTCATAGCATCCTCATTCATTACCCCATAGACAAAAATATACATGATACAACACAAAATCAAAAGATAAAGACAATAAAATATTTACATGATAAAAGACATGCAAACAAGCCAAACATAATATACAAGTAATGTACACAAGTATCTACATGTAATGTCATTATGTCTTATCTAATGGCCTGGATTAGAGACATTGTGATTATTGGTTAGGGGATGAGTTGGACTAAGTTGATTATGATGATGATGATGATGATGTTATTTTGGGTAGGAAATTGGATAAGGTATGTAATTGGAATAGATTAATAGTGGGAATGAGGATAAGGAGATAGATTTAGACTATATGATGGACTATGATTAAGACAAGGTTGCTAGGACAAGATTACTAAGATGACGAGATAATTAGGATAAAAGATAATATAATATGATACAATGGATAAGACATTAGATAGGATGATTAATATCTACAAGACATAAGATAACATATGATAAGGAAACTTAGATTGTTTTTGTATTTTGTAGATTTTATAATTTTATTGGATTTTTGGTATATTTAAATTTTTAGGTCTTTTTGGGACATGTATGTACACTAAACAAATGGGGTTACTAGAAAATGGAATATCAAGCCTAGAAACTAGGATACATATGAATGGAATAATATATGAAATGACAAAAATATGAGGGTGATGCAAAAAATGGGATGAGAACTAAGGAATAATGCACTAGGGATCACAAATGACCACATCATGAAGGAACCAGATGTTTAGTTGCCTAAGTGTCCATTGGAGGATACGCTAAGATGATTATATAACATTTATCAATACATATTACACTTCCTTATGAATTACAAGATGTGAAGAAAGGATGGACTTAATAGGATGTAGGATATGATCATAGATGGTGGGTAAGAACAATGGACAAAGGGATTGGAGAGGTAAGGATAAGAGGGATAGAATGGATTTTGCCCCCAAGTTTTGAGGTGCAAAGTAGACAATATATTAGTCTACCATGATGTCAAAAAATGGTTTTCACCATGGTACTTTCCCAAGGTACTAAAAGACTGGTTTTCACCTTTGGATGAATGATTTTTTATTTTATGTTTTTAAATTTTTATTTTATTTTTTTATTTGTAGGCATATCAATTTATTAGATATGGGTACAAGATGAAATTTTTTTGACACTTGATGATTCTTTATCCAATACCTATTATAGATATTTGTGATGTTAGGACAATGTTATAGCCATTAGATGTATTGGGATCCATGTGACCTTGGATAATTTTTTATTGAGACCCCTCTGGATATCAACGCCAGGTATGTTCATCACCCCTATGAGAGATAATTTTTCTTGGGAAGGTGATGTGAGGTATGGATTGGATTAGATCTTTATGTTGATGGGGGTGTATTTTACTTGAATTATCCAAGGTCACATGGATCTTTATTGAGACCCCTCTGGCTATCAAGGCCAGGTATGTTCATCACCCCTATGAGAGATAATGTTTCTTGGGAAGGTGATGTGAGGTATGGATTGGATTAGATCTTTATGTTGATGGGGGGTGTATTTTAATTGAATGTATGGTATTATTATCAAAGGAAAATGTAATATCCCCTGTCCAATAGGGAATATAGAAAGACAAAAGCCCTGAATTACTTTTTTGAATATTCTGATTTTTCGTATGATATAAGAACAAATTGCTATTTTTGCAAAATATATTCAAATAGATAAATAAATCATAGTATAATCTCTTATTTATTCACTTAGATGATTACAATAGATGTCCAATGTCATGCATATAAAAGAATATTCAAATATGGTCTTAATAACCTGAGTATTCCGCAAACCAAAAATAAATCTTGAATTTGGTACGTCTCGGCCTGCAGGGTTAAAAACACAGTCGCCATCATCGATCGATATACTACCGATGTCAATCTCTGTCAGTCAGCTACTCTACCGACCTTGGTATTCAGTTAGCCAATGTCGGTCACTGGGATGCCGATGTCAGTTCCTATGTTCCCTATGGCGCTATCCAGCTAGCTGCTGATGTGTACAAAATTGTATAGATCGGTATGAATTCCATACAGAAGCAAGAAAATATGTTGTGGCCTATATGCTATACTCTAGATCTAAAGAAATATAGCCTAATATAGAAGATCTTGATTCTGAACAATTACTCAAACAAAACCTAATGAAATAAATACCTGAAATACCTATGATAACTTCTATGTGAAGTTATCTCTCAACCCTGTAAATCTCTATGATAACTTCTATATGAAGTTATCTCTCAATTTGGCAATAAATCGGTTGATCTCTCACAACCTCTAAATTACACACACTTAAGAGTGGACGTTCTCCAATGCAAATGGAATATTGTAACCCTTGGCTCAGTCTTCATAGAAGAATTCTTAGCAATAATCAATATCAATATTTAATGGATAATCCTTCATCTCTCTCCCATGAGAAACCCTTATACCCTCAAAAAATTATGCTTGCCCTAATTAGGGTTTCTTAAATTAGAATTAGGGTTGCATAATTAAAATATGCTAAATAATTAATATTTAATTAAATCAATCAAATATTAATATCTCCCTCAATACATGTCCGATCGAGCCCAAACGAAAGCCAACTAGAAAAATTCTGCTAAATGAAGCCAAGCCAATCTCCATCAAGACCCTCTAACCATCCTATCAGCCTACAAGGGTCACATAATAGGCTAACCATCAACTCTAAACATGTCAACTAAAAAGGGGACATGACAATCTGCCCCTCTTAAAATTGCTTGCCCTCAAGCAATCGCTGAATGATAAACCAATCAATCCACTTGGATCCCAAATGTAGTCATGATCTCCATCGCTGTCAATCAATACAAACTCCATGCCATGTCCATCACAACTCTCATCTAATGGCATCACATCATCCCTAGTACTTAGATAAGAATCCCAACATCCAATCCATAAATGAAAATCAACCGGAAACTCAAGTAAACTCCTTACTTGAATAATATCTGAATCTAGAATATGAATGCTAGACATACTCATATCATCATCAACCTGTGACCCAACTATAACGAAAAGCTGAGTCCCTACCACATCTAATAACTCTTAAACTGAACTCACCTCAAGACAAAGCTCATCCTCATATCTCTCCTCTGTTGGCGCTAATGTGCACTCTGTAGTGCACTCTATCATGTCATGTCGTATGAGCATCTCCATCTAATGAAAAAACATATGTTTGAAGCTGCTGCCCCATATTGCCTTAAGAATATGTGTTTACCCATCAACATCAAAATGAACCTCCATGTCCTTGAGATAAAGAGTAACTTACTCAAATGAATGAAGCCACTTCATACCCAAGACTAAGTCTATATCCCCCATGTCTACGACATAATAATCAGCCTTGAACTCATAGTTGTTCGAGCACAATGGTAGGTCTCTAATCATCTGCTCACACCTAAGAGTATGACCATCGGCCACCTTAACTCCAATGCCCTCAAAATATTTGATAGTGAGTCCACGCTTCTCCACAAATCTAGCATCTATGAAATTATGTGTGGCTCCTGTATCAAGAAGGGTGATGACTTTCTACCTTGCCAAAACTCCACAGAGTCTGAATGACTCATTCGACTGAATGCTGGATAGGCATGCCTCCTATATGTGAAGCTCTAACTCTACCTCTACCTTAGGCTCTGAATCCTCTACGTCTATCCCCTCAGAACTATTCTTCTATTCATGATCCTCTAAATCCAAATCCTCATAATAAGCCCACATCACTCGATTGGCCTTTCCCTTAGGCCTCAAAGGAAAATCATGATTGGCATCATAGGGACCTTTGCAGTAGAAGCAAATATTCTTCCTACATAGATCGTTAAGCACCTCATGATCCAAAGGTGGTGCTGTTGGATTGGCCTTTGAATCATTCTTTACACCTGATTTATCTATGTTAAAATCTGGTCTCTCTCTATCTCCGTTGGAGCACTTATGGTCTCTAGATGAAGAAGTACCTCTGGAGGTAAATTTACTAGATGGGGCTACCATCTCCATACTTCGCACCTTCTTCATAGCTTCCTGTAATTAAGGAGGATCAAAGGCTTTGATCCAACCTCTCAATGGTTCTGTCAATCCCTCCATGAAGAGAACTACCAATCTACGCTCTGAAATGTTTGGCACCATGACTGCCAATCACTGAAACTCACTAATGAAGGACTCCAAGTTGCTTATTTGTTTCAACTATGCCAAATCTCAAAATTAAAGTTCAAGATCTTTCCTATCAAACCTCTCAACCAACCTATCCACAAAGTCCTGGTACTTGGTCACCTGGTTATGCTGAAGTGTTACCATACCATGGTACCACCAATCATGTGCTACTCCATCCAAGTGCAAAGTGGTGTATTTGATGGAATCTATCTCTATCATTGGCCTCAATACCAATAATGTGTCAAGCTTATGAACCCAAGCTTGCACTGTCATCTTGCCGCTACCATCAAAAGTAGTCAAAGAAAGCTTGCCAGTAGCCTTCTTTAGCTCACTGAGTTGACCTCTAGGCCTCCTATCCTATCTGACTGATCTGTAGTGCTCTCTCCTCAGATTAAAAAAAGGTCAAAGGACATCATATCCTTGACCTCAAGTGATAATAACTCCCACTCGTCATTCGCAGCCATGAGAGCATATGCAAATATGAAATCTCATGCCGCCTCCTTTGCTAGAACCTCTAGTTCCTCTTGAACAAACATATGACGTGTAGGTCTATCAGCGGTTCCAGAATGGGTCCACTATGATCTCTAATTAACAATAGCACTTCTGTTATCTGCTTGTTCCCCATTTTGTCTAATAGGTGGGTTCATCTTCTCTACCATAGTAGTGAGTGCCTGTATTGCCTGATGCATTTGCTAATGGCCTATCATCATAACATGGTGGAATTCTCTGGTGTCCTGATCATCATCATACCTGTGGCCCCTGGGTGGGCTACCCTCACGTCTATCACTCATGATGATCAATGGCTGCTCTAACACTTGGGTACCTTCAAGCAAGGCTCTACTGCGTGTGTTATACCTGTGTGGTCCCAACTCTTGTGGCTACATGAGATCTCTAAACCCTCAGGATGGCAAGATTTAGCTCTGATTTACCCAACAAGATGGCAAGAATTTGGCTCTAATCTACCCAACAAGATGGTAAGAATTTGGCTCTAATACCACTGTAATATCCCCTGTCCAATAGGGAATATAGAAAGATAAAAGCCCTGAATTGCTTTTCTGAATATTCTAATTTTTCATATGATATAAGAACAAATTGCTATTTTTGCAAAATATATTCAAATAGATAAATAAATCATAGTATAATCTCTTATTTATTCACTTAGATGATTACAATAGATGTCCAATGTCATGCATATAAAATAATATTCAAATACGGTCTTAATAACCTAAGTATTCCACAAACTGGAAATAAATCTTGAATCTAGTACGTCTCGCCCTGTTGTGTTAAAAACACAGTCATCGTCATTGGTCGATATACTACCGATGTTGGTCTTTGTCGGTTAGCTACTCTACTGATGTCGGTATTTAGTCAGCCGATGTCAGTCACTGGGATGCCGATGTCGGTTCCTGTGTTCCCTGTGATGATGTCCAGCTAGCTGTTGATGTGTACAAAATTTTATGGATTGGTACGAACTCCATATACAAGCAAGAAAATATGCTACATCTTATATGCTATACTCTAGATCTAAAGAAATATAGCCTAATACAGAAGATCTTCATTCTAAACAATTACTCAAACAAAACCTAATGAAATAAATACCTGTGATAACTTCTGTGTGAAGTTATCTCTCAACCCTGTAAATCTCTGTGATAACTTTTGTATAAAGCTATCTCTCAATTTGGAAATAAATCAGCTGATCTCTCACAACCTCTGAATCACACACACTGAAGAGTGGATGTTCTCCAATGCAAATGGAATCCTATAACCCTTGGCTCAATCTTCATAGAAGAATTCTTAGCAATAATCAATATTCAATGGATAATCCTTCATCTCTCTCCCATGAGAAACCCTTATACCCTTAAAAAAGTATGCTTGCCCTAATTAGGATTTCTTAAATTAGAATTAGGGTTACATAATTAAAATATGCTAAATAATTAATATTTAATTAAATCAATCAAATATTAATATCTCCCTCAATACATGTTCAATCAAGCCCAAATGAAAGCCAACTAGAAAAATTCTGCTAAACGAAGCCAAGCCAATCTCCATCAAGACCCTCTAACCATCCTATCAGCCTATTAGGGTCGCTTAATAGGCTAACCATCAACTCTGAACATGTCAACTAAAAAGGGGACATGACAATCTGTCCCTCCTAAAATTGCTTGCCCTCAAGTAATCGCTGAATGATAAACCAATCAATCCACCTGGATCCCAAATGTAGTCATGATCTCCACCGCTGTCAATAAATACAAACTCCATGCCATGTCCATCACAACTCTCATCTAATGGCATCACATCATCCCTAGTACTTAGATAAGAATCCAAACATCCAATCCATAAATGAAAATCAACCGACAACTCAAGTAAACTCCTTGAATAATATCTGAATCTAGAATATGAATGCTAGACATACTCATATCATCATCAACCTGTGACCCAACTATAATAGAAAGTTGAGTCCCTACCACATTTGATAACTCCTAAACTGAACTCACCTCAATACAAAGCTCCTCCTCATATCTCTCCTGTGTTGGCGCTAATGTGCACTCGGTAGCGCACTCTATCATGTCATGTCATATGAGCATCTCCATCCGATGAAAAAACATATGTTTGAAGCTACTGCCCCGTATTGCCTTAAGAATATGTGTTTTCCCATCAACATCAAAATGACCCTCCATGTCCTTGAGATGAATATTAACTTCCTCAAATTAATGAAGCCACTTCATACCCAAGACTAAGTCTATATCCCCCATGTCTACCACATAATAATCAGCCTTGAACTCACAGTTGTTCAAGCGCAATGGTAGGTCTCTAATCATCTTCTCACACCTAAGAGTGTGACCATCAGCCACCTTAACTCTGATGCCCTCAAAATCTTTGGTAGTGATTCCAAACTTCTCCATAAATCTAGCATCTATGAAATTATGTGTGGCTCTTATATCAAGAAGGGTGATGACCTTCTACCCTACCAAAACTCCACGTAGTCTGAATGAAGTGTTACCTGGTTATGCTGAAGTGTTACCATATCATGGTACCACCAATCATGTGCTACTCCATCTAAGTGTAAAGTGGCGTATTTGATGGCATCTATCTCTATCATTAGCCTCAATACCAAGAATATGTCAAGCTTATGAACCCAAGCTTGCACTGTCATCTTGCCGCTACCGTCAAAAGTAGTCAAAGAAAGCTTGCTAGTAGCCTTCTTTAGCTCACTGAGTTGACCTCTAGGCCTCCTATCCTATCTGACTGATCTATAGTGCTCTCTCCTTAGATTAACAAAATGGTCAAAGGACATCATCTCCCTAACCTCAAGTGATAATAACTCCCACTCATCATTCACAGCCATGAGAGCATCTACAAATACGGAATCTCCTGCCGCCTCCTCTGCTAGAACCTCTGGTTCCTCTTGAACAAACATAGGACATGTAGGTCTATCAGCGGTTCTGAAATGGGTCCGCTATGGTCTCTAATTAAAAGTAGCCCTTCTGTTATCTGCTTGTTCCCCATTCTATCTAATAGGTGGGTTCATCCTCTCTACCATAGTAGTGAGTGCCTATATTTCTTGATGCATCTATTGTTGACCTATCATCATAACATGGTGGAATTCTCTAGTGCCCTGATCATCATCATACCTATGGCCCCTGGGTGGGCTACCCTCACGTCTATCACTCATGATGATCAGTGGCTGATTTAACACTTGGGTACCTTCAAGCAAGGCTCTACTACGTTTGTTATACCTATGTGGTCCCAACTCTTGTGGCTTCATGAGATCTCTAAACCCTTAGGATGGCAGGATTTAGCTCTGATCTACCCAACAGGATGCCAGGAATTTGGCTCTGATCTACTCAATCGGATGGCAAGAATTTGGCTTTGATACCACTGTAATATCCCCTGTCGAATAGGGAATATAGAAAGACAAAAGCCCTGAATTGCTTTTCTGAATATTCTAATTTTTTGTATGATATAAGAACAAATTGCTATTGTTGCAAAATATATTCAAATAGATAAATAAATCACAGTATAATCTCTTATTTATTCACTTAGATGATTACAATAGATGTCCAATGTCATGCATATAAAAGAATATTCAAATACGGTCTTAATAACCTGAGTATTCTACAAATTGGAAATAAATCCTAAATCTGGTACGTCTTAGCCTGCTATGTTAAAAACATAGTTGCCATCATCAGTCGATATACTATCGACATCAGTCTCTATCAGTCAGCTACTCTACTGACATCGATATTTAGTCAGTTGATGTCGGTCACTGGGATGTTGATGTCAGTTCCTATGTTCCCTGCGGTGTTGTTCAGCTAGCTGTTGATGTGTACGAAATTGTATGGATCGGTATGAATTCTATATAGAAGCAAGAAATATGTTGCGGCCTGTATGCTATACTCCAGATCTAAATAAATATAGCTTAATACGAAAGATCTTGATTCTAAACAATTACTCAAACAAAACCTAATGAAATAAATACCTGAAATACCTGTGATAACTTCTGTGTGAAGTTATCTCTCAACCCTGTAAATCTCTGTGATAACTTCTATATGAAGCTATCTCTCAATTTGGCAATAAATCAGCTGATCTCTCACAACCTCTAAATCACACACACTGAAGAGTGGACGTTTTCCAATGCAAATGGAATCTTGTAACCCTTGGCTCAGTCTTCACAGAATAATTCTTAGCAATAATCACTATCAATATTCAATGGATAATCTTTCATCTCTCTCCCATGAGAAACCCTTATACCCTCAAAAAAGTATGTTTGCCCTAATTAGCATTTCTTAAAATATGCTAAATAATTAATATTTAATTAAATCAATCAAATATTAATATCTCCCTCAATACATGTCTGATCGAGCCCAAACGAAAGCCAACTGGAAAAATTCTGCTAAATGAAGCCAAGCCAATCTCCATCAAGACCCTCTAACCATCCTATCAGCCTACGAGGGTCGTATAATAGGCTAACCATCAACTCTAAACATGTCAACTAAAAAGGGGACATGACAGAAAATGTGATATATGATTGGGAAGTGGGACTAGCAGTCACATACATCGTTGGAGATGTTGGATATTCTACATTTTATTAGTGCCAATTAACAAAAGAGTGTAGGAGATCCAAGATTCTTATATTTTTTGGTTCATCTCTTATATGAATTTTTTATGGATGATTGATAGTAATAATAGTGATTTTTATATTATTTTTATTTTCTAATTGGATTAGACTTTGACTTCCCCTTGGTGCCTAATTTTGGGTTTCACCGAGGGATATTGTTTTTTTACTATGATGATACCCTAGTGCCTAACATTGGGCTTCAATACAAAAAGATATTTTTGGATTGGGTGATGATTTGAATTTTATTGAATTTGACTTATGGGATCAAATATGATTTGATTATTATGATTGAATTTTTGAATATGGTTTTGGAATTCTACATTTGTGTCACACATTATGTTACTTGAGGAAGGATCCAACAATGTATGTTCATGTTCATCCTTATGGAGGGTGGTGATTAAATGATCATTGATAAGAAGAAAAGGGTTTACTATAAATGAAGGTAGTGGAGATAGCATGATGATATTAATTAGGGGTGATAGTGAAGCATGGTCTTCAGAGGGGTTCTTAAGAAACCCAATTTTGACATCGAAGGAAATCTCCTCAAGATCAACAAAAGGATCACTAATACTAGATGAAAGACATGCCTCTGATGTAGGATTAGATTAACTCTAACAATATTTGATAGATAAATCTTGAAAGAACTTGATTATAACTTCATCATCCTTATTGAGATTAAAATATATTCTTGGTGGTTGATTATCATCCAAATTAGAGGTATCTTCAAAAGAGCAGGCATAATCATCATCTGCTATAACATCTATGAGGTATGATGTTTTTGATGAGGAATCTGATTTAGATATTGGTGTTGAACATGATCTTGATGCAGATAACACTTGTATTGACTTTGATGTTGTCTCTATCATGATGTTGCTAAGAGAAGAGTTATTTTTGAAAATTGGCCTCTATATGTGTGGTTTTTGATATGATGGGCGAGGGGAAGATGATGGAGGAAAAATGGAATCAATAAAGATAGGCCCATGGAAGGGTTCATGAGTACTAGGTTCATGAGGAAGAGACTCATCATAGATAGAGGATTTATCAATGATGGGGGACCCATGGAAGATGGATGTGGTGTCTTGACCTTATCTTGGAAGGGGAAGAGCTTGATCATGATCAAGAATGGAATATTAGCATTCCTCTTCTTATTCACCCAAGGATATAAACTCATTTGGTTCATTCTCAATTTCAATGTCACCATGATCAATGAGGTCCTAGATATAGTCTTGGAAATTATGACATCAATTAATGATATTCCCCCAAGTTCAATAATATAAATAGTATTGGTTTGATTTATACCAAGAGGGCTTAGGCTTATTAAGATTAAGATGTCATATGGGTGGATAAACCATCATATTAGAGGTGAAAAGTTGTTGTAAGAGGGATTCTAAAGATATAGTAAGATGAGTAGAGGGGATATCTTTAGTTTATGCTTTGGATTTGGATGCATTAGACTTTAAATTAGATGATGGTTGACATGACTAGGTGGGTGGACTAGTAGTAGTCGAGGTGGCCAGGATAGGATTCGCTTTACTAGTATAGGAAGGGGTAGATGATTGACTATAATTTATGGATGGAGGATTTGAATAGGAGTCATATGTATGGGTTTGGACTAGATGTAATGGTGGATGGACAAGTTCAAAGTCTATAGGATATGGAGTGTTCATCTCAAGAAGGCAAGAAAGGAGCATATCCCTATTAGTGTTGAGGCATTATTCAATTAGGGTATTGACTAAATTTGGTTTGGATGACATGAATAAGTATGGGATAAAGTATAGATGATTTAATTCATTATCCCTAATCAATAAGTGTGAGGAATTGAATGAAAAGACTATGGGATGAAGATGGGATGTGTAAGATAAATTTAGACAAAGGATTGCTTTAGTCCTATCTCAATTTTATCTCATTGTGTGATGTGATGTGATATTTGATCAAGTAGACCAAATTAAAACATGAGATAGACCTTGATGATTGAGATTGGATTAAACTAAGTGAGATACTTAAAGCTCTAAGATTAGATGAATGGATAGATGATCCTAAGGGACTAATTTTGACTAGGATTGATGAGATTAAGGTTAGCTCAAGAATAAGATGATCAACTCAAATAGGATGAGAGTATTGGACTAATGTATTGATAGGATTGTGACTTTGATTTAAACTTGATTAGACACAAGTGATCTAGTGATGATGACCTTGATATGATAATAGCTATTTGCCAATGTGGATGAGGGCTAAAATATAACTATAAACTTGATAGGATGACAAGGGGATTAATTGGGTTGGACTATGATTATGACTAGGTGGACAAGGTAACTAGGTAAGATAATATCAAGTCAAATGATTAGTTGTGGATATAGTGGACTTAATACAAGATGTATATTAAAAGATGTGATTAGGATATGTAGATGATGAGACTAAGAGGTGATTTGGATGTAGTTGGGGATAATTAAGATTATGTTAGAAATATGGTGGATAAGATAAGGTCAAGACTAGTTTGGACTACAGGATTAAGTCAATGTGAGGTGTGATGGATGAGGTCAACTTATAATAAGATGTTATGGAGGGATGACAAGGCTTGGTTATGTAAGTGATGTAGGTACAATTAATGATTGGTGAGACTAGAATAGGTTATGACTAGTGTTCAAAAGGATGTACAAAAGAATAAATATGTACAAGAGGATGATAATAAGGTGTAAATAATGATTTGAAGACCTAGATAGGTGTGTATAAGTTTGGGTAAAATGTTGAATTGGATCACAAACAACATGGGTCCAACACAACACACACCAAATCAGGGAAACCACAAACTTAATACTAATAAACTAATTATGGGTGTGTAACCTAATAACTCCATGCTCTAATAGCTCCACAGGTGAGGCTATAGGTTAATTAATCATTACAAAATCTACAAAACCATCTCAACCCCATTTGCACTTGATGGCTGCTTAGGATTTGATCCTGACTCCGATAGTAAGTCACCTATTAGGATTGAAAGGTCCTATGTTAGGTTAAATGAGCTCTATAGGGGCATCCCTAATATATGTTAAATATGATGGGGCCCAAATTTATGTATGGTAATATCTAATTCTTGGTTTATAAAATTAACTCTTCCACTTCATGGATGACCTGTATGGGGTCAATTTCTTATCCTAATGATAACTATCTCTGATATTTATACTCCAACAAAACATAGAGTGTGGATTAGTGCATGGTGGTGAAATCCATGGTCACTATCATCCTAAGACTATGGAAAGTATGTGGATGTCAATTCCACATCATGTTTCCCCTATAAAATAAAAATGAAAGGGTTTATTAGTGGTTTTTGATCCTCCAAGAATCATTGCAAGGATGTAAAGAGGAGAGCATACGCCACCATAGCCCTTGAGTGATAAAAAAGTAGACCAAAAGAGATTAATTAACCAGTTAATTAGATGTGAGATATATACAAGATGTAAGAATATAATATAATTTAAACAAAAGTGATGAAAATGATTAAAAGTTTCAAAAAATAATTTTAAAAATGCCCAAATGTCTTTGACAGGTAACCTATAATAAAATGATTAGTAGTTTGGTTGGCACTCATAAAAGGTAAATATACAAGATAAGTGATTATACCATGATATAACCTAAAAAATAAGATGTTATCAAGCCAAATTCAGTTCTAGATTCACTCTTACACGAAGAAAAATATTAGTCTAATAGGCCTTGAGAAAAAACCACTGAAAAAATTGTGATTTGGATTTATAATTTCTTTGGGTGAATGGGCCATGATGTGGGGGTTTGGGGGAGATATCCCCCAATAGGGTCAAGGGGAAGCACCCCTTCTAGGGTCCAAGGGTAGTACCATATGTGCATTCTTGGGGGTAAATGTAATTTAGACTTTGTAGGGGGCTCAAAATGATTCAAAATTCACCAAAAATTACTTTAAAATGCACTCAAAAAGATAAAATTGAATGCAAAAAAATAGTGCAAAAATGCAACTTTAGAATTCAATATCATAGATGCATAGTCAGACCAAAAGATATATCACAAATAGAGACTAAAATATCATGAATAATAAGTAAAACCACTAATTTTGAGTTACAATATCACTACAAATAGTTAACAATGATGTCAACCATATAGCCTATGCAAAACCATGACTATTAGAGTAATGTCATAATATATACAATGATATCATGACTGCAAGATTAACAATATTACAATAAGATATAAATTTTCAAAATTTTGAATGTTGACTAAATATTCATGTGTTTGAGATGATTAGATTAAACTAGATGTTTTAAGATATACAAATACCTAAGAAATATTTATGGTAAAATTAGTCTTATGATGATGTATTAGGATTTTAATCAAGACAATATTTTCTGACCAAAATGGACAAATCATATGTAATTTACAAAACAAGGAAGATATTTTAAGTTATATTTGTCTTGCATCTACCTTATATATTTGAAGACACTTAAAAATAATAACCCCAAAATGATAAAATCAAAATATCACATACTAGAGACACAATATCAATAATATTTGGTCAAAATTACAACCACATGACTAGCAGTATTACGAGGGACAACAAAAATATTAAGACAGATATTTTTTTATTTTAGATGAGCCTACCTTTGGCCTTTCTATTAACCTTGTCAATCAACACACAACAAGTTTGCATAGATAAAACCCATTTCAAAATGTGGTTAGAAATATATATATATATATATATATATATATATATATATATATATATATATATATATATATATATATATATTAAGACCCAAAACCACTTAAATAAGATTCTAAAAGAGTTTATATGATTGTTGATCATCTTGCAAGATAGAGAATGACAAGATCAAACCTGCAAGTTATAAAGTAATGGATCATTTATATTAGTTTTGATAAAAACCATAATATCATGGCTGCCAATGACAATACCATAACTTGCATATTAATACCACAAGTCTCAAAGTCATGGTTTTGTAGATGGTCAAGAACCTGTTAGGGTCAAGCAAAGACTGTTAACATAAAATCCCTAATTATAATGTAAAATCACTAATTTTGATGCAAAATTCAACTTGTGAATTGTACTATTATAGAAGGGTAAAAATACTATAAAATAAAACTATTAATGGTTAAGTTGGATGGTCAACACATAAATATAGTTTTTTGGGACAAAGTCAAGAATGCAATGTCATGACTTGCAGGGTAATGTCACAGTTCACCTATGCATGAAACTTTCTTCAAAATCTAACACTTTTTCTTGATTTATTTATCCATGAAAGCTATTAAAAACACCACTAACAAGTAAAATTAATACATTAGGATGGTTAGTCGCATTGTGGTCACCAAAATGTAGTAGGAATTTTCTAGAAAATGGATTAAATTATGTAGTTTAAAACCTAAAATATCAAACTACCTAAGTAAGATCTACTAATATTAGAATCGAATGCAAATAAATGACTACACAATTCAAACCTACATTATAATCCTAAAGCTATTTTTTCTAAACCAAGTTTAAATGGATAAAATACAAGAGGATTGAATTAAAATTACCTCAGACTCAGATTTTTGACATTATAGTCGCTTGATCATGGATTATGGATTCATGGATTTGGTAAGTGGATTAAAGTTCATGTCATTTCCTCTTAATTACTAGTTAATATATCATAGGGATTCTAGTTAGTTTCAATGGAGTATTGGATTTGTTTATATAATCCATGGGAGGGAAAATCAATGGCTCATATTTAATCTTGAGCTATTGAGATCAATGGTTGGGGATTTTCAAGGATTTAAAAATTCCTTAGAAGCCTTTAGAATAGAGGCTTCTAGAGAGGGAAGGCTAAGTTAGAGAGCATTCTAAAATCCTCTTAGGGATTAATTAGGATTAGGTAGGGGATTAGATATGGATTAGGTGGGTGATTAGGGACTAGGGGTGTAGGGGAGCCTAAGAATAGTCTTGGTAGGTGGATCATGAGAATTTAAAATTCCTAAATAATGGATAAGTGAGGTTGTTATAAAATAATGGGTATTTATGAGAATTAATGAAGAAGTGGGGAATAATAAGGTTAGTATATGAGTAAATGTTGAGGGGTGATATTAGATAAATGACTAGGATTAGGATAAAGGGGATAAATTAATGAGATTAATTAGAATAATTAAGGTGAGTGAATTTACGTGCATATAATTATGACAACAATGGTTGTATGTTTATTTATAGTTGAAATGTGTATTATTTCAATGTTATTTATACTTAATTCAATAAACATAAATTAAGCATTTTTTATTTATAACTTTCTATTTATGGAAATATGTGAAAAGGGGAAAGTACCAAAGAATAAAAAATTAGCAAACCCTCAGATCTAGATGACAGTATTAGAGATTGTGTGACTATATGAGATGATTTTGAATTAGGAATAGGGCTTCACTTATATTTGGGGCAAGGCCATGCTATATGGATTGGGTTTCACTTCTATTTAGTATATAGGGTGTGCCTCCTTTTGGTAGAATTTATATACACATAATATTTTAAAAATTTTATTAATTACTAACACTTTGTATCTTACAAGAACCCATTGAGTCTCAATCTCTCTGAGTTCATGCCTTAAGGGGTGAACCTAGAAAGGGGTGGGCAGACCATTAGTGTTCCTTAAGATTTTGTCCCTTTTTCCACTTATCATCTACACACCTGTCTCCGAAGGCCATTTATCCTAAGCTTATTCTTCTTTGTTTTACCCATTCTAAATATTTGTCATGTCATTAGCCTCTTTTTTCTTGATTTGACCTCCTTTTTTTAGTTGACTATACTAGGTTGACTGGGTTGACCCTATATAGTTTTCAGCATCTGATTACTATACAAGGTTGACTAGGTTGACCCTTTACTATTTTGAGGTATTTTTCACTTTAGACCTTATTAGCACTTTGGTTGACATAACTTAGTACCTAGTGAATTATCTCCCAAAAACATACAGGGTTGATTGGGTCGACCTCATACAATTGACATATTCAGAAGGATTTAGGGTAATATCCACCTATATATACAATTTTATTTCCAACCATTTATAATAGAGATGATAATAAGAATAAGTGTGAATAAACATCTATTTATTGACCATTTTTATTGAGGAATAAAGCTTAGGGTTCCATACTTTCTTTGGAGAAATGGATCTTATCTTGTGGAGAATTATTTTGGATGCATAGATAGGTTATGTAGCCTAGAGTTTATTTGTCTTTGTTATCCTTACATACCACAACAATCTCTTGTGAAGCACTTTGGCCAAAGGAGAGATTGAGGCTCGATGGGTTCATCTTCAAGGTAAGTATTCCTAAATAATTTCTCCTTTGAAGAGTAGATAGATAATTTAGTTGTGCTTCTATTTCATGTATTAGAATTCCCTATACATTGATGTGAGTATATTTATTATACACATGTTTAGTTTAGTTTATTTTATTTCTAACCCCCACTTTGTGCCACAAGCTTTGGTGATCACTATATTAGATTTACTTTATTATTTATTAGAATAGAGTGAACATTAAACTTATGACTATTTTATGATTATTACATGATTATGTTATATTATAGGCTTTATAACCCTTCCTATCATGGTGTATTATGACAAGTGATCCCCTAATTGTGTCTAGTGGATCCCCATATTGGTTATGTTCCCACTTAACAAATGTATTCCCAATCATAAGTGTAGGTATGCTCTATCTTCTCCAAGATAGGATTGATTTATAGACATGATGCATTTCTAATTGCATACATTTTGGTGAACCCAATGTGAATCCTATCCCACCACTAGTTGGATTGTCTTCATTTTTCCACTTTCTTCTTAGTATTTTATTTACCTTGGCCTCACCTTCATAATAAATTCTAGTGAACTTGATGTGAACTAACCCTTGCAGTATTTGTTCACCTTATTTTCATTATTTCATAATTTTTATCATAAATTTGCCATACTTTTCTTACCTTTTCAAATTACTTGAAAAAATTATCTTATTTCAATTCACAATCTATTATAGGTTTTCTAATTTTCCCTATCTATTGTACTGGGTCAACCCAGTCAACCCTATACATTTTTCCAACCTCTATTCACTATACTAAATCGACCCAATCGACCCTATACTATTTTTAAACCTTGTTCACTATTTTTCCAACCTCTTTTCACTATATTGGGTCAATTGAATTGACTCTATATTGTTTATAATCCCTATTTTATGTGCTAGGTCAACCTAGTTGACTTTGTACTTTTTTTTCACTTCCTATCTCTTTGTTATTTTTTTCACCTCTTTCCTTGCATGGTTATCTAGTCTCATCTCATCATGATGACATATGTTCATCCTTATTTTAGTCAAGAACATTGCATAATTAAGGATTTGGATAATAACCTCACTTATTTTATTACTTTAGATGAAACTATCCACTTTCTTCATTCCTATTATCCTAAACCAAAACCAATCACTACACAATGTAATGTAGTTGAGGTCATTCATCATAGTCCTCTTCCCAATACCAATGTTGTGAATCCTCTACCAAATAATCCTCCTCTTATCAACACCAATACCCCTCCTGAAAGCACCAATTTACCTATTAATACAACTCAACTTCTTGCACAAGTCATACAACAAATTTACATCATGCAAACAACCAATCAATCTCAAATGATGAACATGTAACAACATTTATTAAACATGACTAGTCAACTAACTCAAGTCATCATGTCTCAACCAAATCTAAATTTTTTCCATCTTCTTCTTATAGATTCCAATGGGAATCTCATCCCTCAACCTCCAATGAATAACAAAATGCTTCAACATATTCAAAATGAAACTTTAGCCCCATTCATTACATCCATAGATATTGGAAACATTTCTCCAACTATCACATATAATGGGAATCAAGACCTTAATATCTTTCTTAAATATTTTGGTAATATCTATAAATAATGGGTCCAAACTAACACCTTTTCTGCCACCAATATCTTAATGAAAACATTTGTAGGTGATGCACTTGAATGGTATAACCATCTTTTTATACATTCCATCTCACAACTAGAGGATTTAGTCAATTCTCTAGTTAATGAATTCCAACATGATGACCTTCCTAAAAATTACCTTAGCCATTTTATTAATGCCAAACAACTTCCTAATGAATCTTCTCATACTTTCATCAAATGATGGAAGTCTCTCGCTCATAAAGTAGACCATAACATGAATGATGATATCTTTTAAAAATATTTTTCATTTCTCTTAAACTTCCTCTTCAATATAAAGTTCAAATATTTTAACCTCAAACTTTAGAATAATCCTTAGACCAAGCAAAAATGCAAGACTTTCTTATGACTCAATTTAAACCACCTCAAATAACTACTAAAGAACCTTTCCAATCATTTTCTCATAACATTGTTTCATCCAAGCCTCCCTAACCTCAAAGTGGAGCATACAATTCAACCAATTTTAATCCAACCCACCCTCCCTTGATTTTATAATAAATTAATAGGAAATTTCCACCCTCTAAACTCATGATCTTTGATCCTTTCAAACCTCCTCCAAAATGGTACAATCATGACAAATTTTATTGGTGGCATGATACTATAGGTCATTCTCATGAGTCTTATCATGATCTTCACTATTTTATTATTTCTCCATTGTTTGGTACACATTTTAATCTTGATATTATCACAAAAAAATGTTATTAAGACTATCTTTAAGCTTCTCAAATTCAATCTTAAGAACCACAATCACATCAAAATCAACTACCTAATGATCAACAAAAATCATCCCATACCTACAACTCATCCATTAATTTTGTTCAAACCATAGTTGATATTTCTTCCTACACCAATAAGGATAGGATATAAAACATGAACAAATTTAAATATATCATTATGATGCAGATCATATACCAAATCCTTCACTCAATACCTTATTCAACACACTATTCCTTGACAATGACTTCTAAGCTCAATCTTCATGCAATGATTCTAGGTTCACCTTAGTTATTGTAATTTCAAATTATTTGATCCTATTTATTAGGTGTTTCATTATCCTCTTTTCCTATTTCATCAACTCTCCAAAATTATTTAACTCTCAAGTCCTTCCCTTAACAACTTTACACATTCTTTACACACTCCTTGTAGCCCTATTATAAGCAGTAATGCTTAGTACAAAAAAAATACAATCACTCATGGAAATATAAGGATTATTTATTAATTAAACTAATAAATTATATTTTTGTATAAAATTTTATGGTCTAATTCCCTTCTTAGACCCTTTTTCTTCACATTAGCGCTCTTAATTAGGCCTCCTCAAGCCTAAAACTCAAGACAGTCACTAAAAAATATATATAATGAGTTTTTACTTCTCTAAAACCATATTAACATCTTTAAGAACATTTATAAGGACTATAATACAAAATTTTATGGTTTTTTAATCATTAAAAATGATGTTATGTTAATAACCCTAGTTTTAGGGTTTCAACCACACTATTTATCACAAGAGCATAGATATTCCAATTGTGCATGTTATATTTTGTTTCAAAGACCCAAACTTGGTTTGTTTGGTCTATATTATCCTTTTACATGTTATCCAATCATTGGTTTCCAATTTTTTATCTGTTGTCATAGGTTTCTAACTCCAACTATCTGAACTATGTCAATAAACAATTGTCTGTGGACCTATATTTTATATATAATGAAATGAAAACACATAAAAACCAACACAAAACGTATATGAACCTTATTAAAATTAAATAATGTGACCTTAGTGATTAAATACTCTTGGGAATCAATGTAAAGTTACTTATTCAAACCAACACACACAGTCACATTATATATCCTCCATTACATGAAACAAGGTTTGTTCCTAGCTTCCAAAACTCTAGTAGTTTTATTATCTTTCCTTTGAGATTATACTCTTCCAATAATATAAAAAATATATTGAAACACTAACAATACCGTGTATATATATTCATTAACTAGTCCTTCACAAATAACAAACTCACAGACTTTTGCACAATGGATGAATTAAGGAAAATAGGAGATTTGTTTGTTATCATATCTGACGACCAAATTAATCATTATAATTTCCTGATTTTATAAGTTAAATGAACATTAATAATTCCATAAATGGAGTATAAAACCACCCATAATATTCCATTAATCATCTATTTGGAAAATATTGTCTATAACAATAAATTAATTCATACAGGGAAAGGGTCTACTTGTATGACAATGTTAACAGTGTTATTTCTCTCTATTTTAATCCATCCAAAGTTATCTTCACACCAACATACATTAAATTTAAATCATACTTGAAATAAATTATAATTTAATTCTATCACCAATCATAACACATGCATTCTAAACAACAAAATCTTGACTTCTTAAATAGGGGTCTATATCCTTTTATTCAACAATAGAATAGGGGTTACAATCATCCCCTTCATACAAAACTTGATATCATTTATTTATTCATGTACCAAAAATTGAATCACCCAATAAATAAATAAAAACTAACTCCTAAATTCCTAAAGAGGAGGTGTAACTAATTCTTGCTCATATGCCTACATGGAGGTTTCTTGATTACATTATTTGTTTTGATTTTCATATAATATATCATATTTAGTACCATGAATTTAGACTTATGATTATATTGTGGACCTTTTACCATGAAAAAAACCCTAGACATGTTTGTGACATATTTCCACCCTCTCAAAATGCATAAAACTTGTTAGACAAGACTTAACAATATTCAAATTTTTAAATAATACTTTTGGCAGGAAATGCCAATATTTAAAATCTATGCACTACAAGACCATCTAGACTCCACATAAGGATTTATTAGGACCTATAAAACTGATACAAAACCTATTAAACTACATTTAGATAGAAATGGATCAAACTTGGGGTCCTTATAGGATGCCCCTAATCACATTTCATCTATTAAACCTCAACCTCTTAAGCCACATGAACCAAAGGAGTAATTAGTTCAAATTCATACTCTAAATCATATTGTACATGGTCCTCCTTTACCTCCTCATACCTCTTATAACCATAATATGTCACATTCAACATACTTAAAATCTAAGAAACCAACACATTTACCTATCTACAAATATAACTACTAACTTAATGCAAATCAATTTAACAGTTCAATGTTACCTCACACCACCTCACATGTTGGGGAATATAGTGATGCCCATACACATGTCGCTTCAAAATTTGGGGCATCTTGAGATTCCCATCCCTACGTCCACTTACCCATTGAGGCATCTTACTATCCCTACTCTTATTCTACAATGCATAATAACAAATAAATCCAGCTTTAAAAAACCTTCTAAGACTTATAGACTTGTATTTCACATGATCATATTTGATATAAACATTATCATATATCTTACTTGTTCTTCTTATCTCTTGTTTATTTGTTTTTATGCATTTTAATTCTTTTAGTTTCACTTTACTAGCATCATTATTTTAATTTATGTTCTTTGGTTTTTTTAAACATTACATTTGGCATTTACTTTCATTTTTTATCCTCATATATTTCCTTTATTATCATTTTTTTATGTCATTCTTTGCTTTAGTATATTTATGATTATTTTCCCCATTATTTAGCATTCACCCCTTAGGTTTTTATTTTTTGATTTACTTCGTAAGACTGTGGATAGGACCTGACACTCCTCACAAAATTACCAGCTTTTTACTTACCTCACTTTATCTTTCACTTTCTTTTTTATACCCCTTGGGTTTCTCTTTTATGAAGTTATAGTGTAAGACCATGGATAGGACCCGACCCTCCTCATAAAATTATAGATTTTTCTTTCTACATCCTTGTTCTCAAACTTTAGCTTTTACTTCTTTTGATAGATAGAATCTACACAATAATCTATGTTAGCATGTTTTCCTCTATTTCCCTTATTCTTATGATAAGGAATCATTTTTTACTATCATTATATCCCTTTTTTCCCCTGTGTCACATTTTGTTTTTCAATTTGAAGTAATTCAAATTGTTCCATATATCACTCCTCTTGATTTCCCCTTTCTTTCACTCCACATTGGATAAATCAAGATCAAAGCCAAGATAACATTTTCATTTCACCTAGATTTATGAGACTCTTAGACCCCATGATCTTTGAATTTATCTCTTATCAACCTTGTCCCAAATATTCAAATGAAAGTCATATTTAGCACCCATGTTTGGTTTTCCAAATCCGTATGAAGGAAGAATATAAAAATCCATCAATAAATTTAAAAGCCAAATCATTTGAATCAAAAGGCAATGATATTTATAAGGCAACATAAAAATCTTAAAACTTAAATTATAACAAAATATGTGATTCCAAGCACATCTCCTATCTCTAATCAAAGCTCAAACTCCATAGTTGGCCTCATATAGAGTTGAGGTCCTGTGGGATGCGGTAGTCTAGTAAATTGTAATAAGGAATTCAAAAAACTCTATGGTGCTACCTACTTTCTCACGTAAGTACCCAATCTTCATAGTAGATCGATGGATCTTTAAGGATTCCTAAGGAATGGGGAACATGTTGTGGGAAGGTAGGTCCATTTTACTTTTCATGCATATAGACTTCATAGGCTAATCTATGTACTTATTTTTTTGACTTAAGACTTGTGTGGCTAAGAGAAGTTCTTCATAGTCCTTAAAGTTGAAAGTCCTCTTATTTTGACAAACCTAATTTGAGTGTCTTGACTTTGATAAAGAGTTCCTCTACCTTGGTTTTTATTTCATTCTCCCCTCTACCCATTTCATTTTCCCACCTTGATAGGAAAATTGTGATTCCAAATCTATTTTACCTTCTTATTTAATTCATTCTTCTTCACCTCTTAAAAATATGCTAGCATTCCTTTGTTTCAGTTTTATCTATCCTTAGAGAAAAACAACATGTCTGAGTAACTATGGATTGCACCCTTACACCATTACTTTACCACACCATCTCATTGTCATACTATTCATGTCATTAGGTGGTTGTGTTTTCTTACATTATATCTTTGAACAAGCACTAAGTTCGAGTTTTCATCCTTTAGAGCTTTTGATTTTCATTTCTCCATCATGTTCTTGTTTGATTTTTATGGATTTAACTTATCTTACATATGACATTTCCATTATTACATGTTTCTCTTTATATATTCCTTCTTCATGTTTGTCTCACATATTTAATTACATTTCATTTTCCATCTTTCATGTTTTTATTTTTTACATGAGCTTACTTTTCACTTTCTTACATATCTTTGTTCAAGTTTTATTGCATGGATATTTAATTTATCATTCATATTTTACATGATTTAGTATGTTATACATTCCTTTTTTCCATTTATGTTTTACATGCTTTCCAATATGATTTAATGTGCTCTATAATCATTTGGCATTCATTTGCCAATCATTTATCATTCACTTTCCCATCATTTGTCATTCATTTACCATCATTTTGTCATTCATTTTCCCTCAATATTTTGGTTCTCACCTTGCCTTAACAATAATAATTTGGAAATTCTTCCTAATACCCTCATATCTTTTCCTTAACTTATTTTCACTACTATATGTCTATTTTCCAAAAAATTCATTTTTTGGCTATTTTTTACACTAATTTTTATAAGTTTGCCTAGTGTTCTTCACATTAGATGCCTTCACTTTCTCTTTCAGTCTACTTATTTTTTTATAGCACTAAGGTAAGTAAAGGTATGTGTTTTTAATTATGTCCTTTCATTTATCTTATTTTTTGCTTACTGCACTTAGCATCAATGTTATGTGTTATCATGTTCTATTCTCAAAGCACCATCCCATGTTACACTCACATGACACGTGATGAGATTCGAGCAGGGCATATGTATATACATAATATTTTCAATAATTTATCAATTTCTAATACTTTTTATCTTTCATAAACCCTCAGTCTCAATCTCTCTGAGTGCACACCTTAAGGGGTGTATTGGGAAAGGGGTGGGTAGACCATTGGTGCTTCATAAGATTATTGTCCCTTTTGTCACTTTCCATATAAACACTTATCTCATAAAACCATTTAACCTAAGCTTATTATTATCTATTCTACCCATTCCAAACATTTTTCATATCATATCCTCTTTCTCTTGCCTTGACCCCCTTTCATCGGTTGATTGTACTAGGTCAACTAGGTTGACCCTACATAGTTTTCAGACTCTGATTACTATATAGGGTCAACTGGGTCGACCCTATACTATTTTGGGGTATTTTTCACTTTGAATCTTGTTATCCCTTTGTTTGACATAGCTTAGGACCTAATGAATTATCTCCCAAAAACATATAGTGTCAACCCCATACAACTGACATATTTGAAAGGATTTAGGGAAAGATCCACCAATATATACAAGTTCATTTAAAACCATCTAATAATAGAGAAGTTAATATGAATAAGTTTGAATGAACATATGCTTATTAAAAAATATACTTAAGGAATAAAGCTTAAGGTTCCATAATTTCTTTGAAGATAGGGATCTTATCTTGTGGAGAAGTTTTTGGATGCATAGATAGGTTATGTAGCCTAGAGCTGATTTGTCTTTGGTATCCTTACATATCACAACAATCTCTTGTGAAGAACCTTAGATAAGGAAGATATTTAATCTCAATGGGTTCATCTTCAAGGTAATTATTCCTAACTTGATTTCTCCTTTGTAAGAGTAGATAGATAATGCAGTTGTGCTTCTCTTCCATATATTAGAATTATGTATACATTGACGTGAGTATATGTCTTATATACATGTTTAGTTTAGTTTATTTTGTTTCTAACACCCACTTTATGCCACAATATTTTTTTATCATTGTATTATATTTACTTTCTTATTTATTAGAATAGAGTGAACATTAAACATAGGACTCTTTTAGGATTATTGCATGATTGTGTTAGACTGTAGGCTTTGAAACCCTTCCTAGCATGGTGAATTCTGACAAGTGATCCCCTAATAAATTCTATTATATCCCTATAATGGTCATGATCTCACTTAACAAATGTATTCCCAATGAGAAGTGTAGGTATGCTCTATCTTCTCTGAGCCAAGATTGATTTATAGACATGATGCATTTTTGATTGCATACAGAGTTTTTCCCCTTTATGTAATCTAGGTTTATGTGCCTTCATCTATGAGTCATTTGTGTGTGATATTAGTTTCTTGATTCATTTTGGAATCTATTTATTACCTTATTATTCAGTAGGAACCCTATGCTAATATATAATAAAGAACAAATGTTCTAGATGAAGAATAATGTGTTAGTGGCTAAATTTTTGCTTGACCTCTACACCCACTATGTTGAGAATTACCTACATACCTATACTTTGAAGAGGGGTCAAACTCCATGTAGATATCACATGTTGTAGTGGTGTGTGTGAAATACTAGTGTAATGTTATATACTAGTGCAGTCCTGGTGTAATTAAGTGTCTCAACAATAGCTTGTGACATTGAATATATATCCAGACTTATCTCAGGGCAACTTGGGTTATATGGACACAGAATTAGGAAGAATAGGTGATTTCTTATCAAATTATAATTAGAATAATTCTAGTGTTTGTAATATAAAATCCTCTTACATCTAGTGAAATATGCTTTTATAGTGTTCTTTTGGAAAATTCCTTGGAGGGAACTTGAGAAATGTGTGGGATGATCCATTAGGTGAATTCTAATTTAGGTAATTATTAATTTTTTGGTAAGAGGGTGCATATTGTGGATTTAGACACTAATGATAACTGGGATAGTCTTAAAAGAGTGGCCTAGTCTTAGAAACAAAAACAACTAAGTTGGAAGTTTGAATTAGTCAAGGGATGAGCTTAGGCTATTTGGAATGAAAAATAGGAATATTTTATATCATATTTTTTTAATAGTAAGGGTCATACACATAATTAGAGGACTATAAATTTAGAGTCATGGATTTGAGCATGAGTTAAGTGTGTAAAAATTAGTGTCACAAGTGCATTGTTTTAGCATTATATGTTACTTATGGTAACTACATATTCATTTTGTAGAAGCCACAATGTCACATATAAGTAGGTAAAATTGTTTTAATTCATTGGGATGTTGAGAGATGATGCACTAAAATGGTACATGAAAACTAATATAGGTCATAATAATTCATGGGTTGAAGCCAAAAATCATTCAAATGGGACTTTAATTACCCAAATATCCCAAATAAAAGTGTAAGTAAAAGTAAAGAATTAAAATAAAAATAAAAATAAACTACAAAAGAATATGACCAATGACTTAAGGTATTTTTGTGATGTCCCTTACTTAGGGGCTCCTTTATCTGCACAAAAGCTCTGAACAACTGTAATATCCCCTTCCAAACAGGAAATATAGCAACACAAAAAATCTGAACCAAGATATAATCGCTGTTGAATAAATTCAGAAAGATCACAATAATATAGTCTCTTAATAACAAATTACAGATTGTATCACTTGTCCTTCTAAATTATTACAATTGCAGTCCTCTAATATGCATATAAATATGAAATATAGTCTTGAAAACCCTGGCTTTGCAAATCTGGAAGTGCAAATTGAGTTCTAGAAAGTCTCGGCCCTTCTGTGTCGACACACAGTTGCCGTCGTCGGCCGATATCTCGCCGACGTCGGTCTCTGCCGGTCCGATTTCTGCCGACGTCGGTCTTCAGTCGACCGATGTCGGTCACTGAAACCCTCTGTCTGCCGAGGTCGGTTCCTGCACTGATCTGTACGAACCCGTATGGATTCTGTACGGCCGCAAATTAAGCACAACTTCCCTATTTTCAACCCCTGATCTGAAGATATATGTCTCTAGCATCGTAGATCTCTAGCTATATAATTTATTGAATCAAACATAAAGCAATAAATACCTGGAATATTTGTGATAACTTCTGTGTGAAGTTATCTCTCAAACCTGAAATTCTGTGATAACTTCTGGATGAAGCTATCTCTCACTTTGGCAATAGATCAGCTGATATTCCACAGCCTCTTAATTGCACCCACTGAAGAGGGAACGTTCTCCAATGCAAATGGAATCCTTGAACCCTAGGCTCAGTCTTCACAGAAGAAATTCTCAAAATCAATATCAATATTCAATAGCATAATCAACAATGGCCTCCATGAGAAACCCTTATACCCTCAAAAGATATGCTTGCCCTAATTAGGGTTTCTTAAATTAGAATTAGGGTTTATAATTAAAAATAGGCTAAATAATTAATATTTGATTAAATCAATCAAATATTAATATCTCCCTCAATACATGTCGGATCCACGAACCGATCGAAGCTAGTGAATCAGGGAGTGATTCCGCACATAACCATACCACAATAAAGGTGCTCCGCTGCATATCAAATATCCCTAAAAAGTAGGATCTCAAGCCAAATGTGTCTGAAATACCCTGAATGAAAATCAAATGTAGAAATCCTGTGAATCAAAGTCAAGCCAAGCTCCATTATGACCCTCTATCCATCTTATTAGCCTACGAAGGTCGCATAATAGGCTAACCATGAACTCAGAACATGTCAATTGAAAAGGGGACATGACAATCCGCCCCTCCTGAAATTGCTTGCCCTCAAGCAATCACTGAATGATAAATCAATCAATCCACCTGGATCCCAAATGTAGTTAGGATCTCCACCACTGTCAATTAACACGAACCCCATGCCATGTCCATCCCAACATCCAATCCATAAATGAAAATCTGCAAGCAAACTCCGTACCTGAATAATATCTGAAACTGGATTGTGAAGGCCATACATAGTCATATCATCATCACCCTGTGTCCCGACTGTAACAGAAAGTTGAGTCCTCACCACATGTGACAACTCCTAAACCAAACTCACCTCAAGACCAAGCTCGTCCTCATACCTCTCCTGTGTTGGTGCCAATGTGCTCTCGTCATCACCCTCCATCATGTTATGTGGTATAGGTACCTCCATCCGATGAAAAAACATATATCTGAAGCTGCTGCCCTGTATTGCCTTAAGAATATGTGTCATCCCATCAACATTAAAGAGAACCTCCATGTCCTTGAGACGAAGAGTAACTTCCTCAAATGAATGAAGCCACTTCATACCCAAGACTAAGTCTATATCCCCCATGTTTACCACATAATAATCAGCCTTGAACTCATAGTTGTTCAAGCGCAATGGGAGGTCTCTAATCATACGCTCACACTTAAGAGTGTGACCATCGGCTACCTTAACTCTGATACCCTCAAAATCTTTTGTAGTGAGTCCACGCTTCTCCACAAATCTAGCATCTATGAAATTGTGAGTGGCCCCTGTATCAAGGAGGGTGATAACCTTCTGCCCTGCCAAAACTCCACGGAGTCTGAATGACTCATCCGACTGAATGCTGGATATGTGTGCCTCCTGTAGGTGAAGCTCTAACTCTGCCTCTACATTAGGCCCTGAAGCCTCTATCTCTGCCCCCTTAGAACTGTTATGCTGTTCAGAATCCTCAGGATCTGAATCCTCATAATATATCCACATCATACGATTCGCCTTGCCCTTAGGCCTCAAAGGACAATCGTGATGGATATCATATGGTCCTTTGCAGTAGAAGCAAAGCTTCTTCCTGCGTAGATCATTAAGCACCTCACGATCCAAAGGTGGTGCTGCTGGATTGGCCTTTGAATCATTTTTAACTCCGGATTTATCTATGTTAAAATCCGGTCTCTCCGTATCCCCGTGGGAGTGCTTATGGTCTCTAGAAGAAGAAGTACCTTTGGTGTTAAATTTATTGGATGGGGCTGCCATCTCCATATCACGTGCCTTCCTCATAGCTACCTGTAATGAAGGAGGATCAAAGGCTTTGATCCAACCCCTCAATGGCTCTGTCAATCCCTCTATGAAGAGAACTACCAATCTACGCTCTGAAATATTGGGTACCATGACTGCTAATCTCTGAAACTCACCAATGAAGGACTCCAAGCTACCTGTTTGTCTCAACTGTGCCAGATCTCAGAAGTAAACCTTGGGATCTCTCCTGTCAAACCGCTCAACCAATCTATCCACAAAGTCCTGGTACTCTGTCACTTGATTATGCTGAAGTGTTACCATACCATGGTACCACCAATCATGTGCTACTCCATCTAAGTGCAAAGTGGCGTATTTGATGGCATCTATCTCTGACATTGGTCTCAACGCCAAAAAGGTGTCAAGCTTATGAACCCAAGCTTGAGCTGTCATCTTACCACTGCCGTCAAAAGTAGTCAAAGAAAGCTTACCAGTAGCCTTCTGTAGCTCACTGAATTGGACTCTAGGTCTCCTGTCCTGTCTAGCCAATCTATAGTGCTCTCTCCTCAAATTGACAAAACGATCAAAGGTTGTTCTCTCCTAGATATGAGGAGGTAATAAGTCCCACTCATCATTTGTAGCCATGTAAACATCTGCAAATGGAGAATTCCCTGCCTCCTCATCTGCTGGTACTTTTGGTTCTTCTTGAATAAATGAAGGGCGTGTAGGTCTATCAGCTGTTCTGGAGTGAGTCTGTTGTGGTCTCTGATTAACCGTAGCACTCCTATCATCTCTTTGGTCCCTGTTCTGTCCATCAGGGGCATTCATTCTCTCTATTATGGTCATAAGTCCCTGTAGTGTCTGAGCCATCTGCTGTTGGCTTATCATCATAGCACACTGAAACTCTCTGGTGGCCTGATCAGCATCATACCTGTGGCCCCTGGGTGGGCTGCCCTCACGTCTGTCACTCATGATGATCGGTCTCTGATCTAACAACTGGATACCTTCAAGCAAGGCTCGGCTGCGTGTGTTATACCTGTGTGGTCCCAACTCTTGTGGCTGCATAAGATCTATAGACCCTCAGGCTGGCAAGATTTAGCTCTGATACCACTGTAATGTCCCTTACTTAGGGGCTCCTTTATCTACACAAAAGCTCTGAACAACTGTAATATCCCCTTCCAAACAGGAAATATAGCAACACAAAAAATCTGAACCAAGATATAATCGTTGTTGAATAAATTCAGAAAGATCACAATAATATAGTCTCTTAATAACAAATTACAGATTGTATCACTTGTCCTTCTAAATTATTACAATTGCAGTCCTCTAATATGCATATAAATATGAAATACAGTCTTGAAAACCCTGGCTTTGCAAATTTGGAAGTGCAAATTGAGTTATAGAAAGTCTCAGCCCTTCTGTGTCGACACACAGTCGCCGTCGTCGGTCGATATCTCGCCGATGTCGGTCTCTGCCGGTCAGATTTCTACCGACGTCGGTCTTCAGTCGACCGATGTCGATCACTGAAACCCTCTGTCTGCCGAGGTCGGTTCCTGGACTGATCTGTACGAACCCGTACGGATTCTGTACGGCCAAAAATTAAGCACAACTTCCCTGTTTTCAACCCCTGATCTGAAGATATATGTCTCTAGCACCGTAGATCTCTAGCTGTATAATTTATTGAATCAAACATAAAGCAATAAATACCTGGAATATCTGTGATAACTTCTGTGTGAAGTTATCTCTCAAACCTGAAATTCTGTGATAACTTCTGGATGAAGCTATCTCTCACTTTGGCAATAGATCAGCTAATATTCCACAGCCTCTTAATTGCACCCACTGAAGAGGGAACGTTCTCCAATGCAAATGGAATCCTTGAACCCTAGGCTCAGTCTTCACAGAAGAAATTCTCAAAATCAATATCAATATTCAATAGCATAATCAACAATGGCCTCCATGAGAAACCCTTATACCCTCAAAAGATATGCTTGCCCTAATTAGGGTTTCTTAAATTAGAATTAGGGTTTCTAATTAAAAATAGGCTAAATAATTAATATTTGATTAAATCAATCAAATATTAATATCTCCCTCAATACATGTCGGATCCACTAACCGATCGAAGCTAGTGAATCAGGGAGTGATTCCGCACATAACCATACCACAATAAAGGTGCTCCGCTGCATATCAAATATCCCTAAAAAGTAGGAGCTCAGGCCAAATGTGTCTGAAATACCCTGAATGAAAATCAAATGTAGAAATCCTGTGAATCAAAGTCGAGCCAAGCTCCATTATGACCCTCTATCCATCTTATTAGCCTACGAAGGTCGCATAATAGGCTAACCATGAACTCAGAACATGTCAATTGAAAAGGGGACATGACAATTTTTAAGAAAATTAGAGGAACCATTAAATGAGAAACAAAGCATTTAGTGGTTTATTTAAGGATTAATATCATACCTAAGAGTTAACATGGATGGTAATATATTCACTACATTTGTAGAGACATTGGATATGGCCTCACATTGGAAACCCAATCATAGAGATGGGCAATAAATGCATCCCTAAGAGATCACGTAAAGATATTACAATAAGTGTTAGATTAATTATGGATAAAATATGAGATTCTAATGAAGGGTGATAATTTTATCTCAACCCCAACTAAAAACAACCCACCCATATATCAAATATGGTGTACTGTATGTTCATTGAATGGAATTAATTAAAAAAGTGTCCATACTAGGAAATGGAAAGAAAGGAAGTAGTGGTGAGGACATTCTAGACACCAATAGGTATATCCAATCTAATTAAAAAACTAATATATAGAAGGTATCTATTAAACATATGACCAAAATATACAATAGTTTTGTCAAATGATGGAAGCAGCTACACCCACCAATCAATTAATTTATTATACTACTTGTAGGTCATTTAAACATTATAATCACACATGTCATAGACATGATGCATTGGTGGAATTAAATGAAATAAATCATATAAATGAAATAATAATTCAATAAATTTTATCACCATAGCCACATTTAGGCAATCCTATTATACCACACACTTGAGAGTAATCTATAAACCCTTTGATAATAAAATAATTCACATCGCAAAATCCCAAGCCTTAATACTATAATAAAAATCAAGGTGGATATCAAGGAGGATACTATGGTGGTTTTAGAGGTGGATATTGTGGGCTGAAAGGAAATTATCAAGATGGGAGAGGATATAACTATTGACCATTTTTGGTCACCATGGAGTAGCATTTGAATTTAGCTCAAGGTTTCAAGATCAATAGGGATGGCTTCTCAAATTTTTGGGTTGAAGTTAAATAAAAGGGGCTAAGTAAAAAATGCAAAAAGACTTAGCATATTCTCAAAAGTTAGCCTTCATGCTCTTTGACATAAATGAGTCAATCATTTTACATGGATGTAGTCTAATAAAGTTTTGAAGATTTCATGAAAGTCATACAAAAGTGTGGAAACTCAAGAGCATGAAAGCTCAAGAAACCCAAAGGTGAAATATTTAAAAAAGTTTCCAAGTCTTAAAAGACTTTATAAGCATGGAAGTATGGAGGTATTCAATGCATAGAAGCATAGAGGAATTAAAATCATAGAAACTCAGGCATGAAAATCTTAATTTAAAGGTCAATTCCCCTATTGTTCTAAGGCCCCATAAAAATACATGTGGTGACTCCCTAGAGATTCTAAAATCATGAAAGCTCATAGCCATTAACCATTTGCCTTGAGTGTAGAGATCCAAATAAGTGACATACGACAATAATTAAGCCAAAGGCACAAGGGAATTGGGTGGACATACAAAGGTTGTGGGGTAATGAGGTTGATAAAAGAGAACTAGAAATCTAAAAACCATGGATGTTGATGAGCCACCAATTGGAAAAATTAGAACCCAAAAGAATAGAGCAAATATCATAGCTAAGGAAAAGGAAAAGGTTTCCAAAATGAAGACATGTGATAGTGATGGCTTAACTTATAAAATAGCCTAAATTTGATAGGCTGACTAACTGTTCAGACCATAAAAAGTAATATTTACAAAATTAAATCATGGTGGTGCAAGGATCACATAATTTTGAGATGAGAAATAAATTGGAGAATGTTGTAGTTGACATAGTGAATTGACTTGAGCCCAAATTTACATAATTCAATATAAATACAATTAGCACGATGAAATCATGGCTTAGGCATACAGGAAAAAGAAGTGTCTTAATAATAAGTATATCATGAAAGGCTCTAGGGCGAAGCATTAAAATTAGAAGTAGTAGAATTAGGCCAAAATATTTTGAGGCAATAATTCCAAAAGATCTATAGCCACATTCTTGCACATGAAAGCTTGCAAAATTAGCTATGGATGTTGACTAATTAAAGATTGGTTATTGTATAACCAATAAGAGAGTGTGGTGAGCTAACAAGTTAAATCCCAAGGCAATCATCACCATGCCTTGAGCGCATATTTAAAGTCTTGATTACCTTTGGCCATCCTTGTCTATTTTTCAAAGAGATTATGTGTCTTGATTTTTGATATTTAGTTTAATTATCTCAACTATATATTTTTATTATAATAAATGGTCCATGGGCTTCCCATTTTCTATAAAATCATGGGTCTTAAGTTTTAAAAAGGTCACCATTTTTTGAGAATAATAATGCTACAAAATTTTTCCCTTCACAAGCCCTTTACCACTTGATCATTGCATTTTAATGAGAATTGAGTTCACCTATTTCCTTTCTTATTGCATTCTATATACATCATGTGGTTATTGATCTTTGCCTATGGATGATCTTTGTCCCTTTCATTATCATCCATTCCCCAACACCTCTATTCATAACTTGGATTTCTCTTGTAGGTTGTATTCTATGTCTATATAGGTCTATATAGACTCTACTTGTGGATCATCTGCCATCCTTCTTGGTGTTGTATTGTGTCTTACACCTCCATGAAAAATATTCATGAAATTAGAATGTTATTTTTGGAGTGTGTGTTATCTTATCATCCTTTGAGATTTTTAGTGTGTTTTTCAAGGCCTGTAGAGGTTCTTTATCTAGTCTTAGTGTATCTACAATATTTCCTTTTTACTAACCCCCTCTCTCTTTTCCCCTCAAAATATTTTAGAATTAGGATCAGCTATAGATTTATATTTAGCTCTTTTAGGCTTACATGTTGTTCCTAAATTAGATGCATTTAGATTAGAATGAATCCAACCTTCTTCAGAGGTTCATCCCAAGGAGTGAAAGTGTCCCACACCTTGGGGGATGATCCCATTATTCTATTGAAACAATTCTTCCAATTAAGCGAGTGCATGGTTTGAGTGATAAAAATTTATGGCATGTCTAATGGGATTCCATCAAAGATTTAACTATGAATTCAGTATTATTCTTGGTCAATAGTGTTGAAGATACTCTAAAAATCACCAAGTGAATCCAATTATTTTTTGTTTTCAAAGATCAACACTTCATCTATATTCCAATACAAATGAGATCATATTTAAAAGGTATTGTTTTTCATTCTATTGAATTACCTATACCATATATAAGAATAAGAGTTAGAACATCCTCATATCCTACTAGGAGAGATAGTGATTCAAGTCAATCTTCCCTAAGAGCTCCCTTTTCCCCTTATTTTGGTAGATTTTCCCTACCTAGAGGAAGGTTATTTATGATTCCCTTAATGGATACCAAAAGAAACCAATTGTTTTTGCCCTTTAATAGATTCAATCCTTTAGCTCTAGCTTAGTATGATGATATTCAAGTTTCAATTTTTAAAAGTTTGTCACATTTTACCAATGAGAATTCAACCACCCCTATAGAACACATAAAAGATATTGTCAATATCTTCTTAGTCCATAATGTCACTAAAGATAATATATCAGTCAATCTACTCACCTCTTATTTAAAATGAAAATCCATCCAATGGTATAGGATTTTGACACTTAACTCCATTCATAGTTGGGATGAGCTAGGAGAAAAATTGTGCAAGTAATTGAAGACAAGAGTGACCACTTGTATCTGATAGAGAATCTCACCAACATTAAGATATCCCAAAATGAGATGATGGTTGATTTTAACTTTAGATTTCAAATATTCTAGGATATAATGCCACCCTTGTTCAAGCCATCTACAAATATTATGTTTTTATATTATCTAAGGGCTCTAAATAGTGATATGGATGTAATGGTCATATCTGTGGGAGGATTAGTACTCATTGATGCATATGAAATTATTGTTTAGGCTAAGAATTATTTAATTTAGGATAGAAAGATTGTTACCAATCCTCCCATGCCTCTCTTTCCAAATCCACTACCTAATCACCCTACTTCTCAACCTTCATTGGCATCTATCCCTATTAAAGTCAACCCATTAGCTACATAAGTCACTCCTCCTAGTGAATTACATGAAGTTAAGTCATTTATATAAAGTTTTGGGAATGAGATAGTATCCTTAAATAGGTATAAATCCCAACATTATAGATCTTACTGATCATTTAATCAATCCTACCAACATGCTAGGCTACCTTATCAAAGTAATGCACATGCCCAAGGCCATCTTTCTTACTCTAGACTGCCTAATACACAAAATGTTAATACTACTAGAACTTCTAGGGCCCTTTTTCCTATTCAAAACAATCTAGACTAAGATTATTAGTGGTGCCTTCCTTGTAATCAATCACATAATCAAGCTACCTACACAACTGCAATGCTAAATCCAGCTTTGATAGTGTAAAGTATATTATACCCTTAGGAGTAGCCAGAAGAATTAGATTCATAGAGGGAAGAATTGCATGAATAGGCCCAAACACATGTGGATAAAGCCACTTTAGTAAATTTTTAGGATAATTAATTCATTAGCATAAATAAGAACCAAGTACCAGTTGCAGTCAATAATCCAATGGCCTACAGTACAAGGTTTAAAAGAAGGGTGATAAATCTCCCTTAATAGGCCAAGCTTGTACTTCACAGGTTTCACATAAAGTTTCTAAAGATAAAGTGACTCATTCTACCATCCAAGTGAAAATAAATCAACCTATTCATAAGGGTAATTAACCACAAGCTAGTTAACATGGTAAGGAGGTTGCTATCCTAAAGTTTTAGATGAAAGGGACTCAAATTCCCTTTAACATAGTGAAATAAATGAAGGAAATAAGCTTGAACATGACTATGTGGGAGGCCCTATCCATTCCTTCTCAAAGTATTTTTTTGTAGGAATAATTTAAGAGATTTAAATTTCATGAACAAGCAAAGGCCTCTCCATACATTTCCATAATCTTGTGTCAACCAAGGGAAGGAGAGCTTAGCAAAAACATCAAGCCAACACCATTATATATCTTTGATCATATGTAAGCACTGCATCCATAACTATATGATTGATTTAGGTGTAAGTAGCTCAATCATACGCAAGAAGATAGCTAATATGATAGGTATAGAGTATACCCCAATTTTAAAAAGACTTATTTAACTAGATGTAATAGTTGTCAAAATTTTAGGGGTTATTAAATGATTAAACCTAACCTTGAATCCATGCCCTATCCTCTCAATTACTCAATACATATATTTTATAGACCTTCCTCCCTTTATTAACATTTTTATTTCTAGAGACTTCAGTGCAAAAATGGGTGGTTACTTATCGTGTGACTAGTCACACATGCTACAGAGGACTGGATATGGAACCAAGGTGACTATCAATGCTAAACCTATTTTTAGAGATAATATAGAGCCGTACTCACCCAATCCCATCAATATGAACTATAAAATACATGAACTTAAATATAGTTAAATCTTGCATGAGACTTCTTGTCATCTCCCCATTCTAAGTAATTTCCATTTAATAATTAATTTATCCAATTTCCAATTATAAGAAAATAAGGGGAAAGAAATTGAAAAAATATTTAATTAATTATTTAATGATAATTGGAAAGTTAAAAGTATACAAGGAGATTTACCAATTGGGATGTGGATTTATAGGAAGAGATAATGATGCGCTTATAAGGAAACTTATTAATTTGTTCTTGCTTTCTTATCCTCAAGATAAGTGGGTCATGTAGACTAGGAATTTAAATCAAGAGAGGATGGTTAGTTTGGTGTTAGTTCCAAAAATGAAATCAAAATTGAAATAGACATACAAGCATAACATATCTAGGAATAGTTACTATGGGGATCTTAGTTAACAAAACATGAATGGAAAACACAACTAAAAAGTTAAATAAACCTTCCTTTCACCTTCCTTGGATGCTCCAAAATACTTACTGCAGTGGCTTGCTTGGTTTGTGCTCATGAAGTCTGCATCAATGGAATCTTAGCTACCTCCATCTTTCCTTGGCACCTTGTGTCTTTGGCTTGGCTTGGCTCAATATTTAGAAATTATAACACCAATTTGCATGAATCTTTAGAATCAATTTATAATTATAACTTTGGCATGTGAGAGCTTAAAATTCAATAGGCAAGGCCTCCTATTTATAAATTTTTGGAATGGTTTGATGATCAATCATGACCATCCATCTCAAGATTGATATGTGTGGCCATGAATAAATCTAAATATGAAATCCATTGTATAAATATCCTCATCAATATTTGGGGTAGAAGGGCATTGAATAGGCATGGAGGGTCTTAATGAGCCATGGGAGACCCATAATCTTGATATTTTATGCATTTATGGCTTATGGATGCCATCCCATATGATGATGTCACCTAATGATGTAATTAATAGAAATCAATTCATGATAAAGATTTTTTCAATAAGTTCCATGGAAAATTAAATTAAGGCCCTAATTTGTTTTAATTAGCTTAAAACATGATTAGTCAACTTTGGTGCAAATTTTGGCCCTTGGTGCACAAATTAATCAAATTGGTCAAAATGTCTTATTATTGGCTCAAAATGTGACTTGATTAGAATTGGGAGTCGATGTTAGATGCATTGGAATAATATTACCATTTAGGATGTTTCCAACAAAAAATAATAAAGACACATGTCTCATGCAAGAGATTTGATAGAACAGAGCAATCCAAGGCACCCAAGTGTGAAATTGGCATTTTGACTCAAAATGATTTGATCACAGTTAGTTGGCCCATAAATTTTTTTCCCCAATTTAATGATATCTTAGTAAAAATCCACACTTGAATATATCAATTTCAAAGATTTTAATGCATTTTAGTATTTTTAGGCCAAATTGTGCACTTTGGTGGAAATTGGTCAAAAGCTTAGTTGGAGGCTATCGATGGCTAGATTTAGGTGTCTACAGTTTGCCCCTATTTGGAAAGGCATTGAAAGCTATAGGTGTAGTAATGTCTTCTCAAAGAATGAAAAGGTCATGTATGCCTACAACTTCAATGATGATGAACTAATTACATGATGCCCCCTCGAGGGAATGGTTGGCACAAAGAAAGGTTGGCAAGCGATCCCTCAAAAGAAAGAATGGAGATGAGGGGACCAAAGAAAATAAAAATGATGGGAGGAAAACCCAATGATATTGAAAAAATAGTCAAAATCACTGAGAATGCAAGTGGGATGGTGTATAATGGTTTACCCAAAGGTAGTTATAAGTACTGTACCCCGATGGTGGCGATGTGGTATGATAACAAAATGATTTACCCAAAGGTAGTTATAATAATTGAAAAGATAGAGCTGCCCCAGTTAGGATAGACAAACAAGATAACAACATTCCCTTATATGGGGAAAAAAAGTAAAGTGGTGATAGCATAATGATTTGCCCAGAGGTGGTTATAATCATTGAGAAATATAGGTGGGATGGTGTGCAATGATTTACCCATAATTAGTTATAATCATTGGACCCCAATTATGAAAAACATGATTGATCAGCTGATTGATGATGGTAACTTATCATACAAGGTAATGATGAATTGAAACAACTTGCTAGTAGGGAGATGCTCGTCTGAACTGATAAAGGTTGAAATTCTTTCATGGTTAGTTACTCTATTTGGGATATGATTGGGATTGAATAGAGATGTTGGTGTTGAAGAGATGTCGATGCCATCATTGTTGAATAGACTTATTGAATCTAAGGTTTGTTGTAGTACATGTTAGTAGGCATCATGGTATATCATCATGAGGACTTGGTCAAAATATGCATAAGGATTGACTCTCTTTATCCAATACTGAATAGAAAATAATGCACCAATGATATAAACCATGATGACAATGTAAACATATGAATATGGATGGATTCAAGTGTAAGTGTGGGCAAAGAATCACCCAGTGAATGCACATAAACTAAATCAAGACAACAGTACTAAAAGCAAACAAATAAGCACACAAACAAAACAATAAAGAAACATAAAAATAAACAACTCAATATAAACCATACAAAAATTACCCTTAGAAAATAGGTAACAACTTAAACTAACAAAATGGGGGAATATAAGAATAGAAGAAAAGGAAGGGGGTGGTCAAGCTATTTATATATGCACTAGGCAAGTGGGCACTACCTACATAGTTATATGGATGTAATATCCAACAAAAACTTTAGGCCAAATGTAGTTCTCCCAATAAATGAGAAGAAAATGATAAATGATGAAAACAACATAATGGATGTAATAAAAGAATAGGAATTGTCTTAAAAAATAGTAGTTGCATGAAAGAAAAGGCCAAAAAAGATGGGAAAATTAAGTGAAAAGTGATTTGCTTGTGACTTAGTAAGGGTTCCCAAAATCCTTAAGACAAAGAAGTGGTCAATGTTTTTAGTTTTTAATAATTGTTTTACAAATTTTTTTGTAATTTTTAGAGTATATCAACTCAATCAAGAATGACAAGATACTAAATGGTTCAAGCTCACAAAATAACAAGAGTGTTCAAACTTAACAATTGCTCACAAAATGGTGAGAGTGTGGGTAGAAAGGGTGACTGAGCTAACCTTAAAAAGTATAAAGCACTACCTACATAGTCCCAAATTAGGACCTCAAGTCACTATAGTTCTACCCTATAGCGAATGAATTCAACTAGTGTAGTAGTCAATTCAAAAAAATAAGCACAATTTGTATAAAGGCATAGTATGACATAGGAAATGGCAAGTTGGTATGTCAAGGCTCCATAAACAAATATTACCCTTAGTTTTCCCATAGGTGGTTATAACTAGGACACAAAGGCCTAGATCAATGATCTACCCTTAGGTGGTTATAACTAGTAGCAAGACTAGTGATAAGAAAAAAATAACAAATGAAGGATGAAACTACCAAAACCTCTATCATACTACTCCAAAATACAATCTCTATCTGGAATGATTGAAACAATTTCTAAAACTAATCAAACTCACTGGTACTAAAAAGGTGAAACCAAGGTCAAATGGGCTAGGTAGATAGGATTCAAAATATGGTTGGTCAATAGAATGTAATGGTAAAATGGATAAGCAATAGGCTTAAGAGGAATGATAAGAATGACATTTGCACAAAGAAGAATAGTGATAAAGTGGCACAACTAAAATGGTATTTATAGAAAATATACCATATCACTCAAGCATAACACCACTTGAGGTGAATAATATTCATCAGCTCATGAAGTTCATCTCCATTTGGTGTGGTGAGCCTATATATTCCTAATCCATAATCTGTAGTAATGATGAAAGGCCTTATCTAGTTTGTTTTGAATTTACCTTTATGATTCTTCTCGAACGTGGTATTATTTTGGTTTTATTTAAGAACAAGATCATAAAGTTTAAATGTTCTATGTTTGACACACCAATTGTAGTGACCCTTGAGTCAGTTATGATATGCCTGAAGATTGTTGAATGCAACTGTGTATTTTTCATCAAGTACGTCTAGTTCTTACAGGTGAGCTACTCAATAATCATGATCATCTAGGACATTCTTAAAAGATATGAGTAGTGAAGGCAACTCAAACTCAATGGGAATGATGGTTTCTATGTCATAAATAAGTGAATATGGAGTGTCTCTTGTGGGGTTATGGTGATTGGTATGGTATGCCTAAAAGGCACAAAATATTTAAAGGTGTCAATTATGACTAGCATCATTGATAGTCTTTTTGAGAATATTGATAATTATTTTGTTGGATGCCTTAGCCTAATTATTACCTTGAGGGTAATATGCCATAGAAAATTATTATGTGATGTTGCATTTGGCACATAGATTATTGACATCCTTATTATTGAATGATACTTTATTATTAGATATAATGTTGAAAGGGATACCGTAGTGGAAAATAAGATGGTTGAAGATGAATTTGTAAATTTACTTTCCAATCACGTAAGTGAGAGGTATAACTTCAACCCACTAAGTGAAATATTTAGTGGCAATATGGATATGTTTATGGCTGTTAGATGAAGTGGGAGTAATCTTTCCATTGAGGTCAAGGCCCCATGTAGTAAATGGCCATAGTGTCAACATTAGTTTTAGATTCTTAGTTAGGGCATGAATTAGATTGGCATGTCATTGACATTTGTCGCACTTATTTACATATACAACTGCATCTATATCCATTATGGGCCAATAACAACCATTATGCAAGAGATTTTTGGATAAAACAAACCCACTAGAGTGGGTTCCACATACTCCTTTGTGTACTTTATATAATTCTAGTGTATATTCTATCAAAGTTAAATAATGAAGTAGAGTTCCATAAAAATTATGGTGGTAGAAGGTAGATCCCAGTAAGGTATAGTGAGTGTTTTGGTGAATGAAGGCTTTGATTTATTTTTGGGATAGGTTAGGTGGTAGAACTAGGTCATGAAGATAGTTATAAAGATTGGAATGCTAGATAGCATTAGGACTAATAATATCACAAATCATTACAATGGTTAAAAGTTCATGAGCTGGTGCAACCAAATTCTCGATGAGGAAATGATACTCTCTAGATTTTTTATTTATTGAATCAAAGAGCCAATAATAGCCATGGCATTTACAATTTTATTACTAGCCCTTGGTATATACTCAAAATATATATTTTTAATCTATTATTTGAGAGTGTCAACCATGGCCTTATATGGAACTAGCTTATCATCTTTGGTCTAGAAATGGTCTGTGACTGATTGATGATTAACTGAGAATCACCATAAACCTTGAGATGAGATATGTTTCATTATACTACCTATCAAATCCCTAAAATAAGTGATTCATATTATGCCATGTTGTTGGTACAAAAAAATCTGATTGAAAATGATTTAGGGATTAGATCCCCTTATGGTGTAATAAATAAGAGGCCTGCCCCTAATCCATGTGCAGTAAATGAACCCCAATGTTGCTCCTTAAGAGGTGTGTCAATGATGATTATTATGGATTCATCAATAAATTGGAATGTGAGTGGCTTTGTGTCTACAAGGGGTACTTCAACAAGCTAATCTGTAAGGACCTATCCTTTGATTACCTTATGATTGACATAAACTATGTCAAACTCACTAAGAAGCATGATCTATTTGGCCATTCTACCTTGTAAATCTATTTTAGATAGTAGTTACTTGAGTGGACCTAATATTGAAATGACCATGGTCTTATTGTTCAACATGTAATGGCATAGTTTCTGAGCTATGAAGACCATGGCTAGATAGGCTTTTTTGACAGATATATAGTTATGTTCATATGTGACCAAAGTACATCTTAAATATTATACTACATGATATTTTCCATTATCATCATGTTGAGCCAAAAGTGCCCCCAAGGCATTGTTAGTAGCTGATAGATACAACAAAAATGGTTTTCCTAGCATAAGGGGTAATAAAACACACAAATTTACTAAGTAATCTTTTAACTATTGAAAATTTGTTTGGTAGTGATTATCCTAGTGGAATGCAACTCCATTTTTTAGAAGATATGTAAATGGATGACTCTTGTTTGGTAACTAAGAGATGAAGCATCAGATTGATAAGATCTTTCCCTACAAACTATGTAGTTTCTTCAAATTGGTTGGTGGTGGCATCTCAGTTATAACATGGACTTTAGCTAGATCGACTTCAATGCGTCTGTGAGACATAATGAAGCCAAGTAATTTGCTTGATGTTACTATAAACACACATTTATTTGGATTGAGTCTGACTTTGTACTCTTGTAGTCTTTTTAATATTCTATGTAGTACTACTAGATGGTGGATCATGGTCTTGGATTTGCATAATATGTTATCGACATAGTCTTCAATAATATCATGCATCATATCATGGAATATGATAGTCATAGCTCTTTGATATGTGGCTCCAACATTATTAAGACCAAATAGCATTTCTTGATAAAAAAATGTTCCTCATGGAGTGGTGAACACTATTTTATGTTGGTCTTCTGGTGTTATTCTGATCTAGTTGTATCTTGAAAATCCATCTATGAGTGAAAGCATTTCATAACCCACCATTTTGTTGATCATGTCAATATTAGGTAATATAAAGTCATGTTTTGGGAAAGCTTTGTTTATGTCTCATAAATTACCACAGATTATGATTTCTTCAAGGATTTTGCTAATAGGTACAATATTAGATATCCATTCTAAGTAGTCAATAGATCAAATACATCCTACTTCTAAGAGTTTTTCCAACTCTTTATTTACTAATAAAATAATATGAGGATACATCTTGCATAAATTTTGTTTAACTAGTTTGGCATAAGTATTGACCATAAGGTGGTGCAAAACCAAGGCAGGGTCCAAACCTAGCATGTAAGAATTAGCCCATGCAAAGATATCTACAAATTATCTCAATAGAGAAGCAAAGACTTCATGTTCCTCTTTAGTAAAGGACATGCCTAATTTTATCCATTTTAGGTCTGATGGAGTCCTAATTTTACCTTTGTTGTATCTTTGATTAGAAGGAATAAACCATCTTCTAGGATAGTAGGCAAAGACTTGAACTATCTGGCTATATCAGGGTCCTTTGTTAGGACTTGCTCTTCAACTTCTCTTAGGTATGATGAATCTGAGTCCTCCAATGGGACATCTAACCATGTGACAAAAATAGTTGGAAATACTTGAAGAATTTGATCAAATACTTGTTTTTGTTCAAAAATAAACTCATATTCATAAGCAAGTTCATCATTGGTGGTCTCCTAGTCTAAATTTGAAGAAGAATGAACACCCCCATCTAATGGTGCCTAAAATAGGTTTTTACCACTAGATTGGCCTTTATCATTACTTTTTCTTTGGTCAAAAAGAACCTCAAATATGTTTTCACTTGGGGAAATGTTTTATTTATGTGTTTTTGGTTAAGGGTGTTCACCTGCTCTCCAAAACAGGCTTTAGGATCTAATGTAATTGAGAATCATGATTTATGATCTCCCAATAGAATGTTATCTCTAAGGCTTAAAAATTCATATAATGCCTCATCATTCTAAAACTCATTAATTGGAAAATTGGATTCTTTTTGGTCCTAATCTATCATTTGGGGATAATATAATGGCAATGGGTTGTGATAAATGACTAGGGTAAGGGTACAGATGGCATTATTATTAAACATGTTAGTCTCAGCCAGGTCATCAAAGCTGAGGCTATGATCAGACTCTACTTCATTTTCAACTTCATCATCACTATTCATTGGTGATGGAATGTGAATAAGATATGTGGGGTCACCCCTAGGCAGTTTAAATCCAAGTCTATAGGGACTTTTATACATGGTTGTGGAAATTAGCTCTAATGTTCCTTGTTGATTCAGTACGTGGCCTCTTCTTTCATAGTTGTGATTCTCCATGATCCTATTAGGAATATGATACTTTACACTTTTATAAAAATTATCTTGGTTGTCATTGTATAATAATGATTCATCGCCTTCAAGAGGGTCCAGTTTTTGGCTAGATGTTGGTACAAACATGACATGTCCCTTATTTTTGCCCTTTTGTTGCTAATGAATGTATGGGGTAACTTTAGGTCTTCCAAAGGTCTTCATATTTTGAGGAAGATTGTCAATATGGAAGGTATCATGGGTCAGATATTCCCTTGGGCCATTAGTTGAAATGGTAAAATGATTGGAAGCCTCAGGAGGTAGCATGTGAGAAAGGGAATCCAAGATATTAGGATCTATGCAATTGTCTTCTGGAGAATCAATAAGTATGGCCTTTCCTTTATCCTACTTGAAACTTGGATTCATGCCATATTGATAATTTTAGCATTGAAACTTGGCCTCAAGATGTTTTCAATGCTCATATGGTTGCAAATCTCCTAGAATATTTACTTTCATCCCTGAGTGGGAGAACTTGATACATTGGTGTATTGTTGATGGGACTTCATAAATCTCATGTAACCAAGGCCTACCTAGAAGCATATTATATGATAACTCAAGATCAAGCATATGGAAAATTTTATCATGGGTCAAAGGCCCAATGGTAATTGGTAGACTAATGGTGCCTTATTATTCTCTCTCTTGATTATCGTAGGCTTTGATAGTTATCATTTTTAGTTAGAGATCTACCATTGTATACCCAAGAATCTTAATGAAATTGAGAGACACTATATTGAGGCCTGATCCATTGTCTATAAGGACATGTTTCACTTTATGCCTCTTTATATAAACTTCTATGTACAATGGATTATTATGGAGTGAGCCAAGGGAAGACATATCTCTTTGGTTGAATGTGACTTGTTGGGATGGAGATAGATGTCCAACCAAATCTTGAAATTTATCAAGGGATATATCACTAGCAATAGTGGATTGGATAAAAAACTCATTCAAAATGTTATTTTGGATTGTCAACATTTGCAACAAATATAAAATAGAAATTTTTGCTAGTGTCTTGTACAATTGTTCCATAATATCAAACTTCTTATCTTGGTCAATGGTGAATGGTTTGTTCTGAGCTTGAATGGTTGGATAATGGGTAAAGTGGAAGATGGTTGTGGGCCTAGGAAGGTAATCTTTGACCTCTGAGTTGTGATTATACAATCAAGATTATGTATAGGACCATGATTGCTAACAAATGATGGTGATGGTGTGGGACTAGATAAGACAAGTCTTAGTTATCGATATGAGGTCCAAAAGTGAAAATCCCTATTTTCTAGTTTGCTTGTGTGGGGTCCTAGGTCAAGGAAGGATTGTTGAAGTGATTATATTGGTTTGGTATGGCTAGCAATGGTCTCATATGAGTAGAATTTGGTCTAGGATTAATGAATATGGTATTAATGCTACCCCTTATAATATGACTTACAACCTTGTTTTAGTCATGTGTAACTACATGGTAGGTTTGTTAGTTATTAAAATTCTAACCTTAGTTTTTTCCATTATTATGATGTTATTGATTCTATTGTTGGTTTTATTAGTTCAACCTTTGATTTTGATACTATTGATTTTGTTATTCCATTGGCTATGGATGTTGTTGTTGGTTATGCTATGAAAAAGTGTTTTGATAGATCTTAAGAGTCTGATTGGAGATAAAATCACCATCATCTAATGTGATCTCCCCATTATCCAACATATTTTCAATTAAATGCTTGATTTTCACACATCTTTGTAAATTATGCCCATTGACCTGATGATACTCACATAATTCATTTTCATGGTACCAATCAAGATAAGTGATGCCTTGAGGATAATAATTTGGTATAGGCCAACTAATCAAATTGACAATAGTAACTTTGTGAAATACAAACACAATAGGCTCTCCAAGGTTACTAAAAACATGATTCATAGGCATAGTTCTCCTTGGAGGAGGGTTTTGCAATGGTAAAGGTTATGGAATTTGTTGTGCAGGTCTTGGTTGTTGTGATTGTGACATTATTTGAAGAGGTTGTCAGGTAGGATTTAGCTAAAAATGTGGTGTAGATGATGTTTGCACTATTTAGATATAACGTGACTTGGTTACTCTATTTCCCATAACATTCCTATTATGGTTGAATTGCTTTGGTCTATCTTGGTTATTAGCTTGTGCTAGTTGTGATGTTTGTGCTTAGATTGGATGTTGGTTTTGGACACTTCCTTGATTAGTATCTTTATTCTGATTAGTTGAATTAAGCTTGATGATTCCTTTATTGATGAGTGCTTACTCAATCAACAAACCTTTGTCAATGATTTCTTTAAAGGTATGTACACATTGCAGTTCCAAATGATAGGCTATCTCACTATGCAAGTTTTTAGTGAATAAAGTGGCTAATTGTTTATCTAGTAAACTCTGAGTGAATTGAATTACAAGTGCTCTCCATTACTGTAGATATCTTGCAAAACTCTCACCAAATTTTTGTTTAGCTTGCATCAAATTAACTAATGAAATCTCATGCTTAAGATTATAGGAAAAGTGTTGCACAAACTTATCAAAAAGATCATCAAAATTAGTTACTAAATTCTTAGGTAACTTTAAGAACCACTCCAAGGCTTGTCTAGCTAAGATCCTTGAAAACAACAATAAAAGGTATATATCACTATATGTAATTGACTGGCATGTGGCAAAGAACTCAGTTAAATAGGCTTTGGGATCACCTTTCTATTTGTATTTATCAAACTTTGGTGGTTCATATCCTAGAGGAAATGAAATCTATAAATAATTCATATTAAAAGGATAGGAACACACATTGTCCAACTTAAACTTTTTAATCTATTTCCCTACTTGGATGGTAGTGATTACATCATTCATCTATTATAATTCTTGCTCTAGGAAACTCATGGGAATATTAGCCTGGGTAGGTGGTTGAGTGGTCATAAGTGGAGCACTTAGACAATGGAATTATGGAGATATCTATTAGGGTATGATGGATTAGTTTGGAAATGGACCAAGAATACACATACATAGATTAGGATGTACTTAGAGTTGCACATTTGGTTGTATGATATTTTGGTTTGGGTTAGCTTTAAAGGTTTCACTTGGAGAATTTTGTGGTTGGGATGTAGGGATATAACTATAATGTGCCTATTGTGGTTGAATAAGGACCTATTACTAGCTATTCAAACCTTGTTGTTGATTAGGAACTTGTGAACCAAGACCCTATCTCTGAACCTATGGTATGCTTTGAATAAAAGGCAATTATTGCCTAGTAGGTACTTGAGAAACATTATAACCTCTTAGTTTAATGAATCCCTATTTGGAAGTGGATGCATGTTAGGGATTCATCATCTGTCACTGACTAATATTTATACATTGTTAGTTAGACATTGCTTGGTTTTGAATTGGCACACTAGCTTGTGACTGAAGAGGTATGTTTTTTACTACTTAACGAGGTGGAACATGAGTTTCCCCTTATTGATGTGGCAATATGTTTGGATTTTTTTACATTGGTAAATTAATTTGTGCCTATTTTTTTTAATGCTACTCACCACCTATTGAGGAGGAATATGATTCATCACATTCTTTTGTTGAGGCATTGCACTGGTTATTGGTTGACTACCTGATCCTATTGGTTGCATGCTTAACAAAGTAGCTAGTTGAGGATAGGAAGTAGGTGGTGAAGGTTTGGGTGTAGAAGCTCTTATTAATTGTTATGCTGATCCACTCATGGTATTAACTATAAGAACATGTTGTTGACTAGTTATTTATATGTTAGTACCACTTTGATTTGAATTAGATGTTTCTTGTACATTGTCCACTATATTTTGCATAGAAGTAGAAGACACTTATTAAATAATTGGCATATGTATCAAGTTGTCTACCAAATTTTTTTGTGTGAGTGGGTCTAAACTTTGATTATCTTGACTAGTTAACTCTATCAAAACTCCTATTGAAGGAACTAAGTCAATAAGAGGTTTATTAACCATGGTCATCTGATTGAAATTGCATGTTAAATTTAAGTGGGTTTGACATGTTGTATACATTTAGTTAAAGTGGTCTTCCATGAGGCTCTGTCTTTTGTTAGGCATATTAGGATCCTAATACATCATTTGGACTAGAGTCAAAGGATTGCTAGAAGAAGCCTATTAACTATACAATATGTTTTGAGGCATTCTTACTAGGCTTGGTAAACTTTCTTGAGGGAAGTCTGCTATAAACTTAGCCCTTAATTTTATGCCTCTAACCAAAATATCATCTATGTTCTCCAATAAATGATACTCAAATAAAAGTGGATCATATGTGGAAGGTGTATTAGTAGAGTAGGACTGTTGAGGAATTGGTTCTTCAGTTATGGGCATCATAGTTAGGTATTATGTGGTTTTCTCTTGTTTCTATTATAAATATGGTGGCATATTAACTAAATAGTTAGCTAATGGATCTTGGTTTTGTGCCCCTATTTGAGTATTATAAGAAGGATAAGGATCCATCTCATAATCAATATTATCTATGTAGGGTTCTTGTACCATTTATTCTTGCGCAACTACATTACTAATATTTGGATTATACATGAGTCCACTACAAGTGTAGGAATACATGTTGGGATCCATAGTAAATATTCTACAATAGAAAGGGAAAAGAGTTCTACAAACTCTAAAAAGACAATGTCTAAAAGATGATGTTCAAACTTGGTCTAGATTTGTCAAAAGGATGGAAAGGTTTATCTAATTATTTATGAAAAAACAAGATAACATTAAGTATCTAACATTACATGTCTTATATAAAAATATTAATTAAATGGACCAAAAATAGAAATGCCAAACTCTAAGGTCGAAGTGTTATAAATCAGTTTAATCTAGGAAATAAACAATTGCTAGGTATTTTGGTCAAATGTAACATCAAAATCTAGGCTCAAACAAGGCATGTGCTATGAATCTTGGATAAATGACATCAAAATATATGCTTTGAAGTAGATGAGACTTTAATCTAATGGATTTGAAACACTTCTAGAAAAAACTAGGGATTTAACTCTTGGTCATGAACTCGATCGAATAGGTATAAGGTATGAAATAAAAGGCACTTTAGAGATAATTTATTTTCTCACAAATAATGGTATAAAACTTGTTTTTTTGATAAATAGGATATATAAATGTGAATTATGTAATTTTTATAGACAAAGACTCATAAAAGGTATACTTGGATTGATTTGAAAAATGTGTACAAACTTGAGCTCTTTGTAAAAAGGTCTACAAAACAATGTTTTAAATTATTTGAGAATGTAAAAATGTTAGGATACTCAAAAGATGTGAAAAAATATTTGATTCAAAAAATATCTAAGGTAAATATAGTTTTTCACAAATTCGGTAGCGTAACACTACCTTTCTTAAACTCAAATGACATACATACCTTCAAAGTTTTGACAATATCTCTAAGGTAAAAAGTTATGATTTCAAATGATTTCAATGACAATAGGATGGTAACAAAAAAAAGTTTCAATGCATAGACTCAAAGCATAATTATTTAGAATGAAATGACTTAAGTCTATCAAGTGGTGATAATGATTATGAGCCTTACACAACCTTCAACCCAAATCAGAAATTGAACCTAAGTTCTTTCAAGTTTAGTGCAAATGGAGAACCCACTTAACACATCAACCCTGTGAAATTAGAAAGGTTCAAATTTGAATTTGAATTATAAATTAAGGACTTTAAACAAACTTTGATAAATGTCTAAACTCAATTGGGCAGTATAATTGTGCCAAAGTGGATGATATAGCTCAAAGTTTTGATGAACTTTAAACAAGGCAAATTGATGATTCATGTGGGCAGAATAATTCCTCTTTGTTCAAATGAAAATGAAGAATATGTGTTTTGGTTTGTATCATTTTTTCACACCAATTTTTTTCTCCAAACAAGACTTTAATTTAGGACAAAACCAACTAATTAATCACTTTTAGATCCTAAACTGACAAGGTTGCTTAGTATTGTTAGAATGCATCAATATAGATCATTTGACAAGCTTTTAGTGTTCATCCAATAAGTAAAATGTGAATTATATATTATGGATTTTATACCCCCTTCTCTCAAATGATAATATTGTGACATGGACCTTGAGGTGCACCTTGCACCAATAATAATTTCGTGGCAAGTGGGGATTTATCTAAGATCTACAAAGTTTTCAAACATCTAGGAGAATCAATTACACAATGAATTTCACATCATGATTCAAAAAAACTCACATAATTGGGTTTTCATGGCACTTTTATTGTTGAAAAAAGTCCTTTTCCTCTTTCCAACCACTACATCCTAATGCTCGCTCAGTGTAGTGTGATGTCCAAAGTGCAGATACGTCCTATGTGCACTCCAACACTGGAAGGTGGTTTAACCACTCAAACCTCCAATCCTAGTAGGATAAATTTGAATTTAGTGTTAGAAGATGAAACCCTAGTTCAAATTTTCCCTCAATAACTCATGGGAGGTAATTAAGTCCCCCTTGTAAGCCAATTTTACATAAAAATAAATGGCTAATAGAAAGACTTTAGGGTCATTTTCAAGGTCACCCAAACTATGATGAGTTTTTAAAAAGTGATTTAGATCACATTATTTCTATGTCTTAGATTAGGCACATTTTCAACAAGGATGGTTCTTTTGATTCCAAGGGTTCCCTAAAGGGGATAAATGGAAGAGCATACATGCGTAAACCTTCTCTTTGCTAAACAAGTTCTAATTTAAACAACTATTGAAAATAAAAATTGACAAGTGTGTTCAATTTTAAGCACCAACACAAATATTAGGTGGTGTTATTTTGATCCCTTGGTCTTAATTTGTAAATTTTAAAGTAAAATTATCAAAATCATTCACCTAAGCACCTAAATTTTTCATTAAGCCTAAAAAGAAAATTCCTAATTCATTTTAAAACACTCAAATAAAGTGTGAAAGGCACTGATTTAGTTTACTTAGATGAGTTTTCATGTAGATACTGCAATAAAAAATTTATCAAGTTTATTAGATTTGAAACACATTTAGTTTTGAAACAATAAAGTTTAAAATAGAAGGTCATTGGCTACGTGTCTACCCTTAAGGCATCACCCCAAAAGCAAATGTGTTAAGTTAGACAATGTTAGCACAAATCTAAAGAAAAAATTACAAGGCAAATATTATACAATGAAAATTAATTAAATAAAAAATAATAATATTAATCATATGAAAACCTGAAAATAACAAATTTGAAGGCTAAAAATTAAAAAAATCACATAAAACATAAAAACCTATAGTTAATGTTTATATCATAATTTTTAAATTATAAATTAGTTTGTAATTAAATTTTTAGAGGTTGTCAAGAAATCCAAGGTGCACCTATCTATAAAAAATGATATCCAAAAAATTAATTAAAAAAAACTATTCACTCTATACTAGCCATTTTTACCCAAAAAACACAAAATAGAAAGGGACAGTTGCTAAAAAATTCATAACTTCTAAAATATAAAGAATTTTTTGTTAAATTTTTAGATAATATAAATGACATAATTATATATATTAATACAAAAATTTAGACAAAAATATTAAGTAAATAAAAAGTTATGAATTCTTTATTGGCCATTTTTACTCAAAGCAAAAACAACAAAAGAAGAATTAAAACTATGAAATACAAAAAAGTTTGTGGGTTACGCTCTCATGAAGATAGTCCCACCAGGCATGCCATTATGTAGACTATGAATTTGACTCAAGATAGGATGGTTAGTTTGGTGTTATTTCTAAAAATGAAATCAAAATTTAAATAAAAATACTAGCATAACATCTCTAAACCTAGTTACTAGGGGGAGCTTAGTTAACAAAACATGATTGGAAAACACAACTAAAAAGCTAAAGAAACCTTCCTTTCACCTTCATTGGATGATAAAAAAATATTTTTGTAGTGGTTTTTTTGGTTTGTGCTCATGAATTTTGCATCAATGGAAGCTTGGCTACCTCCATTTCTCCTTGGCACCTTGTGTCTTTGGGTTAGGTTGGTTTGGCTTGGCTCAATATTTGGACATTATAACACTAATTTGCATGAAGCTTTGGAATCAATTTAGCATTATAAATTTAGGATGTGAGCTTAAAATTAAATATGCAAAGCCTCTTATTTATATATTTTGGAATGCTTTAAGGATCAACCATGACCGTCCATCTCAAGATGGAGATGTGTGGCCATGAATAAATCCAAATATAAAATTCATTCTATAAATATCTCCATTAATAGTTGGGATAGAGGGGAATTGAATATGAATGGAGGGTATTAATGAGGCATGGGAGACCCATAATATTGATATTTTATGAATTTATGGATTATGGATGCCACCCCATATGATGATGTCACTTGATGATGCAGTTAATAGAAATCAATTTTTGATAAAGATTTATTTAACAAGTTCCCTAGAAAATTAACTTAAGGCCCTAATTTGGTATAACTATCATAAAACATGATTAGTCAACTTTGATGCAAATTTTGGCCCTTGGTGCAGAAATTGATCAAAATGTCTTGTTATTAGATCAAAATTTGACTAGATTGGAATTGGGAGTCGATGTTAGATGCATTAGAACTGTATTACCATTTAAGATGTTGCCAACACAAAATAACAAAGGCACGTTTCTCATATAAGATATTTGATAGAAAAGAGCAATCCAAGGCACCAAGGTGTGAAATTGGCATTGTGACTCAAAATGATATGATCAAAGTTAGTTGGCCCATAAATTACATTGCCCTATTTATTGATATCTTGGCAAAAATTGGCACTTGAATATATCAATTTTAAAGCTTTTAATGTGTTTTAGTGTTTTTAGGCCAAATTGTGCACTTTGATGTAAATTGGTCAAAATCCTTGTTGGAGGTTATTGGTGGCCAAATTTAGGTGTCTACAAGCCAAATATGAGAAATTTTGGAAAATGGAAATAAAAGAGGAAAAAAACTAGGATCTAAATGTTTAATGGGAAAGAAGATAAAGATAGAACTAGTTGCCTTTTATAACTCATGTCATATTCTCAAATCAAGGAGATTGGGATTTTGGTGCCAACTTTAGGGCCTCTTGTATATTTATATGTTAGTATTTCCTTTTGGGATATCTTTTGGTCAATTGAATAATTTCTACATGTTTGGTGCACTTGTGCTTCAACTATAGGATTTTAGGATGACACCCCTTGGGTTATTGGATATCATCAAATGAAACCCCTTTGATTTATAGAGGTAAATATCATATAGGTATTGCATTATAGCTTCATAGATTTGTAGATTCTCATTTTTAGTTTGTTGTGTATGTTTGCATGTTTTGGAGTGTGTAGTTTGAGTAGATTCTAATCTGAAGATTTTAGATTTATTTCAATTATTTATTATTTTTTTTTAATTTTGGAACATCCCCTTTTATATAATTTCATTATATATATCATTAATATAATATGGAGATCATAATTTATCATTTCTATGACTTTCAATAAAATCAAGTAAAGTGAAATTGGTAGTTTTGTATGCAAATTTGTGTTTGTGATTAAATTTGAAAAAATTATGTTATATAAAATCATGAGGTCATATCTATATTTATATTTAATATTATTTATCAATATTTAAATTTTAAATTTTCCATTACAATTATGTTAAAATTGTCTTTCCTAGGATCAATTAGTGTAGGGAAAACATGGGTGTTTTGATAGTTGAATTAAAATTATTTTTAGATTGAATATTGTTTGAAAATAATTCTGGGAGGGTTATTAATCTACCACACCTTTAGAGGAAGTCCCTTATGTAACATTGGATGAGTGGGATAATGAGCATTATGGATTTGATCTATATGATTGTATAGAGGAAACATGACTGGGTGATTTTTACATCCTTGAGGATGACTCTATTTTACAAAACCTCATAAAAACCTAAGAAGACCTTGAGGGCACATGGAATATATATATCAATGAATCCATAAGTATAAATTGTGTAGTTATAGCCATTGTGTTTATCTTTCCTCAAAATGAGAAATACTTTCATGCATATAGGGTATAATTTAGTTTCACCAACAATGTGGCTGAATATGAGGAACTAATCTAAGGCCTCCAATTGGTACAAAAGAAAGGAATTAAGAAACTAATTTTTTTGGGGGGATAGAGATATTGTTTGAAATTAGGTGAGAACCCAAAATGCATCTGAGAATAGATTACTAAAGGATTATAAACATAGAGTCTAGGATCTCATTGAAAGCTTCAATGTTTTCAATATACAAGTTATGTTGAGGAAGAAAAATACTGATGTATATAGGCTTGCCATAGTAGACTCTCAATACGACCTCCCTATTGATGTTGTGATAGATTCAAGACATCTTTTCAAGCTTATAGTTAAACCAAAAATGCATGATAATGATGTTAATTAGCAAGTTTTTGATACTTATAAGAAGATAATTAATTTTATATAAGATGAGGTAGAGTTTTCTACCAAAATTTAGTCAAGGTTGTATACAAAGTATGAGGATCAAATCATCTAATTAAAATGAAACAAGCTACCCAAAGGATTGGTCACGCTAGAGAACATCTTCGAGTCTAATGATTAGTTCAAAGATGAGAAGAGGAACATGACAATAAATAAAGATAATTTCAATCAAGTTGTCATTCCCAATGATAAATTCCTAAGAGATGGAAAGGTATGCACTTAGTCTAAAAAAGAATGAGAAACTATGATGATATATTTACATGAAGTTACCAAGATCTCAAATGTTTTGACCGAGCCTTGGCCCAACAAATAATTGAGTTAGACCCTAATGCCAAGCTAGTTAGATAGAGTAAAGGCCTATACATCCCAAATTGGAATAAATAATGAGAAAGGAACTGACCAGTCTTATATAGGCTAATATCATATTCCCAATCAAACACTCCTTTTGGGTAGCCAATTTAGACTCAGTGAGAAATACGAGTGGAGAGACCATGTTTTGTGTGGATATCAGGTACCTAAATAGATCATCCCTCAAGGATAATTATCCCCTTCCACCTATGGAACATATCCTCTAAATATTAGTGAGGACTTAGAGGTTTTCACTTCTTGATGGCTACTCAGGCTACAATTAGATATTGGTGCAAGAGTCTGATTAGTTTAAGACAACTTTTACCACTAAATGGGGCACTTATGAGTATAAGAAGATGCCTTTATACTACCAACATTGGTGAAACCTTCCAAAGAGCTATGGATATGGCCTTTAGGGGAATAATTAAATGATATGATCTTGGTTTACCTTGATGATATCACTATTTTCTCCAAATGTACAACTGATCACTTGGATCATTTAAAGCAAGTATTTGATAGATGTAAAAATTTTAGGGTATCTTTAAACCCAAATAAGTGTGTATTTATTATTCATGAAGTTATTTTATTGGGGCACATTGTTTTTAAGGATGGATTGGCCATTGACCTAGAAAGAGTAGAATCCATCAAATTCCTTTCTTTACTGTGCCACAATAAAAGCCTCCAAAGATTTTTTGGAAAGATAAACTTTGTGATAAGGTTTATACCAAAATTTGATTTGTTGGTCAATCCACTTACCTCTATGCTCAAGAAGAGTGCCCTTTTCATCTAGACAAGAGAAGGTAAGGATGGATTTGAAGCAATCAAAAGAGAAATATCCAAATCCTCCACACTTATAAATCCATTCTATGAAAAGGATTTCATCCTTTATGTTTTCAAAGGAGATGAAATCATCTCATAAATATTAGTACAAAAAAAAGTGACAAAATAGAGAATCATATTGCTTTATTCATTAAAGTGTGTAAATATTATGAATTGAGATATAATTTCATGGAAAAATAAGTGTTGGTTGTGATTAGAGCATTGAGTAAATTAATGCACATGCTCTCTAATAATAATATATATAAGATTTTTTATGTTTCCATAATCCATAAGAGTAAATCATATATATTTATAGGTAGAAGTTATGTGAAGTGTTTTTACTTGATGCATTTCAAATCATGACTTGTCTATCCATTAAGGACACACTTAGTGTTTTTAAGGAAGACAAGTAAAAATCCCAAATCATATTTCATTCTTGATGATAAATAATAGATCATGATTTTAAATGCATTGATAAAAAACATTTCACACAACTTCTACCTAGAGATTTGTATGATTTATTAATAATATTTAGTTGATGGTCTCACATCTAGGTGTGAAGGAGTTTCTAATGAATAGAGATATCAATGAAAAAATATTTGGTTGGATCACTAAAGTGATGGATTATTATTTTGACATTAAGATCACAAATATCATCAAAGGAAAAGGATTATGTGATTATTTAGCAGCTAAACCAAAATTTAAAGGTAAAATAGTCCTTATATTACAAGGACAACTAGATGATCAAGATTCTCATAGTTACTGGACTCAAAGCATGAAGGACTTTATCCAGTTAGGTGAGTATCCACATGAGCTTGATAAATCCAAAATAAGAAATTTTAGGTTACAAGTTACTTATTATGTGATTGTCAATGTGTTTTTGGCTAAATATTCATACGTTTTAGCTAGCTATGAATAATAAGTGTCAAAAGTTTTAAACAAAAAATAATAAATTTCTAAGGGAACAAAAAATTGGTCATACATCTACAATAGTTAATATTAGATACCTCATACTCTCTAGATGTAAAAATAAAGGCTCATTCCTTCATACCCATGCATCTAATAAGGACATGATGGCTAGACTTGTCATCCCTCTAGACTGGATGACATAGAAATGCAAAGGCCATCTCAAAGGGATGCAATGACCATTCTAATCATCCCCTTGGATAGGATGACATGATAATGAAAAATATTTATCCTTCACTCATGTACCTCCCAAAGGGACATAATGACCATTATAACCATCCCTCTAGATGGGATGATGCAGGAATGTGAAGGCTCACACCTTCACTCTTGTGCATCCTATAGGGATGTAACAACTATCCTCACCACCCCCTCTAAATGTAATGATGTAGGAATGTGAAGGCTCTCACCTTCATTCTCACATGTCCTAAAGGGATGTGGTGGATGGGAACATCATTCCCTAATGACATACACATGCATATACAAGCATACCATAACACCCTATTTATTCCAAATCAACTTCACTCTTCTCATTTACAATTCTAGAAGTGATGTTTCTTTCTCTACCCCATAATTTTTAGATAGTGAAGTTCTACAAAAGTTATATCAAACCCATTTCCTTTTAATATCATAATATGTCCATTGCCTTACACTATTTCCTTCCATTTAACATTTCTTACCTCTCAATCTTCTTGATATTCTACCCCTTTCTTGACAAATAGCTTTTTCAAATCTAAAGGACAATAAAATGAAGTTTAAATACATGGGGTCTGAGCCATTTCTAGTTTTATAATGTGGAATTCCAAATCTATCTAACTCTCAAATTAGTCATATTGATTTGGAGGATTTTCATAAAATATTAAATTTTGAAACCTTGACTCAACTCATTAAATGCCTCGTAAAAAGTGGTTTACCTCAAGCAATAACCTTTCCAAGTTTGATACAATGTTCAAATCTAGTATTTTCTTGTGCTAAATACTACAACTCCCAAACAAGATAGATCAAAACAAAATTTGGACAACTTATGGTGAATCTAGATGAAGTTTCAATGAGCATGACATTGAGATTTGCCCTTCATGAAGAACTAGTCAACATCAACGTCAAACATGGGGATACTCATGGGAATAAAGACCCATCAAATGCTTAACCACAATCAATAATTCTTGGCTGAAATAAATGAGAAAGAGACCCTCAAAGGTCCTTAAGACCTTATTTAGGGAATATTTTAAAGAAGAGTTTTCAGATATGGTTACTTTATTAAACTAGGTGGTGGGTAATGAAGATACTAAGCCTTTCCACCACCATATGTTTCTCCCAATGCAAATAATTTATTAAGGGAAATAATTTATAGAGTGGGGTGAGTTAATCAATGAATCTTTACATAGTCAATTTATAAATGTACAAACCTCAAATTAATTCTTTGTGACATCATACCTAGTATATTCATTAGCTTTCCAAATGGTCTACCCTAGACTCTCTCAATAAAGGACCATCACACAAACAACTCAGGTATTCAAGTTATTTACTTATCTCACATGGTATCAAAGTAATAAACATTATACCAAATATAATGATGCTTTCACAATGAGGGTGGTGTAATTGCTAAAAGAAAATTGGGAAATGTAGACTTCAATAGAAGTTTCCAAGTTGCTCCATTAATATGGAAACTACTACATCCAATTCCAAAAATTTACATACATTAGGTTTGGAGGTTATGAAGGACACCCCTTGAGAATTTCAAGTTTGGATAATGACAAGATCATTTTTATTAATCTCTATATGTAGTTGTCATCCATTCACAAATAAAGTAATAAAAAACACATGCTTGGTGTTTCTTTTCCCATTACATTGGGTCATTTCATTTTTTAAATATACCATGGATTCTCATGACATATAATTGGCCATTTCCAAGTTCACTTTTAAAACATATGCCAACATAAAATCTATATATACTAGAGGATATGTGAAGCAAAACCTAGGCATAGGATCTACATATGAACATAAGCCTCATCTCAAATATTATTGAGTTAATTGCACATATTAATTTGAGGTAATATGAAGAGATTGGATTCGAATGACCTTGGATAAAATAAAGGAATTTATAGATGAGTGTTTTTTGGAGGGCATGATATATGATAAGTTAAATCTCCTTGATCTAGAATATGCCAACATAATGATGATTGCACCCTTACCAACTATTAATTGGTTAATCAAAGAACCAACTGACTTGAAATGGAAGACGTAAAGAGTATGGACTTGTAAAAAAAAATGGTTAGATAAAAACTAGTTATAGTAACCATGGTAATCTCAAAGAGGGTGAAATTTTTAGCTCCTTCAAAGCAATATCCCCCATAAATTTCTAGGAGAATTAGTTCTAAGGTGGTTATCGAGTCCTTAAGATCCTCTAGTTCATGACAATGGAGATGAAGATCCCAATCCCAAGAAATAATTGAGAAAGTAATGTGAAGAAAATCTTGTTGTAGGGGAAAACAATCAAGCCAAAAAATTAGTGAGACCATGGTCTTTAACTGAAACCTTGGGTGATCACAACTTGCTCATCCCAAATACCACATAAAAATACATAGCCTCATCTTTAGAAATGGAACAAGAGAAAAAGGTTGAAGAAGAGAGCCCACATTCTCTATCTAGATCTCCACAAGTTCCTCCTCCTCCTCCTCCTCCTCCAAATTAACATACCCCTTTTCCATCAACTACTTAGGTGATTAGCTTCAAAGGTCTTTCATTTCAATAGATGCATCCTATGCTACAGAAAATAAAAAGGGTGTTTGAAGCTAAATTTCTAGATTTTGATGTGGTAGCTGATCTTTTGAAGACTCCTACACCAAATAAATCAAATACCACATTTAGAATGGTGTCAAATTACTTCGGATCATAATTTTTATAGATTGTTAAACCAAATGTTGAGGACATTGGATAAATGATGTTAGGAGATTATAATATATAACTAATATCATTTAGAGAAGTAACAAGAGAGGATGTTATTCATAATCTCTGAAAGACCATTAAAAGGATCATTAAAAAGTATGAACAAGATGATTTGACTTAAGAAAAACTCAGGGGATAGATCAAACAACTAATAAGCTACGTCAATTATTTACTCCATCTAGTAGAAACTCCTAAAGTACTATTAGTTGATGCTCTGACACATGTACCAAGAATAAACAAGGATGTTCTTTCCACAATCAATAAATAAAATACATATGGTAAGACTCTTGAAGCATGGGTAGATGACTTCCTCAAAAAAGGAATGAAATGTATTGAAGAAGTCATGAATATATATGATCTCATTAATCAATAATGGTAGGATACCCATGTACAAATAAAAGCCCACACCTCCACCTTGAAGGTATGGGAAGAAGTGGTCAGAGACATGAAATAATGATCATGATAGAAGCCAAAGTAATGGTAGAGGGTGGAGTATTTGATAAGGAAGATAATGACACATCCTGCAAATGAGTAGAATGTATATTTCAAAAAATGGAAATATTGAACAAGGCCTTAAAGGAATTTAAGGAGAATATAGATATGGGTGAAGAGAAACTCAAACTAATTTCTAATAATTTATATGAAATTCATTTCCATTTAATAATATGGAATTACAACACATACTATGGATGAACTAAAAACTCAATTCCAAAATGTATTCAAAGAAGATATTTTGAATGAAGGGAAATTCAATAAAGCTTCGATCACTGTCTGAATGTATTTTGGATTATTCATAATATTAATATATTTAGCAATAAAAACCCAAGAACACAAACAAAATCAAAGGAGGGGATAAAGGGATAATAAAACACTTATAATGATATTTATTACCATCCTTTTATTCTTTAGAGCTCCTCTCCAATATTTCTAAGCTCATTTGAGTGCAAAAATGATGGGATTATGGATTGCTTGATAGAGCCTTTTAATGGCTTCAATGGATTATTGATGGCTTTGACAAGTATATGACAATGCTTTGATAATGGATGATAATAAAATTATAGTGAAGAATTATGGATTTTCAAGTTAAGTTGGTCATGGAGGAGTGGCTTTTATAAATAAGCCAATGTGGAAATCAATGGCTCATATTCAAACTTGAGCCATGGGGATCAAGGGTGGAGGAATTTCCAAGGAATTAGATATTCCTTGGAAACCTATATAATAGAGGATTATAGAGGGTAAGGGATAATTTATAGGAGGTTATATAATTTGGGAATTATATAATCTCCATTAGGGAGTAGGGGTATCAGAAAGTCTAGGTTAGTAGGGCGGTAGATGGGTAGGTGAATAAAATGGAATTTTAAATTGTCAAGTGGGATAGTGGGTGGATTAGTAGATAAGTATGTTTTTGAGTGGCTTAATGGGATAATTAATTGGTTGAAATGGGTATGATAAGGTTAATGGGATGTAAATAGTTTATATAGGAACTAGAATATTAGTTAATTAACTAGGAATATGGTTTAATGGGTTAAATTAGTGGGTTTAGTAGAGTGAATAGATTTAGGTGCATATATTTTCCCCCTCTATGAAATCGTATTATGAGTGGATAGAGTGGAAGGATTAATTATATTTCAAATAAAAACCCTATCATTGTTAGTATGTATGATGCCCCCTCAAGGGAGCATGTAAGGAGAAATGAGCCAGATGGTCAGTCGAATAGAAGTCACAGGGGTGGATAAGACCAAGATGATGAAAAAAGGGTTGGGATGCCTCGAGTATTGATGTAGCTATGATTTAGATTTCCCAATCATAGATTTAAGGGGATAAAGTGGTTGAGCCTTGAGAGATGAGTTATAGACAAATGATCAATGTCTAGAAAGAAGGATGATTGACTAAGATGATAGGACTTGAATGATGGGGCATAGACATTAACTCATGATTAAAGAAATGGGATAAGCTATAAGATGTTGATAATTCCCAAGGAAAAGATGCATTCTAAGGAGGATTGAATTTATTTTGGATTATTCACAATATTTCTATATTTATCAATAAAAACCCAAGAACATAAACAACATCAAAGGAGGGGATAAAGGAACAATCATACACTTATAATGAGATTTATTACCATCCTTTTATCCATTAGAGATCCTCTCTAAGATTTCCAAGATGATTTGAGTGAAAAAATGATGGGATTATGGATTGTTGGATAGAGCTTTTTAATGGCTTCAATGGCTTCTTGATAGCTTTGACAAGGATATGAAAGTGATTTAATAATGTTTGATGATGGCTAATAATGCAAGTATAGTGAAGGCTTGCATATTTTCAAGTTAAGTTGGTCATGGAGGATTGGCTTGTATATATAAGCCAAGGGGGGAAATCAATGGATCATATTAAAACTTTAGCCATTGGGATCAAGGGTGGAGGAATTTCTAAGGAATTAAAAATTCCTTGAAAACCTCTAGAATAGAGGCTTTTAGATGGGAAGGGCCAAGTTACAGGAGGTTATAGAATTGGGTAATCTTAGAATCTCCATCAAGGAGTAGAGTTGTAGGAAAGGCTAGGATAGTAGGGTGGTAGATGGGTAGGTGAATAAAATGGAATTTTAAATTGTCAAGTGGGTTAGTGGGTAGATTAGTAGCTAAGTAGGCTAGTTAGTAGGTTAATTGGGTAATTAATTGGTTGAAAGGGATATGATAAGGTTCATGGGATGTAGGAAGTTTGTGTAAGAACCCAAATATTAGTTAATAAACTAGGAATATGGTTTAATGGGTT